>JALPQD010000341.1:1764969-1969494 GCA_023101885.1 Typhlomys cinereus | reverse complement strand
GCCATTCCTCCTCCTCCTCCATCTCCACCCCCCAGTCCCTCTCCTTCCCCAATCCCTGGAGAATCCTTTAATGTGCATGCCTGATTGTCCTCTGGGTACTCCTCTCCGATAACATACAAGGACCCACGGCATTTCCGTCAACCCTTTCTGTGTTCCCCTTAAGCATAGGAACACTGCTGTGGCTGTCAATCCCTTGCCTCCAAGAATCTTGGTGCTTTTAGGAAATGCTACTTTGTGGGGACAATAGTGTGTTGGGACATTGCAGGGCATGTAAAGTCCAAATATGATTGCTTCGGCCCTAACTTGTGTGGAGTATCTTGCATATCATTGCTCCTCCCATCCTTGTGCTCTTACAATCTTACTGCCCCCTCTTCCGCAAATGTCCCTCAGCTTCAGGATGGTAGAGATTAGGCTGGCCTAGTTCTATGTGGTTGATATAGAGTCTCTGAAGTTCTGGATTATGGTTTGTTGACTTTCTTTTGCGGTTTTGGTGCTCCTGCAATGCCCTTCACTCCATCCTGATGGGTATTGGATTTCACCCCCTGGCCAGAGATAAAAAACTGTTAAACTAGAGTCTTGTTATAAGAGTATATTCAAAGGAAGATGCAATAAAAGTAGGAAACCACAGTGAGGGAATGCTTTCTCACTACTTTATTAGTTAAAGGTATATAAAAAGGAAAAGCAAAATATTGGTGTACTGTTACTGTCTTCTGCTATTGTTACACAACACCCACAAGCACATGGAAAGAAAGGGAGATTAATGGTGGCTTAGGTTCCAGAGGGAGATGCAGCACATAGTGTGGAAAAGGCATGGCAGGCTAGCCATAAGTAAGGAAGACAGATTAAGTCAGGTCTATCATTAGACCCAGAGAGTCATGCCTCAGAGTTCAAGAGTCATTGTAACAAAGACTGACTGACAACTCAATGTCTGGCCCCTGCCACGTGTCTCTCTCCAGCAAGATCCATCTCTCTAAGATTTCCTTCCCAAACATTGACAAGAGCTAAGGTTGCAAACACATGAGCTAATAAATTATTCACATTCCAGCAACAATATTTGGGACCATGAAGAAAATATCTGAATGGTACCAAACCCTCTGTCCTGAAAGAGTTGCCTCAGCTGAGTGAGGATATCTGGTTCACATGCAAATAAGCCTCCTGACCATTTCCAATGGAAGATCCACAGTGAACTTCACAGCCAGGCTGCATCTGAGCAAATATCTCAGACAATGTCAACGCCTGGAGAGCAGACAGGGTAACCTTCCTTTACACTTCTGCTTCTCAAGGGGGTTTAAGCTATGGCTTGTATCACTGTGGGAGGATTATTATCCCACTGCTGACAGTAGTAAGTTGCAAAATCTTCGGTCTGCAGGTTGGTGATGGTGAGGGTGAAATCTGTCCCAGATCCACTGCCACTGAACCTGGAGGAGACTCCAGTGTGCAAATTGCTTGCCTTATAGATCAGGAGTTGAGGAGCTTTGCCTGGCTTCTGTTGATACCAATGTAAGTAATTGCTTATGCCCTGACTGGCCTTGCAGTTGATGGTGACTCTCTCTCCTAGAGATGCAGCCACAGATGGAGTCTGGGTCAGCTGGATGTCACATCTCACACCTCAAATTAGAAATATGACAAAAATAAGATACTGATATTGATAACAATGTCAGAGTTGAGTTTGCCTAAATATCTGTCAGCATTGCTTACATTGAGCTAGGGAAAACCTCCTCCCCCCTGCTGTCCTTACTTACCTGAGAGCCAGAGGAGCAGGAGCCCCAGAAGCTGAGCAGGGATATTCATGTACATGCTGTGTCTTGACTGCAACTGACCCCTGCACAGGGTGTGACCAGCCTGATAAAATCCTCAGGGCAGTGGGCTCTGCTTTGGATATGCAAATCAGAAGCAGCTGACAAGGGGGCACAGCTGCAGGTTTGACACATGTGAGTGATTCTTCAAGGGCTCAGAAACCCCTAGTGTCCCCATTCTCCCAGGGCAGTGCAGATTTTGCCCTCACAGATGATGTTTCCATTGGGGGAGTCAGGAATACAGTCAGGCTGCTGCGTGGGAGTGGAGTGGTAGAAAATTTCCATCTGGATTCTCCTATGCATTTCTTCTTAGCTTTACTGAAGTTAGTAATGTGAAAAACATTTTTAAAAGCTTGTCGCACTTCAATGTCCAGCGTACTGTTGCCCTCATAAAGTCTAGCATCTGTTAAGGGCACTGAGACCCCTGGAGGCAAGGGATTGACAGCCATAGTAGTGATCTTATGCTTAAGGGGAACAAGAGAAAGGGCTTATGGAAATGCCACTGGGTCCTTATATGTCATTGGAGAGGAGGACCCAGTGGGAGTTAGGCGTACACAATAAAGGACTCTCTGGGAATTGGGGGGGAGGCACTGGGGGATGGGGAGGGGAAGGAGGGGGTTTGGGGGGAGGAGGGGGTAGGGAGAGAACTGGTAAAAATTTTTAAAATGTATAATTAAATTTTTAATAAACAAAAAAACAACAACCAAAAAACACACCACACACAAAAAAGAATTTCACAACTACTATCACAATTTAAATTATTAATAGCCTTCAAAAAAAAAAAAAAGCTTGTCGCACTTAATCCCAACATTTGTGCTCAGGCCCTCAATTTCTTGGGGTGATTATTTGTCAATGCTATTATTCCAGGTAGAAAGAGTTGTGAAATGGACAAGAATCAGTGGTGTCAATAGAAGAAAAGATAGACAGATGTTAGACCCACCTCAAAATTTTAAATAAGAAATCAGTATACAATATGCACAGAATAGTTTGAGGATAAGCAAAGTAAAGCCCAGCCACATAGCATCTCTAGAGTCTATCTGTGCCCTCTAGAGTAGTAGTCGTGGCATTTCCCAGCACTTCTGCCTAGCACAGCTGCACTAGAGCTTTTCTGCACTGCAGAAGCTCAAGGTGTTTTCCAGTGCTGTGGTCATAATACATTTTTGTGTGTGCTTTGCATCAATTTACAGTTTTATTATCCTTTGGAAGTGAATCCCCTTGAGAAGTGGAGGTGATCTACACAAATGGCTCAAATCTACAGGAATCCACTGTGACCCATATAATCTGTCAGTGCTTCACCCATATATTTAGATTCTACAGAGACTACTTGTTAGTGACAGTGTGAAAAGACTCATGGTCATAGAAAAGAACATGATGATACTAGGTGAAATGTGAAGCCACTCAGAAAAGAGAAGACAGGATATTTGGCTGTGCGGTCTCTGTTTTAGGGAAGTGACAAAAAGTCAAATACATAGGAATTTACAAGGGGGGAATATTTTGCATTCACAAGTACAGATTGTCACTTCTGTTGAAGGATGAGCATCACTCTATGTGATAGTTCCACACTGGTGTCAATTTGATAATTGAAGATTTGACCTCTGGTCACAGTTATGAAAAATTAGTAGTTGAGTGTGGCCCTAAGCAAGCCTGCAGTGGGCTGTATCAGTGATATGGAAGGCTCACCCATGGAGAGTGGGACTGTTTCCTGGGTAACTGGATAAGTTGGGGGAAGAGAACTGAGGGAATTGCCATTCTTCAGTAGAGGTGGTAAGACCTGTCAGTCTGGCCGGTGAGGATTCTCTCTGTCTTTCTCTCAGCCTCTGTCTCTGTCTCTGTCCCTGTCTCTGTCTCTGTCTCTCTCTCTGTATGTGTGTGTGCGGGCACGCAGTGGATATGTTGTGGCTAGGTTCCTTGGCTCTTGGTTGGTACTGGTAAGAGCTCTCCCACTAATCTGCATTAAAAGATGTGGCTCAAAAAAAATGTGGCTCCTCCAGCAGCCCTTATTTCTTGAAGTCAGGAACTTATAAGTATAGGCCACACACTCGCATGGCATGGGATAATGCTCACCCTTGTAATAATAAGCAACTTGCTACAGCTGTACAGGCACACTCCCCCTCAGTAATATCTAATTTGCATTATCCCCTGCCAAGATCTGCTTGATCCACATGGTCTAAATGGGACTACATAAAACAATTTTTTGGATCGAACTATTCCATATTTTATTTGTAAAGACAGAGGGTGAGAGAGTCCCCAATGTTTGCAGAGCTCAAGTGTGGTGATGCAAGCGTGACTTTGTGGAGTCACTCCCCTCCTCCCCACATGTGGCCTCCTGGGATAGAGTTCAAGTTTCCAGCTTACACCCAGGCACCTTTACCCACTGGGCCATCTGCATTCAAGTCCTCATTTGTGGACTTCATTTTCTACACCATCAAACGATTGGATTACTGTGTTAGACTCATCTTCCCATTGCTGAACAAATGCAGGACTCAAACAACTGAGGGGAGAGAGTGGGTTTCTTCTTACTTTGGATTTCTGGGTGCAGTTCTCCACCATGATAGGCACATTCACACCAATATCAGTACTCAAGGAAACTGGCCATACTATATGCTCAGGAATTGCTGAGAAAGGGACATATTTTCTGCCTTATTGGCACAAACTCTATGCTGAAGTGGCCGAGACATATACTGAAATATGACTGCATTGACATCTATAAACTCACACCAGACTGCTTAGGGGGAACACTTGGTTTTATTCTTTATACCAATGTTCACCCACATCTATTAGTTCAGCTGTGCAGATGAGTTCATACCAAAACAATGGGCAAAGGATATGGTCACACCATATTCTTAGAAGGCAACAACTCTCACTTACCAGAACAGCACGTTGCTGAGTATGCTCAAGTACGTCACCTTCCTTAGCCAGCTCCTGCATCTTGTTCATGCCTGAGGACTAGACCCACAGCCTTTGGGTTGGGCCCTCCACACCAGTAATTTAATATACTGCAGACTTGATTAGGGCTTAACTTAAGGGCTAATTCCCCACAACTCTACCCAGAGCTCAAGCCTTCAATAGTGAAGTTTACACCTGTATATAACTATTACATATATGAACACACACACTATACCTGTGAATACATGTACATGGTGCTGCAATGCTCGTCTTTCATTATAGGTGCTACGAACCACCTGCTAAAACCCTTTTTTTTTGTATTAGTCTATTTTGTCAATAACACAAATTTCTCACACCTACAATGAGTTTCTTCATGTTGTGATAGGAATTCACCTTACATTTATTTTATTTCCCAGAAAAAAATTCACCATTCTTTACTTCTGGATATAGACATATTTCTTTACACTAGAGCAGCCTGAACCCCCACAGGGCAAGAGAGGCCAGAAAAACTCTAAGTACAGGCACTTTAACAGAAGGGTGGGATGGATGGAATGGAACAGTAAAGCGAAAGGAGCAGATGAGAAGCAGGGGGGAGCGAAGTAATCTGGATAAATACTCAATATGATTATAAAAATAGAAAAATTTAAAAAAGAAATATTCCAAAAAATGAAAAAAGAAACATTCTTTACCACGAAACATATAGCACATAGGTAATATACTAATGGTTGATACAAAAGTATTATTACAATAGTGTATTTAAAATATGTATTCCCTGAACTCCTTTGACTAAAACGTACAAACCAGATGTGTTTTCATGTTTTCACCATGGATTATACAAAGAATTAATTTACATTTGTCTCAAAACATTTTTTCTTATCAAAATATTTTATTAATATTTTAACAATTTATTTATTTTTTAACTTTTTTTTATTTCCATTCATACACACTTAGCAGGTACACCAGTACCATCCCTCCATCCACCCCCTTCATAACCCTGTGCTCCCTCCCCTCTCCCCTTCCTTCCTATCCCCCAGTGCCTCCCCATCCCATCCCTAGAGCATCCTTTAATGTTCATGCCAAACTCTCCTCTGGGTCTTCCTCTCTGATGAGGTGCAAAGACCCAGTGGCATTTCCCAGAACCCTTTCCTGTGTTCCCCATAAGCATAGGAACACGACTGTGGCTGTCAATCCCTTGCCTCCAAGGATCCTAGTGCCTTTAACCCATGCTTGACTTTGTGGGGTCAATAGTGTGTTGGACATTGAGCAGGGCATGCAAAGTCCAATTATGATTGCTTCAGCCCTAACTTGTGTGGAGTATCTTGCATATCATTACTCCTCCTATCCTCATACTCTTACAATCTTACTGCCCCCTCTTCCGCAAATGTCCCTGAGCTTCAGGATGGGGAGAGATGAGGCTGGCCTAGTTCCAGGTGGTTGATATAGAGTCTCTGATGTTGTGGATTATGGTTTGTTGATATTTTTTTCAGTTTTGCTGCTCCTGCAATGCCCTTCACTCCATTCTGGTGGGTATTGGATGTCACCCTCTGGCCAGAGAGAGAAAGCTGTTAAACTAGAGTCTTGTTATAAGAGTATATTCAAAGGCAGATGTAATAAAAGCAGGACACCACGGTGAGAGAGCGGTCAATCACCCATTTGCAAAATATTTACTTTCTATCTGGCAGACTATACGCCCTCCCCTTCTGGTGAGATCATACCCCATCAGTTGCAAATGATCAGGAAAGAAAGTCTGTGAACTTAACCAGATGTCTCTTTACTTACTTGCAGTCCCTGATGGAGGCCTATTATCTCTGCTGTAACATGGTCCCCTATCTCCTTGTTTCTAGTATGGCCCTCTTTCTCCATCCCTCCTGTTCATAATCTTTGCAGTTACTGTAAGTATTACAGAGATTTATCATTGAGTGAGTTTGGTACTAGGAGCCGCCTATTAGGTAGTACATACGGCGCTTAATTTTCTGTGTCTGGGATACTGCACTCAATATAATTGTTTCTAATTCCATCCATTTCCCGGCAAATTCCAGTAATTCATCATTTTTGATGGCTGAGTAGTACTCCATTGTATAGATGTACCCCGTTTTCCTTATCCACTCGTCAGCTGTTGGACATTTGAGTTGATTCCATGACTTTGCTATTGTAAACAGTGCTGCTATGAACATGGTCGTGCTTGTGCTATCAAGGTCAATTTTTGCTGTATGGAGGGTTATTCCCAAAAGTGGAATAGCAGGGTCATATTGCATTTCAATCTTTAATTTCTTTAAGAATAGCCAAATGGCTCACCAGAGTGGTTGTATGAGCCTGCATATCCACCAGCAATGTAGGAGAGTATCCCTCTCTCCACATCCTCTCTAGCATTTGGAGTTGTTTGTATTGTGGATTTTTGCCATCCTGACCAGGGTGAGATGATATCTCAGGGAAGATTTGATTTGCATTTCCCTGATGGCTAAAGATGTGGAGCACTTTTTTTAACTTTTTAAAAATTTTTATTTTTTATTCAGTCATGCGTGTATGTGTGTGTGTGTGTGTGTGTGTGTGTGTGTGTGTGTGTGTGTAGAACCACAGACGAATTCGGGAACCACCATGGACTGCATTCACCTCCTCCTTGTTTACTCTGCCCTGGGATTCACACGCAGGCCGCTGACCCTTCTGCCTGGCGTCTATAAGTGGGGTCCAGAATCCGAACTCAGGACCTTCTGCCTGCAAGGCAGAGGCATAACCCCTGAGCCACCATTCCAGCCCCAGGTTGTGGAGCACTTTTTAAGATATTTGTTAGACATTTTAATTTCATCCCTGGTAAAGTTTCTTTTAAGTTCCAAGTCCTATTTTTCAACTGGGCCATTTGTTTCCTTGGTGTTCAGTTTTCTACATTCTTTGCTCACTCTGGATAGTAGAGCTCTGTCACATATGTGGTTAGTGAAGATTTTCTCCCATTCTGTGGGTTGCCTTTGTGCTCAATCTCTTTATCTGAAGAGAACCTCTTTAATTTCACAAGATCCCAACTGTTGAGCAGGGGCTGTGCCATTGGATGTCTGTTTAGGAACTGTTTACCTAATCCAATCAGCTCAAGGGAGATCCCTACATTTTCAACTTTGGTTTTTACAGTCTCTGGCCTTATATCAAGGTCCTTAATCAATTTGAAATTAATTCTTGTACATGGTGACAAGTACGGGTCCAGCTTTAATCTTCTGCCTGTGGAGATCCAGTTTTGCCAGCACCATTTGTTGAAGATATTGTTCTTTTCCCATTGGATATTTTGGGCCCCTTTTTCAAAGATCAAATGGCTGTAGTTGTGTGGGCTCATATCTGGGTCTTCAACCTTTATACATTGATCTGTGTGTCTATTTTGGAGCCAATACCAGGCTGTTTTTATAAGTATGGATTTGTAGTATAGAGTAAGGTTTGATATGGTGATACCTCCAGCAGTGTTTTTGTTACTCAGGATTGTCTTTTCTATCCTGGGTCTTTTGTGCCTCCATATGAATTTTGACATTGTTTGGTCAACCTCTTTAAAGAATTGCTTTGGGATTTTAATTGGTATATCATTGAAGTTGTATATTGCCTTTGGTCAGATTGATTTTGTATATTGACTTTGGTAGGATGGTCATTTTTACGATGTTGATTCTGCCAATCCAGGAACATGGGAGGTCTTTCCACCTTCTGGTGTCTTCTGCAAGGGCTTAGATCTATAAGAATCTGCTGTGTACCACATAATCTCTATGTCAGTGCTTAACCCATGTCTTTAGACTCTAGATGATTATAGAAAGTGAAAGGAGAAGCCACTCAGCACAGAGAAGAGCAGAATGTTGATTGGGCGTCTGTGTGAGGGTGCAGGGTCCACCACCCACGATGTGGTGTCTCTCCACCCACTCACACACTCATTCACATGATTACACAGCTTCTAGCTGCGATGACGAAGAAAGGTAAGTTCTGCCACCCACCCTCCACCTCAACCCTCCAGAGACTTGGCCATGGACAGGGAGTTTGTCAGAGCAAAATCTCAGATTATTGGGGGTAACAAAGTAGGTTATATAGACAAAAGACCACAAGGCGACAAATGGGAAGCCAATTGTGTCAAAGGTCAACCAACCTTCAGGTACTAGTGGTCAAGTCCAATGTAACCCAGGATGCAAGGCAGGTCAATATCTGAAAGCCAATTAGGGTTCTCTGTAATGTGATCAGGGTTATGCCCAGGACAACACTAGCCCTCAGGGCCATCTTTATTCCCATGTGCTTGGCCATGCCCTGTGGCAAATCCTGACCGGGCCCTACATTAAGGTAGTGAGAAAGGTCAATGACATGGCAGTTTTTGAAGAGGGGTTATATTTTCCATTCCTGAGTACAAGATGTGACCTCTGGTAGGACAAGCATGGCTCCTAATGCAGCTGTGCTGGGTGATAGTTCCACATAAGTGTCAGCTTGATAATTGAAGGTTTAAGTTCTGGGCACAGTTAGATAAAATTGTTAGTTGAATTAAGCCTGAGCAAGCCTGCAGGATATCGTATAATCAATATGGAAGGCTCATCATGGTGATCGGGACTTTTTCTGTGGTAACTGAATAAGTTGGAGGAAGGTGATTCAGAGAGTTGGCATTCTTCAGTGTACTTGGTGAGGCGTGGAGGTCTTGCAGGTGAGGATTCTCTCTGTCTCTGTCTCTGTCTCTGTCTCTGTCTCTCTCCTTCTGTGTGTGTGTGTGTGTGTGTGTGTGTGTTTGTGTGTGTGTGTGTGCAATGGATACGGTAGGGCCAGTTTCCTTGGCTCTTGGTGCCCAGGTGGGAGAGCATCAAGCTGGATTAAAATATGTGCTTCCTCTTGAAACCCTTAGTTCATGACCACATTCAGGAACATGCAAGCAAACTGCCACAAACCCACTTGGCATGGGAGAGTTCTCACACTTCCTGCAGCTGTACAAGCACATTGCCACTCAGTAATACTTAATCTGCAAAACCTCCTGCCACAGATCTGCTTGATGGACTTTGACTAAATGGATGGTACTTAACAAAATTTTTGGATTGAATTATTCAGTACTTTATTGGTAGTGACAGAGAATGAGAGAGTCTCCATGGTTTGCAGCAACCCAAGTGGGGAGCTGCAAGGAGGACTTTATGGACTCAGTTCTCCCCTCCCAACATGTGGGCTCCAGGGATGGAGCTCAGGTCGCTAGTTTACCTACAGGCACCTTTACTCACTCGGTCATCTGTCTTCACTTCCTGATTTGGGGACTTCCATGTTCTACACCATAATATATCTATTGGGTGACTGTGTTAGACTCATCTCACTGCTGAACACATGCAGGACTCAAAACAGCTGAGGGGAAGAGTGGGCTTCTTTTTACTTAGAAATTCTGGTTGCATTTTCACACCATATAGGTAAATTCACACCAGTATTAGTACTCAAGGAAAGTGGCCACACCATACATTCAGGCATGACTCCACGGTGAAGAAGTCAAATCATTTATGGCAATATGAGAGTATGGATGGCTATAAACTCACAACCAAACTGCTTAAGTGGGAAAACTAGGTTTTATTCTTTTTTACTACGGTCCAGCCACGTCTATTAGTTCAGCTTGGCAGATGGATTCATACCAATACCTTGGGCAAGGGAAATGATCACAACATATTCACCGACTTCTGAGAAAGGCAAAATATTCTCACTTACCAGAATGACATGTCTGGCTGAGTATGCTGACATATGTCACATTCCTCAGCCAGCTCCCTCCATCTTGTTCATGCCTAGGGAGTAAGCCCACTCACTATGGGTTTGACTCGCCCCATCAGTTGTTCAATATACTGCACATTTGATTAAGGCTTAACAACTAATTCCTCACAACTCTATCCAGAGCTCAAGCCTTTAATAGTTAATACTATAGCATGTATGAACTCACACACAAGACCTGTGAATACATGTACAATATACTGCAATGCTGATCTTTCATGGTAGGTGCTACAAACAACCTGCCACAAAAAAATTTTTTTTACATTTAGTCTATCTTGTCAATAACACAAATTTCATCATACCTGCAATAAGATTCCTCATGTTTTGATAAGAATTCACCTAATGCTTACTTCCCAGAAAAGAAAATCAGCATTCTTTACTTCTGGGTATAGAAATATTTCTTTACACTACAGAGGCCTGAACCCCCACAGGAGTAGACCAGACAGAGTAAACCCTGAGATACATAGACACCTGTGTGTAGAAGTGTGGGAGGGAGTGGGAGGGAATTGTAAAGTGTAGAGAGCTGATGGAAAATAGGGGGGAAGTTGGAATGAATACTCACTATGCTTTTAAAAATAGAAAAAGTTAAAAAAGAAATACAATGTAGCATAAAGCTAGCACTCTCATAATTGATCTAGAAGTATTATTACAAAACTATATTTAAAATATATGTTTCCTGAACTTTTTTCACTAAGAGATACATATAAGATGCGTTTTCATCTTGTCACCATGTATTACACAAAGAATTAATTTATGTTTGTCTCAAAATATCTTTTTTCTTCTAAAATATTTTATTAATATAGTCACCATTTAAATATGTCCTAGGATATGTGGAAAGCAATAGTTATACCTGAGTATAAGGACATAGGAAAAGAAAATCTAATCAACTGACACCATGGATCACAAAGTCAAAAGAGTACAGTACAGAGCTTGTGTGTTAACAGCATCAGAGTGAAAAGAGGAAATGATTTAAGTTACACAGAATAATTTCCAACATTCTACTCAAGTAGATGCTCATCTGACCTTTCATTCTTCTGGGATACATGACAAATTTACAATGGGGCACATTTGTAGTCTGACACAGAGAGAGGAACCTAACAGGCTAAGATGTGCCAAGGTGATGAGCCGATGAAGAAAGGCAGGTATCTTTAGAGAATCAGGATGCTTGCAGGACCCTGCCAGTTCCACAGGCTTCCTTCATGTACATCTGCACCCTAAACATTGGAATCTCTCCACTGCTCCATTGTACTTGCGACAATATGCACAGTATAATATCCAGATAAGCATGGTAAAGCCCAGCCACAGGCTTTAAACCAAGGCTCAGATATATAGGAATTCACTGTGACCCAAATCATCTATATTTTAGTGCTTATTCCATGCTTTTAGATTCTAAGGGGAACAGAGAAGAGCAGAAAGTTGGCTGTGGTTTTTGTGTTTGAAGGAGGTGAGAAAGGGTCTATTACATGGGAATTTATGAGAAGGGGACATGGACCATTCATTAATACAGGCTGTGACCTCTGTTGAAGGATGAGTATTACATCCTGTGATAGCTCCACATAGGTGTCCATTTGATAATTGGATATTTGTGCTCTGGGCAAAGTTTTTAAAAATTAATACTTCATTAAGGACTGAGCAAGCCTTCAGGAGATTAAATCTATATGGAAGGTTCATCCTTGTTGAGTGGTACTTTTGCCCTGGTAACTGCATAAGTTGAAGGAAGGTGATTCAGGGAATTTGCATTCCTCGGTATAGATGCTGAGAACTGGTGGTCTGGCAGGTGAGGATTCTCTCTCTCTCTCTCTCTTTCTCTCTCTCTCTCTCTCTTTCTCTTTCTTTATCTTTCTCTCTCTGTGTGTCTTTGCGAGTGTGTGTGTGTGTGTGTGTGTGTGTGTGTGTGTGTGTGTGTGCGCACACAATGGAAATGGTGTGGCTAGTTTTCTTGTTCCTTGTTTCTGACAAGAACTCTCTTGCCAAGCTGGAGTAAGAGATGTGGCTCCTCCTGAAGCCCTTAGTTCATGAACATAGTCAGAATCATGCAAGCCAACTGCCACAGTCCTCACTCTTGTAAGAATAAGCACTTGCTGCAGCTGCGCAAGTACACTGCCCCTCAGAAGTACCTAATCTGCACTTCCTCCTGCCACATACCTGCTTGATCTGCATTAACTACATGAACTCTACTGAATAACTTTGACTGAATTATTTGCTAGTTTATTTATAGAGACAGAGGATGAGAGAGTCTGCAGAATTTGCAGCGGCACATGTTGGGAGATGCAAGGATGACTTCATGGAGTAAGTTCTCAATTCCCAAAATGTGGGCTCCTGGGATGGAGCTCAGGTCTCCAGGTTTACACATAGGAATCTTTACCCACTAGATCATCTGCATTCAGTTCCTGATTTGTGGACTTCCATGTTCTACACCAAAAAAGTCATTGGTTGACCGTGTTAGACTCATCTTCCCATTGCTGAACAAATGCAGGACACTAACAACAGAGGGGAAGAGTGGGTGTCCTCTTACTTAGAGTGTCTGGTTGCAGTTCTCCACCAAGGAAAGCACATTGACACCAATATCAGTATTCAAGGAAACTGGCTACAATACATGCTCCGGAATTGCTGAGAGAGGGACATACTTTCAGGCTCCAACAGGCTGCTTGCTGAAGTAACCAAGACGTGCATCATAATTTATCTGCATTGATGTCTATAAAGGCACAAGAAAACTGCGGGGGGTGGGAAACAATGGTTTTATTGTTTCTTAAAGTTGGCCTGTATGTTGCTTTATCCAGCTTGGCACATGGGTTCACACCAATACGAGGGGCCACGGGTTACACATTCCTAAGTTAGTAACACCATATTCATGGACTTCAGAGAAAGGCAAAAATCCTCACTTGCCAGACCAGCATGTCAGATCAAGTATTCTGAAATATTCCAATTTCCTTAGCCATCTCCCTCCATCTTGTACATGCATTTGGGTATAGATCCATCCACCAAGTGTTGGGCCCTCCCCAGCAGTTATTCAATACAGTAGACTTGCTAAGGACTTAACTTGACTACTCATTCCTCACAACTCTACCCAGAGCTCCAGCCTTCAATAGTCAAGTTGACACCTATATATAACATGACATGTATGAGTACACACTATAGACCTGTAAATATATGTAGAACATGCAACAATCTGGTCTTCTTCAAATTCTCTCAATTCTTGCACTATAGAGGCCTGAAACCTTGAATTATATTGACGTATGTGGTTAGAAAGGTGGGAGGGAGTGGGAGGGAATTGTGAGGGAAGGGTGCAGATGGTAGGGGTGGGGAAAGAAACTGGTATGATTACTCAATATGTTTGCAAAACTAGAAAAATTAATAAAACAAAACATTCCTTATTGCAAAATAGTAGAGCTCATTGCTGATTCAATCATGATTTATCCAGAATTATTATTGCAGTACTATATTTAACATATATATTTCCCAAACTCCCTTGACTAGAAGATACAAATCAGATATGTTTTCAGGTTTTCACCATGGAGTATACTAAGAATTAATTTTCATGTGACTCAAAACATCTTTTTTGTCTTATGAAAATATTTTAATCCTGTTTTCACCAATTAAATATTACTTAGGTTAAGCCAAAACCAGTCATGACACCCAAGTACAAGGAAATAAGAAAGGAAAGCATAGGCACCTGACACCATGAATCACAAAGTCAAAAGAGCACAGTACAGAGCCTGTGTATTAATAGCACCAGAGTGAAAAGAGGAAATGATTTAAAGTTACACAGAAAAAAGTCCAAATCTCTACTGGAGTAGATGCTTACCAGATTTTTCATTCTTCTATTGTAAGTATCAAATTAACAATGGGAAACATGTAGCATATAACACAGAGAAAGGACTCACCAGGTAAAGATGTGCCAAGGTGATGATGAACCTGTAAAGAAAGGCAGATATCTCTAGAGATATCTTAGTGGTTTCCATTGATGCACATCAAATTTGCAGCAATACCTTTTTTTTCTGACTTTAAGTTAGGAATGTGTAATTGTATGAAAAACACCAACACTTTAATTGCCTCTGACCAGCTAACATTAAGGATATTTCTGCAAGCCTGTTCAGTCCACAGGCTTCCTTACTGCACATTTGCACCTTGAACATATATCTCACTCTCACACTGCTCCATTGTGCCAGTGACCCTGACCACCCTGTGCTTAAACTACAACTCCAGGTTGCATGTTTCCATACTGAAGTACATGGCGTCTGTTTGTCACTATTGGAGAGGAGTGGGTTTCAGATGTTCTTTTGGGGGGATGCTTGACTGAATGGGAATTAGTGACATGACTTTAGCTCTTTTCCCCATGAAGTTCATTACACTTTCAATACTTTTGATTTAAAATTTGCTTCCAGTATTATCATCCTATAAACTTGCAGGAGTGAAGACTGATCTTGTAAGGAGCACCATGTTCCTTTCCTCACTGATTCTTCCCGTGAATTCAAAGGACCTTTGTAACATAATTGCTTCAGTAACAACCATCCCTACTATAATCCCAAACTCATCAAATAGACTCCAAAGCAATATTTGTCCTCTGCTATATTGTATCTGTTGTAGAGAGTCTTAAAATTTGTGATACTAAGACAATAATTTTGTGTGATTCTCCGTGTTTCTTTGGGTATTTGGAAAATCCTCCATTTTCTTTTGAAATCCCAAAGTTCACCTCTTTAAAGATGGTCTTTTAGTGATTTCCAAGATGTACATCAAACCTGCAGCAGTACTATCTTTTTTCTGACATCAAGTTGGGAACGTGTAATTGCATGCAAAACACCAGCACTTGGATTGCCTTTGAACAGATAACATTAAGGATATCTGTCAATCCAGCATTTTGTTTTATGAAAGATGTTTAGGGAACGTTAAACCATGCTTGAAATACACCTTTCAACTGGGTGGAACTAAATGTTATCATTGGGTAGCGTGATTCCATGAAGTAATGACTCAGAATGGAAAAATGCAAAACTAAAAAAGTCTCCACAAACAATTAAATTCATATTTTTCCTTTGAAATTAATTCTTTTTTATATTACATTTTTATTATTATTTCAGCTCATACAAACTTAATAGGTACTCCAGTTCCCTCCCTCCCTACTCCCCCCCCCGAACTCCATGCTCCCCCTCCCTTTACCCCTTCCTCCCCATCCCCCCGTGCCTCCCGCCCCAATTCCCAGAGTCCTTCCTTGTGCATGCCTGACTCTCCTCTGGGTCCTCCTCTCCGATGACATACAAGGACCCAGTGGCATTTCCCTGAACCCTTTCCCGTGTTCCCCTTAAGCATAGGAACACTACTGTGGCTGTCAATCCCTTGCCTCAAAGGATCTTGGTGCCTTCAGCAGATGCTAGACTTTGTGAGGTCAATAGTGTGTTGGACATTGAGCCAGGCATGCAATATCCAATTATGATTGCTTTGGCCTTAACTTGTGTGCAGTGTCTTGCAAATCATTGCTCCTCCCATCCTTTTGCTCTTACACTCTTACTGCCCCCTCTTCCGCAAATGTCCCTGAGCTTCAGGATGGGGAGAGATTAGTCTGGCCTAGTTCTAGATGGTTGATATAGAGTCTCTGAAGTTCTGGATAGTGGTTTGTTGATTTTCTTTTGCAGTTTTATTGCTCCTGCAATGCCCTTCACTCCATCATGATGGGCAATGTATGTCACCCATGATGGGCAATGTATGTCTGGCCAGAGACAGAAAGCTGTTAAACTGGACTCTTATTATAATAGCACATTCAAGGGTAGATGTAATACTTATACCCAAAAGTGGAATTGCAGGGTCATATGGCATTTGCCAATGGGAGGGGTCAATCACCTATTTGCAAAATGGTTACTTTTTTATCTGCCGGACTATATGCCCTCCCCTTCTGGTGAGTTTATACCCCCTTGGTTGTAAATGATCAGGAACGAATATCTGTGAACTTAACTGGGTGTCACATTACTTTCTTGCAGTCCTTGATGGAGGCCTATTTTCTCTACTGTAACATGGTCACTTCTCTCCTTGTTTCTGGTGTGGCCCTCCAACCCCATCCTTCCTGTTCATAATCCTTGCAATTACTGTAGGTAATACATAGATTCACCTATGAGTATCTCAAGATGGGCTGGGTGGGTGGGTTTGGTACTAGGAGCCACCTGTTAGGGAGTACATATGGCGCTTAATTTACTGGGTCTGGGATACTTCACTTAATATAATTGTTTCTAATGACATCCATTTCCCGGCAAATTCCAGTAATTCATCATTTTTGATGGCTGAGTAGTACTCCATTGTATAGATGTACCAGAGTTTCCTTATCCACTCATCAACTGTTGGACATTTGGGTTGATTCCATGACTTTGCTATTGTAAACAGTGCTGCTATGAACCTGGTCGCACTTGTGTTATCGAGGTGAACCTCTGCTGCATGGGGGGTTATTACCAGAAGTTTAATCGCAGGGTCACAAGGCATTTCAATCTTTAATTTCTTTAAGAATCTCCAGACGGCTCGCCAGAGTGGCTGTATGAGCCTGCACTCCCACCAACAATGTAGGAGAGTTCCCCTCTCTCCACATCCTCTCCAACATTTGTTGTTGTTTGTATTGTGGATTTTTGCCATCCTAACCGGGGTGAGATGATATCTCAGGGAAGTTTCGATTTGCATTTCCCTGATGGCTAAAGATGTGGAGCATTTTTTAAGATATTTGTTAGACATTTTAATTTCATCCTTGGTAAAATTTCTTTTAAGTTCCAAGGCCCATTTTTTAATTGGGCCATTTGTTTCCTTGGTGTTTAGTTTTCTAAGTTCTTTGTGCACTCTGGACAGTAGAGCTCTATCAGATATGGGGTTAGTGAAGATTTTCTCCCATTTTGTGGGTTGCCTTTGAGCTCGTGTTACAATCTCTTTATCTGAACAGGAGGTCTTTAATTTCACAAGATCCCAACTGTTGAGAGTTGGTAGCAGTGACTGTGCCATTGGATGTCTGTTTAGGAAGTGTTGGCCTAGCCCAATCAGCTCGAGGGAGTTCCCTATTCTTTCAACTATGGTTTTTATAGTCTCTGGCCTGATATCAAGGTCCTTAATCCATTTGGAATTAAGTCTTGTACATGGTGACAAGTATGGGTCCAGCTTTAATCTTCCGCATGTGGAGATCCAGTTTTGCCAGCACCATTTGTTGAAGATGCTGTTCTTTTTCCATTGGATTCTTTGGGCCCCTTTGTCAAAGACCAAATGGCTTAATTTTGTGGGGTTATATCTGGGTCTTCAATCCTTATCCATTGATCTGTGTGTCTATTTGGGAGCCAGTACCAGGGTGTTTTTATAACTATGGATTTGTAATATAGACTAAGGTTCGGTATGGTAATACCTCCTACATTGTTTTTGTTACTCAGGATTGTCTTTTCTATCCTAGGGTCTTTTGTGCCTCCATATGAATTTTGAGATTGTTTGGTCAACTTCTTTAAAGAATTGCTTTGGGATTTTAATTGGTGTAGCATTGAATTTGTATATTGCCTTTGGTAGGATGGTCATTTTTACGATGTTGATTCTGCCAATCTAGGAGCATGGGAGGTCTTTCCACCTTGTGGTGTCTTCTGCAATTTCTTTCTTTAGGGCTTTAAAGTTTTCATTGTAAAGGTCTTTTACCTCCTTGGTTAGGTTTATACCAAGGTATTTCATTTTTTTAGGGGCTATAGTAAACGGGATTGTTTCTCTCAAGGCTTTTTCACTTCTTTCATTCTGGACATATAGGAAGGCCTCTGATTTTTGCACATTTATTTTGTATCTGCCACCATGCTGAACTCCTCAATTAGTTTCCAGGAGCTTCCTGGTAGAGTTTTTTGGGATCACTCAGGTATAAGATCATGTCATCTGCAAATAGGGATAGCTTGACTTCTTCCTTGCCGATTTGAATCCCTCTTATGTCCCTTTCTTGTCTTATGCCTTCGGCTAAGTCTTCAAGTACTATACTGAATAGAAGTGGTGAGAGTGGACAGCCTTGTCTAGTTCCTGATCGAAGTGGGAATGCTTCCAATTGTTCCCCATTGAGCATTATCCTTGCTGTGGGCTTGTTGTATATAGCTTTTATTATATTGATAAAGGTTCCTTCCATTCCTACTGTCCCTAGCGTTTTGATCATAAAAGGCTGTTGGATCTTGTCAAAAGCTTTTTCTGCATCTATCGAGAGTATCATGTGGTCTTGGACTTTGGACTGGTTTACGTGATGAATTACATTTATTGATTTGGCGTATGTTGAACCAACCTTGTGTGCAGAGGATGAAGCCTACTCGGTCCCCGTGAATAATCTTTTAATATGTTTTTGAATCCGATTTGCTAAAACTTTGTTGAGAATCTTTGCGTCTGTGTTCATCATAGAGATTGGCCTATAGTTTCTTTTTAAGTGAGTCGTTTTTTTTATTAAAATTTAATTATACATTTTAAAATTTTTTACCAGTTCCCTCCCTCCCCCCTCCTCCCCCTCCCCTTTCCCCAGTGCCTCCCCCCTAATTCCCAGAGAGTCCTTTATTGTGTACGCCTAACTCTCCACTGGGTCCTCCTTTCCGATGACACATAAGGACCCAGTGGCATTTCCATAAGCCCTTTCTCTTGTTCCCCTTAAGCATAAGATCACTACTATGGCTGTCAATCCCTTGCCTCCAGGGGTCTCGGTGCCCTTAACAGATGCTAGACTTTATGAGGGCAACAGTGCGCTGGACATTGCGCAGGGCATGCAAAGTCCCATTGTGATTGCTTTGGCCCCAACTATTGTTGAGAATCTTGCAAATCGTTGCTCCTCCCATCCTTTTGCTCTTACAATCTTACCGCCCCCTCTTCCGCAAACTTTATTAGGTTTTGGGATTAAAACTATATTAGCTTCATAGAAGGAATTTGGTAGTGTTCCTTCCTTTGCTATTTGATGGAACAGTTCAAGGAGTATTGGTGTTATTAACTGCTTAAATGTCTGGTAGAACTCTGTGCTGAATCCATCCGGTCCAGGACATATTTTGGTGGGAAGATTCGAGATTACTTCCTCAATTTCCTTATATGTTATAGGACTATTTAAATAATTCACAACTTCCTGATTCAATTTAGGTAAGTTGTGTTTACTTAGAAATTCATCCATCTCTTTTGTGTTGTCATACTTCACAGAGTATAAGTTTTTGAAATATGATGTTATAATTCTCTGGATTTCTTGGGTATCCGTAGTGATAATTCCATGTTCATTTCTAATTTTGTTAATTTGGGTTTTCTCTCTCTTGCTTTTGGTTAATGTAGCTAGGGGTATATCAATCTTATTGATTTTTTCAAAGAACCAGCTTTTTGACTGGTTGATTTTTTCTATCGTTTTCTTAATCTCTATTTCAGATATTTCTCCTTTTATTTTGCTAATCTCCTCTCTTCTACTACTTTTGGGATCAGATTGCTCTACTTTCTCTAAAGCTTTAAGCTGCATTGTTAAGTTGTTTATTTCTGATGTTCCATTTTTTTGATGTAGGCATTAAGTGCTATGAACTTACCTCTTAGGATAGCTTTCATTGTGTCCCAGAGATTTGGTAAGTTGGATTTTCATTATCATTCACTTTCAGGAACTCTTGAATTTCCTTTTTAATTTCTTCCTGTATCCAGTTCTCATTCAGCATCATATTGTTAAGTTTCCAGGAGTTAGTGTATTTTCTCTTGTTTGATGTGTTGTGGATGTCCAGCTTTAGGCCGTGGTGGTCTGACAGGGCACAGGTTAGAATTTCAACTTTTTTGTATATGTGGAGATTCGTTTTGTGGCCCAATATGTCATCTATTTTGAAGAATGTTCCATGTGCTTCGGAGAAAAAATGTGTATTCTTTGGTGCGTGGGTGAAAGGTTTCGATAGAGATCTGTAAGGTCCTATTTCTTTAAGGGTTTGATTAAGTTCCAAAGTGTCTCTGTTAAGCTTTTGACTTGTTGATTCTATCCCATGTTGAGAGGGCGGTGTTTGAAGTCCCCAAGAATTATCGTTTGGGTGTTGATTTCTCACTTTAGATGCTGTAGGGTTTTCTTAATGAATGTGGAGGGGCCCGTATTGGGTGCATATATGTTCAATATTATGAAGTTTTCTTAGTGAATTGTACCTGTGACTAAAATGTAGTATCCCTCTGTGTCTCTTATGATTTTTTTTTTGGTTTTTAAGTCCACTTTATCCAAAAGCATAATGGCTACCCCTGCCTGTTTCCTGGTTCATTAGCTTTAAGATTTTTGGACCAGCCTTTCATTTTTAGGATGTGCCTATCTTTGTAGTGAGATGAGTTTCCTGAAGGCAGCAGATTGATGGGTTGTGGTTTTTAATCCAAGTTTGTAATCTGTGTCTCTTGATCGGTGAATTAATTCCATTAATATTTAGTGTTATAATGGAGAAACTATTTTTAATTCCAGACATTTATTATGTTTAGTAGTTTTTATAAGTATATTGCTTCGCTTTTAATGGTTTTATACTTGCCTTTTGTTCTCTTGGATATGCCTGTTTTTTTCTTCATGCTTGAGTATCATTTCTAGCATTTTTTGAAGGCCTGGTTTGGTGGACATGTAGCCCTTCAAGTTGTCTTTGTGCTGAAAGATTTTTCTTTCTCCCTCTATCATGACGGATAGTTTTGCAGGGTAAATTAGCCTGGTTTGACATTTTTGCTCATTCAATACTTGAAGTATGTCTCTCCAAGCTCTTCTTGCTTTTACTGTTTCGACTGAGAAGTCATTTGTTATTTTAATAGGTTTACCTTTAAAAGTGACTTGTTTTTTCTCCCTTGAAGCTCTCAGCACCAATTCCTTATCTTGAATGTGGAGTGTTTTAACTATTATTTGCCGTGGCGTGCTTCTGTTTTGGTCATATCTGTTTGGGGTGCGGAATGCCTCTTGTATATGGATGGGCCTCTCTTTTTTTATATGAGGAAAGTTTGAAAAATTTCCTCAGGGGTGGTATTTTGAGATTCTTGCTCTGGTATTCCATGAATACGCATGTTAGGCTTCTTCAGGGTGTCCCATATCTCTTGGATATTTCTCTCAAGTATCTTTTTGGCTTTAACCTCCTCTTCCATTGAGCTGGTTAGTACTCCCACTTTATCTTCAAGGTCTGAAATTCTGTTTTCTCTGCTTCGTTAGTTCTGTTGATAAGACTCTCTGTGGAGTTCTGGGTTGAAGATAACTTTTCTTGTAGCTCAGTTTTAAACTCTGCTTGAGTCTGTTTTAACTGCTCTATGCCAGTTTTTGTGTCTTGCACTGTTTTTCTCAACTCCTCCAAGTGTCTGTTGTGTTGCTCTTCAAAGCAATTGATTCGATTATGCAATTCCTCCCTGATTTCCTCTTTCATAGTATTGAACATGGTAATGATCATATTTTGAAAGTCGTTATCCTGGGTCAGGCTTTCTTGGCCATTTTCCTTGGGTTTATTCTGGTTGGAGTCTATGGGATTAATTCCTTCAGTGGGAAATTTGTTTACTTGAGTGTTGCGTCTCATGGATTTGCACTTTGACTTTGGCATTGTTGTTTTAACTCTTAAGATCTTTCAATTTCACTAAACTGAATTATTTGGCCTTCGGTTCTGGGGGTGGGCCGGGACGGAGCTTACCTAGGTCGCGGATGAGCCCCGGCTGGACAGCGCGCGCGTCCCGACCGGTGGGTCGGGTATTTTGATTGAAAAAAAAATCACTTGAATTCTTACCAGGAAAATGTAAAGTTGGTAGACATTCTAGTTTAACTAATTATTTATTATAAGATATATACTTGGATTGAAACACCACAATGTGCCCCATACACCATAATATTATCATCTGCCAACTAAAAAAATCTTTAGATGTATAAATTTGCATCATCTTTAATGAAAACAAAATTTTATTTGAAAAACTAGCAGTGGATACTCTGACTCTGCACACAAATCGGATCCATGACCCAG
The DNA here is from genome assembly GCA_023101885.1 of Typhlomys cinereus. Classification (NCBI taxonomy): domain Eukaryota; kingdom Metazoa; phylum Chordata; class Mammalia; order Rodentia; family Platacanthomyidae; genus Typhlomys; species Typhlomys cinereus. The sequence continues at coordinate 1,947,179 of JALPQD010000341.1, read as the reverse complement.
ACCACTGAGGATCGACACCTGTTACCCACACTGGCTTTGCAGAAACATTGTCCTGCCTGCACTCCTGAGACTAGAAGGCAAAAAGAGTAAGAGGAAAATCACTCAGCCGGTTTATGGAAACTTTTCAATTGTTTTCAACTGACACTATCTGAACTGTCCTCTCAGAATGTGAACAAGCCCCTAGGAAGCGCTGGGGAGGGCACTGTGCAATTCTGCTTCCTCTCGTGGTTTAGGTTAGGACTTGTGACACTGTGGGACCCACCCTGCTGTCTCATGGACAGTGATAAATGGCGGTGTCTTCAAATTCCAGGCTGCTGATGTTGAGAGTGAAATCTGTTCCTGACCCACTACCACTGAATGTGGGGTAGACCCCAGATGGCAGATTTTTTACCCTAGATCAGGAGTTAAGGGGCTTTGCCTGGTTTCTGTTGGTACCAGTTTAAGTAGGTGCCCATGTCCTGACCTGCGTGACAATTGATGGTGACCTTGCCTCCCAGAGATGCAGACAATGGAGTCTGAGCCTGGTTCATCTGGAAGTCACATCTTGCACCTGACATCATGAGCAGGAAACACACATTGTCGTTATGAGTATGTGACCACAGAACCTCCCTGTAGAGACAGGGATCAGCCACACTGGGCCAATGTAGTCCCAGGGTTCTCCTCACTTACTGGGGAGCCAGAGCAGCAGCAGCCCTAAGATGTGGGCATGAGTCCTCATGTCCATGCTGTCTCCTGACACAGCGCACCTCCTGCGCACAGTGTGAGCACTCTGTTGAGAAGCCCTCAGGGCAGTGGGCTGTGCTCTGCAGCACATGCAAATCTTCTGGGTCTGGGCAAAACTACGCACATCTGCAGGGCTGGCTCAGCCATTGCCAGGGCCAAGTCCCCAGGTGTCTGGGACCAGAAGGAATAGCACATGTTACCTGTAAAAAACATGTTTTCTGACCTTTTGGCTAAGATCAAGTAAAGGACATGTTTTCTGCTAGAGTGTGACAGGATGCAATTTGCTGTTCTGTGAGTAGTGTGTACTTTGCTCACCTCATGAACTTATAATGTTTTCTTGCTAACTTTTCATCTCAGATGGATTATGGAAAAATCATTTCCCCTGATGTAAGAACTTTCCATATTTGGTACCTGCAGATATTTTTAAAGGTAAAGGTATTGCAATTTATCCTGAATATCTTAGTGTGGTAGAACATTAGCACAAGCAAATGGTGATAGAATAAGATGCAACTGCAATAGACAGATAGAAATATATACACATACATAGATGAGGAATAGAGATAGATAGATGATGCATAGATAGATGGTACATATAGATGACAGATGGTAAAAATATAGACAGATAATAAGTAAACAGTAGATAGATTTATCAAGAGATACATAGATAAATGATATAAAGATCAATAATTGATGATGATAGATAGGTGACAGATAGAAAAATGGACAGACGATAGGTAAATATTAGATAGATTAATGGTAAATGGTGATAAATAATACATACTTAGAGAAATGGATACATACATGCATACACATATATAAATAGGAATATTTACTTAAAAACAAAAAATATGAAATAAAATCTATGGCAGCAGAGGACAGGGAGCTATGGGAGGCTCATAAGATTGATTTTAACTAGAGTAGAGTGAACTGATTGTCCACACATTGGAAGTTGGTAAATAGAGCAGTTACTCTTTTTGCAGCAAGGAGAGGAGACTCCAACTGTAGTAAAGAGAGATTTATTTGACTTATGGTTCCAGAGGCAAGATATAGCCCTTTATGGCAGAAATGTCATGGCAGGCGGTGGAAGCTGGAAGAGGGTTAAATCACATCTATCCTGAAGGCTGAGAGAACTCACCCATGCTGCAAACTGCTAGAGCAGACTACTAGCCGGAAGTGGCTAAACCACTTCAAAGCTGCCACATGTGACATGCCTTCCTTCAGCAAGGCTACACCTCCCAGGGGTTCCATGATCTTCCCAAGTGCTGACAACAGCTGAGGATCCAAACACTTGACCCTGAGGAGACAACTTACATTTAAACCATGACAGCACTGATGGACCATTGTCAGTTGCTGGGATAGAATAAAAGGTGAACATACACATATGTCAGAAATTCCCAAGTATGCTCCTTTCTAGGAATGCCAATGAAATTACTGCTGCCTGGGATGCATCACCAGTCATAGTATGTTCCCCATCATTGTAGCCTCAAAAACCATGTCAGTGTGTGTGATAGAAGGTTTGTGCTGTGGGCCTGTAAGTGTCAATCACTCAGGAGTCATTGACAGTATTAGCAAATTCATGAATGAAAATTATAGGCAGCATTTTCACTGTTTCAGAGAACAGATGCAATGCAGAGAGAAGGGCCAGCCCGAGTCATGCTCCTACCAACATCTCAGCTTCTCACCAGCTGTGCTGGATCAGTAATGACCAAGAACAAGGAATGCAATCTACTATCATGCTACTAAAACAAACAGTTCCCAATGCTAAAATTTGAGGCAAAAGAAACTTTGAAATTTGATAATGAAGTTTCTAGTTATCTGCCATGCTTTTGTTTGCATGTGTGTGTGTGTGCGTGTGTGTGTGTGTGTGTGTGTGTGTGTGTGTTTGCTGTGTGCATGTGGGTGTATGTGTGTGTGTCTGTGTGTGCTTACAAGAGAGCTCTTGAGTGTGTTTGCTTATGAAGTCCAAAGTTGACACAGAATCATCCTGGATTGTTCTACCTTCTTTTTGCTTTAATCTAGTGTTTCCCAGGCTCTGCCTTCCAGGGTCAATAGCATTTTCACATAGAATCACAAGATGTAAACTCAGGCTCTTTGATTTTCACTTTAAATCCTTAGTCATCTCTACATCCTCCTATTTAACGTATAATAGTGAAATTTTCTTGTCATTTCCCCAGGGTTGTGAATGGTGTTTGTTAATAATTCCTGGTGTATTCCAGGGACATCCCAGAGTTGGAAGTTCTGACTGTCAGGTAGAGATCAACTCTATCAGCTATGAGCTTTCATCAGTACATAATGGGAGCATGATTGTCAATCACTTGTTTCTTCTTTGGTTCCCCAAACAGTTGTCAAAGAAAGGCCTGAGACTTGGACTCAGAAGAGAAGGATCCTACATCATTACATTGCCAGAGACGGTAAGTTCAATCATAAGGGAAGAAAGTCAACTGTGAGATGCCAGATAGCTGAGACCATCACCACCTTAATCCTTGGATTTCTTACACAGGCCTGGCGACCTCATGACTATGCAGACATAGATGCAGACAGTTAATGTCCTTTATGTCGTGTGCATTTTTGTCACTGAGGGAGGACCACAGTCTGCCAAATTTCTACAAACTATATCTTTCAGGTGGAGATGTCCAAGACCTTGAAAGGTTTACTAAAAAGTAATGATATGTGCTCAAAATATGCCTATGGTTATTATGCTTTCTTGATCTTTACCATTATGTACATATACAGAACAGGTCATAATTATACCCCATAAGAGCATACAGTTATCATGTGGGAATCGAACATTATTTTAAAGATTTTCTTTTCTTAATTTAAGGAAACCTTTGCTGGTTATACTTGCTTCTTCTTCGCCATAAGTCTAAAAAACTGTCACAAAACAAATGTCACATGAAACGGATTTTTGTCCTTTAAAATTCAGGAGATATTGATTTATGTTGCTGCTGCTGGGGCTCCAAGAAGGGAAAACACTGGCAGCTCAGCAAACCCTCTCTGGCACTGCCTGGTAAACCTCAGAGTGAGATGGAAGTCTGGCTGTGTCTGAGGAACATTTCACATAAAGAAGGATCATGCAGCCCTGCCTCCTCCTTCTGCTTCCTTGGGCGATTTGTGTAATATCCTGTATCACTGGGGGAGGCCAGTTGTAACACTGTCGACAGTAGTAAGTTGCAAAGTCTTCAGGCTGCAGGTTGCTGTTGGTGAGGTGAAATCTGTCCAGATCTTCTGCCACTGAACCTTGAGGAGACCAGTTTGCAAATAAGTTGCACCATAGATCAGGAGTTGAAGAGCTTTGTCTGGCATCTGTCAATACCAATGAAAGTCATTACCTATACCCTGACTGGCTTTGCAGTTGATGGTGATTCTGTCTTCAGGAGATGCAGCCACAGATGGAGTCTGGGTCATCTGAATGTCATATAACAAGTGACATTGGAAAGAAACACATATAAGACAAGGCATATTGATAAATATGCAATAGCAGAGTTTCCCTAAACATCCTGCAGCACTGCTCATGTTGGGCTAGAACCCCCCACCCTACTGTCCTTCATTAAGTGGGAGCCAGAGGAGCAGGAGCCCCAGAAGCTGAGCAGGGGTCTTCATGTCCATGCAGTATCCTGACTGGGACTGACCCCTGCACAGGGTGTGACCAGCCTGATAAAGTCTTCAGGGCAGTGGTCTGTGCTCTGGGTATGCAAATCAGCAGCAGCTGAGCAGGGGCACAGCTGCAAGGCTGGCACATGTGAGTGATTCAGTAAGAGCTTATGAACCCTGAGTGTCCACATTCTTCCTGGGCAGTGCAGATATGTTCTCACAGATGATGTTTCTATTGAGGTGAGTCTGGGAATAGAGTCAGGCTGCTGTCTTAGAATGGAGTGTTGGGAAGTTTCCACATGGTTTCTCCTTTGCATGTGTTGCTGTCTTTATTTCAACCAAGTCACTTCCACATTTCACTCTGAATGTGAAAGACACTTTAAAGGCCTGTTGAATTTAATCCCCTGGGTTTTCCTCAGGCCCTGAAATTCTTGGTGTGCTTATTTGTCAACATCACTATTACAGATATAAACAGATGTGAAACTGACAATAACCAGCTGTGTCAATAGAAGAGATGATAGACAGATGTCAGATAGACTTCAAATTTTTCAATAAGAATTCAGTATACCATATGCACAGAAGAGTGTCTGGATAAGCAAGGTAAAGGCCAGCCATGGGGCATCTCTAGTGTCCATCTGTGCTCTCTAGAGCAGTTGTTGTGGCCCAGGTTCTTACATACATTTCTGAGCACTTCCATCCAGTACAGCTGCACTGGGCTGTGCTTTCTGCACTTGCAAAATCTCAGGTGTGTTTGCAGGGATGAGGTCCTGATCTGTTTCTATGAGATATGATCCTTTGGGATCATTGAGTTCATTTTTACTATTTTGTCCTTTTTTTGTGAATCCCCTTGAGAAGAAGAAGTGTTCTCTACACTAAGGACTCAGATCTATAGGAATCCACTGTGACCCACATCATCTTGATGTAGTCCTTAAGCCATGTCTTTAGGTTCTAAGGGGAAACAGTTGTGAGGAACTGTGTGAAATGAATCAGAGTTGATGAAAAGAACATGATGCAACCAGGTGAAAGGTGTAGGCACTCAGCATAGTGAAGAGAGGAGAGTAGGCTATCATCTCTGTGTTTGAGGGGAGTAAGAAAAGGTCACCTACAAGGGAATTTACAAGAGGGGAACATTTTTTCTTCATGAGTACAGGACATGATCTCTTTTGAAGAACAGCATGACACCCCGTGAGAATTCCACAATCTCTCAGTTTGTTAATTGAAGGTTTGAACTGTGGACACAGTTATGAAGAAGTGTTAGTTAAGGACTCAGCAAGTCTGCATGGGATTGTATAATTGATATGGAAGGCTTACCCATGGTGGAGGGGAGTTTTTCTTAGGTAAGTGGATAAGGTGGAGGAAGGTGAACCAAGCAATTGGCATTCTTCAGTATAGATGATGGGACCTGCTTGTTTTCATGTCAGGATTCTCTGTCTCTGTCTTCTCTCTGTATCTTTCACTCTCTATCTCTCTCTCCCTTTCTCCTTCTCTCTCTCCTTATTAAACTCTCTCTATTGCTGCAGTGGATATGATGTGGACAGTTTCCTTGGCTCTTTGTGTTGGTAAGAGCTCACCCAAGCTAGACTAAGAGAAATGGCTTCTCCTGAAGTCCTCAGTCTGTGACCACAGTCAGGGACATGCAAGCAACTGCCACATACCCACATGACATAAGACAGTCCTCACCCTTGTAAGAATAAGCAGCTTGCTGCAGCTGCACAAGCACACTGCTCCTCAGTAGAACCTAATCTGCACTACTTCCTGCCACATATCTGCTTGATCCGCATTATCTACATGGACTCTACATAATAACTTTTTGGATTGTTTAACTCACTAGTATATTTATGAAGTAAGAAGATGAGAGAGTCTCCACTTTTTGTAGCAGCACATGTTGAGAGACACAGTACAACTTTGTGGGGTGAGTTCTCTTCTCCCAACATGTGGGCTACTGGGATGGAGCTCAGGTCTACAGGTTTACATACAGGCACCTTTAAGCATTTGGTCATCTGCATTCAATTTCTTATTTGGGGACTTCCATGTTCTATACCATAAAATCGACTGGGTGTCTGTGTTAGACTCATTTTTTCATTCTTGAACAAATGCAAGATTCAAAGAACTGAGTAGAAAAGTGGGTTTCTTCTTACTTAGAAGTCTGCTTGTAATTCCCGACTATAGCAGGCACATTCACGATGGTATCAATACTCAAGAAAACTGGCCACTGGAATTGGTGAGAAAGGGACATATTTTCTCGATTTCTAGAAGGATAGTATACTGAAGAAACCAACACTTGCATTTCACTCTGCTGCACTGACATCTATAAACTCACAAGCAAACTACTTAAGGATGGATACTTGGTTTTATTCTTCCTTCCAATTGTCCAGCTGGAGAGGTGGGTTCATACCAATACCTGGGGACAAGGGAAATGGTCACACCATATTCACAGACTTCTGAGAAAGGCAAAAATCCTCACTTACCAGAACAGCATGTCTGGCAGAGTATGTTGAACTATGCCAACGTCCATAGCTCCCTCCATCTTGCTCACGCCTAGGGACTAGACCCACTCACTGTGGGTTTGGCCTTCCCAACCACTTATTCAAATACTGCAGACTTGCTTAGGCCTTAACTCAACTGCTTAAATTCTTCACACCTCTTCAAAACAACTTCATTAGTAAAGATGATGCCTGTATATAATTATCACATGTATGAGCACACACACAAGACCTGTGAATATATATCAGATACATTTTCATAATTTCACCATATATTTACCGGGCCCACGAACCAGCACAAACCCGAACCTACAAACGTGGGAATCTGAAGTGGGAGTGGAAGGAATTAAAAGTTTCAGGCTTGGGTCAGAGGGGGTCTTGGATGTCCACCATCATCCAAGCCAACTTTATTGTAAAAGCACAGGGGTTTTATAATCAAGAAACAGGGCCAAATTCAGGAAACCATCAAAGAGGAACAGAACCAAATTCTTTACAGGATTATGTAAAACATATGCATTCTAGTTAACAAAGAGAAGTCAAGAGTGACATCTAGCTGCTGAGGGACCAGACATGATGTCTCCAGGTAGAGTAAACAGGCATGTCACCTTGTTGCCAGAAGAGAATGGACAATGTATGTATGTCCCAAAACAGAGTTACTTGGTGCATGCATTAACATCTCACAGGTAAGCAGGACAGAACTGTTGGGGGAGGAACAGCCCAGCCAGTTTCCTAGAGAAACAAAAGCATTCCAAACGACCTGGGAGTTTTTCTCAACTTCCAAGGAGGGAATTTAGCCTATCATTGTCTTGCAGACAAGAGGCAAACTCAACAGCCCAAGGGAGGAGTCACTCAATGGCCTGTTCAGTTGCTAATGTATCATCCAGAGCTCAGGCTTCTGAGCCTAGCAACCCCCACAATATATTACACAAAGTATTTATTTACAAGTGACTGAAAGAATCTTTCTCTTCTTATGAAAATATTTTATTAACATTTTCACCATTTAAATATTACTGCTCAAAGCATTCATGACAGCCAATCATAAAGAAGTAGGAAATGAAAATCTAAGAAACTTACACCATGGGTCACACAGTCAAAAGGGCACAGTACAGGGGCTGGAGAGGTGGCTCAGGGGTTAAGCCTCCGCCTTGCAGGCGGAAGGTCTTGAGTTCGGATCCCAGATCCCACATATAGACGCCAGGCTGAAGCAGGGGAGGCCTGCGTTTCCGATCCTGGTAGGGCGGAGCCTGTGAATCCCAGGGCAGAAGGAGGTGGAGGCGTCCATGGTGGTTCGCGAATTCGTCCGTGGTTCTACACATACACAGACACACACACACACACACACACACAGACACATACACACGAACATGCGCACAGTTGAATAAATAAAAAAAATTAAAAAAAAGAGCACAGTACAAAGCTTGTGTGTTTATAGCATGAGAGTAAGCAGAGGAAATGATTTACACAGAAAATTACACAAAAAAAGTCCAACTTTCTACCAGCTTAGATGCTTATCTGATATTTCATTCTTTTCCAGTGCATGAAAAATTTGCAATGGGACTCAGGTATCATCTGATCCACAGAGAGGAACCCACCAGGCAATGATGTGCCAAGATGATGAGCCTGTTTAAAAAAAAAAGCAGATATCTCTACAGCCTCAGGATGCTTTCAGGACCCTGTCAGTTCCACAGGGCTCCTTAATGCACATCTGCATGCTGAACATTGCTCTCACTCTCCACTGCTCCATTGTGCCAATGACCCTGACCACTGCTCCATTGTGCCAATGACCCTGACCACCTTGTGCTTAAAATTCCACTTCAGGATGTATGTTCCCAATGTGAAGTATGTAGATTCTGTTGGGTCATTCTTGGAGGGGAGTGGACTTCAGATGTTCTTTTGGGGGATGCTTGGATGAATGGGATGACCGATATGACTTCAGGTCTTTTGCCCATGAATATCACTATACTTTTGACAATTTAGATATAATAACTTTCTTTATGCATTAACATCCAATGAACTTGCAGGAGTGAAGCCTGGTCTTGTAATGTAGACAAGGTTCCTTTTCTGACTGATTCTTCGCAAGAATCCAAAGGCCTTTTCACCATGAGTAATACATAAAAAACCTCCATCACTTTGATTGCCTTGGAGCAGCTAACAATAAGATATAGAATGCTTTCTCACTACTTTATTAATTAAAGGTATATAAGAAGGAAAAACAAAACATTGGTGTAGCTGTTACTGTCTTCTGTTATTTTTAAACAACACTCACAAGAAACATGGAAAGAAAGAGTTCCAGAGGGAGATGCAGCACATAGTATGGAAAAGGCACAGCAGGTTAACCATGAAGCAAGGAAGACTAGATAAAGTCAGGTCTATCATGTAGACCCAGAGGGCTCATGTCTCAGAGTTCAAGAGCCATAGTAACAAGACTGGAGCTAAAAAACCTCAATGTCTGGACCCTGCCAAGTGTCTCTATCCAGCAAGGATCCATCTCTCTAAGATGACCTTCCCACACGTTGACAATAGCTAAGGTTGCAAACACAAGAGCTAGTGGGCCACTATTCCCATTCCAGTAATAATATTTGGGACCATGAAGAAAATGTCTCAATGTTACCAAACCCTCTGTCCTGACAGAGTTGCCTCAGCTGAGTGAGGATGTCTGGTTTACATGCAAACAACCATCCTGACCATTTCTAACAGAAGGTCCACAGTGAACTTCACAGCCAGGCTGCATCTGAGCAAAGATCTCAGCAGATGTCAATGCCAGGAGAGCAGTCAGGGTAACCTTCCTTTATACTTCTGCTTCTCAGTGAGGTTTATGCTATGGTTTGTATCACTGTGTGAGGAGTACTATCCCACTGAAAACAGTAGTAAGTGGCAAAATCTTCAGGCTGCAAGTTGGTGATGGTGAGGGTGAAATCTGTTCCAGATCCACTGCCACTGAACCTGGAGGAGACTCCAGTGTGCAAATTGCTTGCACGATAGATTAGGAGTTGAGGAGCTTTGCCTGGCTTCTGTTGATACCACTCTAAGTAATTCCTTACGCCCTGACTGGCCTTGCAGTTGATGGTGACTCTCTCTCCTAGAGATGCAGCCACAGATGGAGTCTGGGTCATCTGAATCTCACATCTCACACCTGAAATTAGAAATATGACAAAAATAAGATATTGATATTGATAACAATGTAAGAGCTGAGTTTTCCTAAATATCTGTCAGCACTACTTACATTGAGCTAGGGGGGAAACCCTAGCTCTGTCCTTCCTTACCTGGGAGCCAGAGGAGCAGGAGCCCCAGAAGCTGAACAGGGGTCTTCATGTCCATACTGCGTCCTGACTGCAACTGACCCCTGCACAGGTTGTGACCAACTGATAAAGTCCTCAGGGCAGTGGGCTCTGCTCTGGTTATGCAAATCAGCAGCAGCTGACAAGGGGGCACAGCTGCAGGTTTGACACATGTGAGTGATTCTTCAAGGGCTCAGTAACCCCGAGTGTCCCCATTCTCCTAGAACAGTACAGATTTGCCTTTACAGATGATGTTTCAGTTGGGGGGAGTCAGCAAACACAGTCAGGCTGCTGCTTGGGAGTGGAGTGGTAAAAAACTTCCATCTGGATTCTCCTATGCATTTCTTGTTAGCTTTACTGAAGCTAGTAATGTGAAAGACATTTTTAAAAGCTTGTCGCACTTAATCCCAATGTTTTTGCTCAGGCCTCAGTTTCTTCGGTGATTATTTGTCAATGCTATTATTCCAGGTAGAAAGAGTTGTGAAATGGACAAGAATCAGTGGTGTCAATAGAAGAAATGATAGACAGATGTTAGACATACCTCAAAATTTTAAATAAGAAATCAGTACACAATATGCACAGAATATGTCCGGATAAGCAAAGTAAAGCCCAGCCACACGGTGTCTCTAATGTCTATCTGTGTCCTCTAGAGCAGTAGTTGTGGCATTTCCCAGCACCTCCACCCAGCACAGCTGCACTAGAGCTTTTCTGCACTTGCAGAAGCTCAGGTATGTTTCCAGCTCTGTGGTTATAATACATTTTTGTGTGTGTTTTGCATCAATTTACAGTTTATTATCCTTTTAAGTGAATCCTCTTGAGAAGTGGAGGTGATCTACATCAAGGGCGCAAATCCACAGGAATCCACTGTGCCCCATATAATCTGTCAGTGCTTCACCCATATATTTAGATTCTAATAGAGACCACTCATGAGTGACAGTGTGAAAAGACTCACGGTCATAGAAAAGAACATGATGGTACTAGGTGAAACGTGAAGCCACTTAGCAAAGCGAAGACAGGAAATTTGGCTGTGGTCTCCTGCAGCCCTTATTTCTTGAAGTCAGGAACTTATAAGCATAGGAGAGTGAGAAAAAGTCAAATACATAGGAATTTATGAGTGGGGAACATTTTGCATTCACTAGTACAGGTTGTCACTTCTGTTGTTGTATGAGCATCGCTGTATGTGATAGTTCCACACTGGTGTCAATTTGATAATTGAAGATTTGAGCTCTGGTCACAGTTATGAAAAATTAGTAGTTGTGTGTGGCCCTGAGCAAGCCTGCAGTGGGCTGTATCAGTGATATGGAAGGTTCACCCATGGAGAGTGGGACTGGTTCCTGGGTAACTGGATAAGTTGGGGGAAGATAACTCAGGGAATTGCCATTCTTCAGTAGAGGTGGTGAGACCTGTCAGTCTGGCAGGTGAGGATTTTCTCTGTCTTTATTTCTGCCTCTGTCTCTGTCTCTGTCTCTCTGTTTGTGTGTGTGTGTTTGCGCACGCAGTGGATATGCTGTGGCTAGGTTCCTTGGCTCTTGGTTGGTACTGGTAAGAGCTCTCCCACTAATCTGCATTAAAAGATGTGGCTTAAAAAAAATGTGGCTCCTCCCACAGCCCTTTTTTCTTGAAGTCAGGAACTTGTAAGTATAGGCCACACACTCGCATGGCATGGGATAATGATCACCCTTGTAATAATAAGCAACTTGCTGCAGCTTCACAGGCACACTCCCCCTGAGTAATGTCTAATTTGCATTACCCCCTGCCAAGATCTGCTTGATCCACATGGTCTAAATGGGACTTATGTTGGTGTGAATGTGGTTATCATAAAACAATTTTTTGGATCGAATTATTCAATATTTTATTTGTAAAGACAGAGGGTGAGAGAGTGCCCAATGTTTGCAGAGCACAAGTGGGGAGATGCAAGGAGGACTTTTTGAGTCACTCCCCTCCTCCTCACCTGTGGCCTCCTGGGATAGAATTCAGGTTTCCAGCTTACACATAGGCACCTTTACCCACTGGGCCATCTGCATTCAAGTCCTGATTTATGGACTTCATGTTCTACACCTTCAAACGATTGGATTACTGTGTTAGATTCATCTTCCCATTGCTGAACAAATGCAGGACTCAAACAACTGAGGGGAAGAGTGGGTTTCTTCTTACTTTGGATTTCTGGGTGCAGTTCCCCACCATGATAGGCACATTCACACCAACATAACTACTTAAGGAAACTGGCCATACTGTATGCTCAGGAATTTCTGAGAAAAGGACACATTTTCTGCCTTTCTGGCACAAACTCTATGCTGAAGTGGCCAAGACATGTATTGTAATATGACTGCATTGACATCTATAAAGTTACATCAAACTGCTTAGGGGGAACACTTGGTTTTATTCTTTATACCAATGTTCACCCATCTATTAGTTCAGCTGGGCAGATGACACCACATCCTGATTCACTTTAGGTAAGTTGTGTTTACTCAGGAATTCATCCCTCTTTTGTGTTGTCATATTTCACAGAGTATATGTTTTTGAAATATGACGCTATAATTCTCTGGATTTCTTGGGTATCAGTAGTGATAACTCCATTTTCATTTCTAATTTTGTTAATTTGGGTTTTCTCTCTCTTGCTTTTGGTTAATTTAGCTAGGGCTGTATCGATTTTATTGATTTTTTTCAAAGAACCAGATTTTTTAAGACTTTAACATTTTTTATTATCTCTGCTCATACAAACTTAATAAGTACACCAGTTCCCTCCCTCCCTCATCTTTCCCCCACCACTCTGCTAGCCATCCCCTCACCCCTCCCTCCCCACCCCCAAGTCCCTCCCCTTCACCAATCCCCGGGGAATCCTTTAATGTGCATGCCTGACTGTCCTCTGGGTCCTCCTCTCCGATAACATACAAGGACCCAGCGGCATTTCCATCAGCCCTTTCCTGTGTTCCCCTTAAGCATAGGAACAGTACTGTGGCTTTCAATCCCTTGCCTCGAAGAATCTTGGTGCTTTTAGGAAATGCTAGACTTTGTGGGGACAACAGTGTGTTGGGACATTGTGCAGGGGATGTAAAGTCCAATTATGATTGCTTCGGCCCTAACTTGTGTGAAGTATCTTGCATATCATTGCTCCTCCCATCCTTGTGCTCTTACAATCTTACTGCCCCCTCTTCCGCAAATGCCCCTGAGCTTCAGGATGGGTAGAGATTAGGCTGGCCTAGTTCTCTGTGGTTGATATAGAGTCTCTGAAGTTCTGGATTATGGTTTGTTGATTTTCTTTTGCAGTTTTGGTGCTCCTGCAATGCCCTTCACTCCATCCTGATGGGTATTGGATTTAACCCCCTGGCCAGAGATAAAAAACTGTTAAACTAGAGTCTTGTTATAAGAGTATATTCAAAGGAAGATGCAATAAAAGTAGGAAACCACAGTGAGGGTATGCTTTCTCACTACTTTATTAATTAAGGTATATAAAAGAAGGAAAAGCAAAATATTGGTGTACTGTTACTGTCTTCTGCTATTGTTACACAACACCCACAAATGACATGGAAAGAAAGGGAGATTACCTGGTGGCTTAGGGTTCCAGAGGGAGATGCAGCACATAGTATGTAAAAGGCACAGCAGGCTAACCATGAAATAAGGAAGACTAGATTAAGTCAGGTCTATCATGTAGACCTAGAGAGTTCATGCCTCAGAATTCAAGAGTCATTGTAACAAAGACTGACCAACCTCAATGTCTGGCCCCTGCCAGGTGTCTCTCTCCAGCAAGGATCCATCTCTCTAAGATTTCCTTCCCAAAGATTGACAAGAGCTAAGGTTGCAAACACATGAGCTAGTGAATGATTATTCCCATTCCAGCAACCATATTTGGGACCATGAAGAAAATATCTGAATGGTACCAAACCCTCTGTCCTGAAAGAGTTGCCTCAGCTGAGTGAGGATATCTTGTTCACATGCAAATAAGCCTCCCTGACCATTTCCAATGGAAGATCCACAGTGAACTTCACAGCCAGGCTGCATCTGAGCAAATATCTCAGACAATGTCAACGCAGGGAGAGCAGTCAGGGTAACCTTCCTTTATACTTCTGCTTCTCAGGGGGTTCATGCTATGGTTCGTATCACTGTGGGAGGATTACTATATAAATGAAAACAGTAGTAAGTTGCAAAATCTTCAGACTGCAGGTTGGTGATGGTGAGGGTCAAATCTGTCCCAGATCCACTGCCACTGAACCTGGAGGAGACTCCAGTGTGCAAATTGCTTGCATCATAGATCAGGAGTTGAGGAGCTTTGCCCGGCTTCTGTTGATACCAATCTAAGTAATTGCTTATGCCCTGACTGGCCTTGCAGTTGATGGTGACTCTCTCTCCCAGAGATGCAGCCACAGATGGAGTCTGGGTCAGCTGAATGTCACATCTCACACCTGAAATTAGAAATATGACAAAAATAAGATATTGATATAGATAACAATGTAAGAGCTGAGTTTGCCTAAATATCTGTCAGCATTGCTTACATTGAGCTAGGGAAAATCCCCTCCCCCCTGCTGTCCTTACTTACCTGAGAGCCAGAGGAGCAGGAGCCCCAGAAGCTGAGCAGGGGTCTTCATGTCCATGCTATGTCCTGATTGCAACTGACCCCTGCACAGGGTGTGACCATCCTGATAAAATCCTCAGGGCAGTGGGCTCTGCTTTGGATATGCAAATCAGCAGCAGCTGACAAGGGGGCACAGCTGCAGGTTTGACACATGTGAGTGATTCTTCAAGGGCTCAGTAACCCCTAGTGTCCCCATCTCCCAGGGCAGTGTAGATTTGCCCTCACAGATGATGTTTCCATTGGGGGGAGTCAGGAAATACAGTCAGGCTGCTGCGTGGGAGTGGAGTGGTAGAAAATTTCCATCTGGATTCTCCTATGCATTTCTTGTTAGCGTTACTGAAGCTAGTAATGTGAAAAACATTTTTAAAAGCTTGTCGCACTTAATCCCAACATTTGTGCTCAGGCCCTCAATTTCTTGGGGTGATTATTTGTCAATGCTATTATTCCAGGTAGAAAGAGTTGTGAAATGGACAAGCATCAGTGGTGTCAATAGAAGAAATGATAGACAGATGCTAGACACACCTCAAAATTTAAAATAAGAAATCAGTATAAATATGGAAAGAATAGTTTGAGGATAAGCAAAGTAAATCCCATTCACTTAGCATCTCTAGAGTCTATCTGTGCCCTCCAGAGCAATAGTCGTGGCATTTCCCAGCACCTCCGCCCAGCACAGCTGCACTAGAGCTTTTCTGCACTTGCAGAAGCTCAAGTGTGTTTCCAGCCCTGTGGTCATAATACATTTTTGTGTGTGCTTTGCATCAATTTACAGTTTATTATCCTTTTGAAGTGAATCCCATTGACATGTGGAGGTGATCTACACCAATGGCTCAGATCTACAGGAATCCACTGTGACCCATACAATCTGTCAGTGCTTCACCCATATATTTAGATTCTACAGAGACTACTTGTTAGTGACAGTGTGAAAAGACTCATTGTCATAGAAAAGAACATGATGGTACTAGGTGAAATGTGAAGCCACTCAGAAAACAGAAGACAAAGGACTCTCTGGGAATTGGGGGGGAGACACTGGGGGAAGGGGAGGGGGGAGGGAGGGAATTGGTAAAAAATTTTAAAATGTATAATTAAATTTTTAATAAAAAAAAAAGAAAACAGAAGACAGGATATTTGGCTGTGTGGTCTCTGTTTGAGGGAAGTGAGAAAAAGTCAAATACATAGGAATTTACAAGGGGGGAATATTTTGCATTCACAAGTACAGGTTGTCACTTCTGTTGAAGGATGAGCATCACTCTATGTGATAGTTCCACACTGGTGTCAATTTGATAATTGAAGATTTGACCTCTGGTCACAGTTATGAAAAATTAGTAGTTGAGTGTGGCCCTGAGCAAGCCTGCAGTGGGCTGTATCAGTGATATGGAAGGCTCACCCATAGAGAGTGGGACTGTTTCCTGGGTAACTGGATAAGTTGGGGGAAGAGAACTCAGGGAATTGCCATTCTTCAGTAGAGGTGGTGAGACCTGTCAGTCGGGCAGGTGAGGATTCTCTGTCTTTCTCTCTGCCTCTGTCTCTGTCTCTGCCTCTGTCTCTGCCTCTGTCTTTGTCTCTGTTTCTGTCTCTGTCTCTGTCTCTGTCTCTCTCCCTCTCTCTCTCTCTCTCTCTCTGTGTGTGTGTGTGTATGTGTGTGTGCGTGCACACACAGTGGATATGTTGTGGCTAGGTTCCTTGGCTCTTGGTTGGTAATGGTAAGAGCTCTCCCACTAATCTGGATTAAAAGTTGTGGCTCAAAAAAATGTGGCTCCTCCTGCAGCCCTCATTTCTTGAAGTCAGGAACTTGTAAGTATAGGCCACACACTCGCATGGCATGGGATAATGCTCACCCTTGTAAAAATAAGCAGCTTGCTGCAGGGGCACAAGCACACTCCCCCTCAGTAGTACCTAATTTGCATTACCCCCTGCCAAGATCTGCTTGATGCACATGGTCTAAATGCCACTACATAAAACAATTTTTTGGATCGAATTATTCAATATTTTATTTGTAAAGTCAGAGGATGTGAGAGTGCCCAATGTTTGCAGAGCACAAGTTGGGAGATGCAAGCGGGACTTTGTGGAGTCACTCACCTCCTCCCCACATGTGGTCTCCCGGGATAGAGTTCAAGTTTCCAGCTTACATCTAGGCACCTTTACCCACTGGGCCATCTGCATTCGATTCCTGATTTGTGGACTTCATGTTCTACACCTTCAAACGATTGGATTACTGTGTTAGATTCATCTTCCCATTGCTGAACAAATGCAGGACTCAAACAACTGATGGGAAGAGTGGGTTTCTTCTTACTTTGGATTTCTGGGTGCAGTTCCCCACCATGATAGGCACATTCAACCAACATAATTACTCAAGGAAACTGGCCATACTCTATGCTCAGGAATTTCTGAGAAAGGGACATATTTTCTGCCTTTCTTGCACAAACTCTATGCTGAAGTGGCCAAGACATGTACTGAAATATGACTGCATTGACATCTATAAACTCACACCAGACTGCTTAGGGGGAACACTTGGTTTTATTCTTTATACCAATGTTCATCCACATCTATTAGTTCAGCTGGGCAGATGAGTTCATACCAAAACAATGGGCCAAAGATATGGTCACACCATATTCATAGAAGGCAACAACTCTCACTTACCAGAATAGCATGTGGCTGAGTACACTCAAGTGTCTCACCTTCTTAGCCAGCTCCTGCATCTTGTTCATGCCTGAGGACTAGACCCACTGCCTATGGGTTGGGCCCTCCCCACCAGTAATGTAATATACTGCAGACTTGATTAGGGCTTAACTGAAGGGCTAATTCCTCACAACTCTACCCAGAGCTCAAGCCTTCAATAGTGAAGTTTACACCTGTATATAACTATTACATATATGAACACACACACTATACCTGTGAATACATGTACATGGTGCTGCAATGCTCGTCTTTCATTATAGGTGCTACGAATTACCTGCCAAAAACCTTTTTTTTTGTATTAGTCTATTTTGTCAATAACACAAATTTCTTCACACCTGCAATGAGTTTCCTCATGTTGTGATAGGAATTCACCTCACCTTTATTTTATTTCCCAGAAAAAAAAATCACCATTCTTTACTTCTGGATATAGACATATTTCTTTACACTAGAGCGCCCTGAACCCCCACAGGGGGAGAGAGGCCAGAGAAACTCTAGGTACAGGCACTTTGACAGAAGGGTGTGAGGGGGTGGGAGGGAACAGTAAAGCGAAAGGAGCAGATGGGAAGCAGGGGGGAGTGAAGTAGTCTGGATACATACTCAATATGATTGTAAAAATAGAAAAATTTAAAAAAGAAATATTCCAAAAAATGAAAAAAGAAACATTCTTTACAACAAAACATATAGCACGTAGCTAATATGCTAGTGGTTGATACAAAAGTATTATTACAATAGTGTATTTAAAATATGTATTCCCTGAACTCCTTTGACTAAAACGTACATACCAGATGTGTTTTCATGTTTTCACCATGGATTATACAAAGAATTAATTTACATTTCTCTCAAAAAATTTTTTTCTTATCAAAATATTTTATTAATATTTTAACAATTTATTAATTTTTTAACTTTTTAAATTTCCATTCATACAAACTTATCAGGTACACCAGTACCATCCCTCCATCCGCTCCCTTCATCCCCTTTGCCTCCCTCCTCTCCCCCCTTCCTTCCTATCCCCCAGTGCCTCCCCATCCCATCCCTGGAGCATCCTTTAATGTTCATGCCAAACTCTCCTCTGGGTCCTCCTCTCTGATGAGGTACAAAGACCCAGTGGCATTTCCCAGAACCCTTTAATGTGTTCCTCATAAGCATAGAAACACTACTGTGGCTGTCAATCCCTTTCCTCCAAGAATCTTGGTGCTTTTAGGAAATGCTAGACTTTGTGGGGTCAACAGTGTGTTGGGACATTGCTCAGGGCATGTAAAGTCCAATTATGATTGCTTCGGCCCTAACTTGTGTGGAGTATCTTACATATCATTGATCCTCCCATCCTTGTGCTCTTACACTCTTACCGCCCCCCCCTTCCTCAAATGTCCCTGAACTTCAGATTGGGGAGAGATGAGGCTGGCCTAGTTCCAGGTGGTTGATATAGAGTCTCTGATGTTGTGGATTATGGTTTGTTAATTTTTTTTCAGTTTTGCTCCTCCTGCAGTGCCCTTCACTCCATCCTGGTGAGTATTGGATGTCACCCCCTGGCCACAGATAGAAAGCTGTTAAACTAGACTCTTGTTATAAGAGTA
This sequence comes from Typhlomys cinereus, assembly GCA_023101885.1. Lineage (NCBI taxonomy): Eukaryota > Metazoa > Chordata > Mammalia > Rodentia > Platacanthomyidae > Typhlomys > Typhlomys cinereus. The sequence continues at coordinate 1,928,284 of JALPQD010000341.1, read as the reverse complement.
TATTCAAAGGTAGAAGTAATAAAAGCAGGACACGAGAGAGAGGTCAATCACTGATTTGCAAAATATTTACTTTCTATCTGCCAGACTATATGCCCTCCCCTTCTGGTGAGATCATACCCTACCATTTGCAAATGATCAGGAAAGAAAGTCTGTGAACTTAACTAGATGTCTCCTTACTTACTTGCAGTCCTTGATGGAGGCCTATTATCTCTGCTATAACATGGTCCCCTATCTCCTTGTTTCTGGTGTGGCCCTCTTTCCCCATCCCTCCTGTTCATAATCTTTGCAATTACTGTAGGTATTACAGAGATTTATCCTTGAGTGAGTTTGGTACTAGTGTGGAAGAAAAGAATTTTTTACAGAAATTGTGACAAATAATAAGGTTATGACTAACAGCCTGGTGGTCAGCAGTTTTCAGAGTTCTAAAAACAAAAGTCTAATATGGGTGGCTAGATACTGAAAACATCTCCACTCTCAAGGTCTCGGAGAAATGTTTTCAGTATGTCCAGGTGCCGCCTAAGCCCGCTTGCCCCCTCCCCACACAGAACTCCGGGAAATGCTCCCCCTCTCAAGGTCTAATACGTGCAGCTATGCCAAATACCACCAAAACCTTAGTATTATTATTGTAACTATGACCAAAGCTTCACCCCAAGCCCACTGCTATCTTGTACAAACAAGTCAGCCCTGCTGCGGACCGGGACCTCGCCCACCAAGAACTGCCCACGACTTCGACCAGAACATCTGATGGTCACCCTTGGCTGACTCAACTTCCTTGAGTGTTGTAAAAACTGTGCCAAAGAGTGCTATAGAAAAATATGTTTTGCTACCCTATACCCTATAAAATCCTTACCCCGACCTCAGTCGGGGCCGCTCTTCTCTTGCTTGCAGGAGGGAGGCGGTCCTGGCATGCCAGAATAATAAACTCGCCTATTGCCTTTGCTGCAGCCTCTCGGTCCTCGTGTCTCCTTTTGGGGTCGGGGCGGGTGACTTGGAGGAACTTCGGTTCCAACACTAGGAGCCGCCTATTAGGGAGTACATAGGGCGCTTAATTTTCTGTGTCTGGGATACTTCACTCAATATAATTGTTTCTAATTCCATCCATTTCCCGACAAATTCCAGAAATTCATCATTTTTGATGGCTGAGTAGTACTCCATTGTATAGATGTACCACAGTTCCCTTATCCACTTGTCAGCTGTTGGACATTTGGGTTGATTCCATGACTGCTATTGTAAACAGTGCTGCTATGAATATGGTCGTGCTTGTGCTATCAAAGTCAATTTTTGCTGTATGGAGGGTTATTCCCAAAAGTGTAATAGCAGGGTCATATTGCATTTCAATCTTTAATTTCTTTAAGAATCTCCAAATGGCTCGTTAGAGTGGTTGTATGAGCTTGCATATACACCAGCAATATAGGAGAGTTCCCCTCTCTCCACATCCTCTCTAGCATTTGGAGTTGTTTGTATTTGGATTTTTGCCATCCTGACCAGGGTGAGATGATATCTCAGGGAAGTTTTGATTTGCATTCCTCTGATGGCTAAAGATGTGGAGCACTTCTTTTAACTTTTTAAAATTTTTATTGTTTATTCGGTCATGCGTGTATGTGTGTATGTGTGTGTATGTATGTGTGTGTGAATGTGCGTGTGTGTGTAGAGCCACAGACAAATTCAGGAACCACCATGGACTGCATTCACCTCCTCTTTGTTTACTATGCCCTGGGATTCACATGTAGGCCGCCAACCCTTCTGCCTGGTGTCTGTAAGTGGGGTCCAGGATCCGAACTCAGGTCCTTCTGCCTGCAAGGCAGAGGCATAACCTCTGAATCACCATTTCAGCCCCAGAATGTAGAGCACTTTTTAAGATATTTGTTAGACATTTTAACTTCATCCCTGGTAAAGTTTCTTTTAAGTTCCAGGGCCTATTTTTCAACTGTGCCATTTGTTTCCTTGGTGTTCAGTTTTCTAAGTTCTTTGTGCACTCTGGACAGTAGAGCTCTGTCAAATATGTGGTTAGTGAAGATTTTCTCCCATTCTGTGGGTTTCCTTTGTGCTCGAGTTACAATCTCTTTATCTGAAGAGAACCTCTTTAATTTCACAAGATCCCATCTGTTGAGAGTTGGTTGCAGTGACTGTGCTATTGGATGTCTGTTTAGGAAGTGTTGGCCTAATCCAATCAGCTCAAGGGAGATCCCTACCTTTTCAACTTTGGTTTTTACAGTCTCTGGCTTTATATCAAGGTCCTTAATCAATCTGGAATTAAGTCTTGTACATGGTGACAAGTACGGGTCCAGTTTTAATCTTCTGCCTATGGAGATCCAGTTTTGCCAGCACCATTTGCTGAAAATGCTGTTCTTTTTCCATTGGATTCTTTGTGCCCCTTTGTCAAAGATCAAATGGGTGTAGTTGTGTTGGCTCATATCTGGGTCTTCAACCTTTATCCATTGATCTGTGTGTCTATTTTGGAGCCAGTACCAGGCTGTTTTTACAACTATGGATTTGTAGTATAGACTAAAGTTTGATATGGTGTTACCTCCAGCAGTGTTATTGTTACTCAGGATTGTCTTTTCTGTCCTGGGTCTTTTGTGCCTCCATATGAATTTTGAGATTGTTTGGTCAACCTCTTTAAAGAATTGCTTTGGGATTTTAATTGATATTGCATTGATTTTGTATATTGACTTTGGTAGGATGGTCATTTTTACGATGTTGATTCTGCCAATCCAGGAACATGGGAGATCTTTCCATCTTCTGGTGTCTTCTGCAATTTCTTTCTTTAGGGTTTTAAAGTTTTCATCGTAAAGGTCTTTTACCTCCTTGTTTAAGTTTATACCAAGGTATTTCATTTTTTAGGGGCTACATTAAATGCGATAGTTTCAGGGCTTTTTCACTTCTTCCATTCTGGGGATATAGGAAGCCCAATGAATTTTGTACATTTATTTTGTATCCTGCCACCCTGTTGAACTTCTCAATTAGTTCCAGGAGCTTCCTGGTGGAGTTTTTGGGATCACTCGGGTATAAGATCATGTCATCTGCAAATAGGGATAGCTTGACTTCATCCTTGCCGATTTGAATCCATTGTATGCCCCTTTCTTTTCTTATGGCTTCAGCTAAGACTTCAAGTACAACATTGAATAGAAGTGGTGAGAGTGGACAGCCTTGTCTAGTTCCTGATCGAAGCGGGAATGATTCAAGTTTTTCCCCATTGAGTATAATCCTTGCTGAAAGCTTGTCTTATACAGCTTTTAACATATTGATAAAGGTTCCTTCCATTCCAACCTTCTCTTGGTTTTTGATCATAAAGGGCTGTTGGATCTTGTCAAAAGCTTTTTCTGCATCTATTGAGAGTATCATGTGGTCTTGAACTTTGGACTGGTTTATATGGTGAATTACATTTATTGATTTGCCTATGTTGAACCAACCTTGTGTGCCTAAAGTAAAGCCTACTTGATCCCTGTGGATGATCTTTTCGATATGTTTTTAAATCTGACTTGCTAAGACTTTGTTGAGAATCTTTGCATCTGTGTTCATCAGAGAGATTGGCCTGTAATTTTCTTTTTAAGTGTATCTTTATTAGGTTTTGGGATTAAGATGATATTAGCTTCATAGAAGGAATTAAGTAATATTCCTTCTTTTGCTATTTGATGGAACATTTTAAGGAGTATTGGTGTTATTAGCTCCTTAAATGTCTGGTAGAAGTCTGTGCTGAATCCATCTGTTCCAGGACATTTTTTGTTGGGAAGATTTGAGATTACTTCCTCGATTTCCTCTTTTTTTTTTTTTTTAGTATCTGTTCATAAATTTTTTTTTCTTTTTTTTTATTAAAAAATTTAATTATACATTTTAAAATTTTTTACCAGTTCCCTCCCTCCCCCCTCCTCCCCCTCCCCTTCCCCCAGTGCCTCCCCCCCAATTCCCAGAGAGTCCTTTATTGTATACGCCTAACTCTTCATTGGGTCCTCCTCTCCGATGACATATAAGGACCCAGTGGCATTTCCATAAGCCCTTTCTCTTGTTCCCCTTAAGCATAAGATCACTACTATGGCTGTCAATCCCTTGCCTCCAGGGGTCTCGGTGCCCTTAACAGATGCTAGACTTTATGAGGTCAACAGTGCGCGCTGGACATTGCGCAGGGCATGCAAAGTCCCATTACGATTGCTTTGGCCCCAACTATTGTTGAGAATCTTGCAGATCGTTGCTCCTCCCATCCTTTTGCTCTTACAATCTTACCGCCCCCTCTTCCGCAAATGTCCCTGAGCTCCAGGATGGGGAGAGATTAGGCTGGCCTAGTTCTATGTGATTGACATAGTCTCTGAAGTTCTGGATTGTGGTTTGTTGATTTTCTCTCAAGTTATAGGACGATTTAAATAATTCACCACATCCTGATTCAATTTAGGTAAGTTGTGTTTACTTAGGAATTCATCCATCTCTTTTGTGTTGTCATATTTCACAGAGTATATGTTTTTGAAATATGATGCTATACCTCTCTGGATTTCTTGGGTATCAGTAGTGATAACTCCATTTTCATTTCTAATTTTGTTAATTTGGGTTTTCTCTTTCTTTCTTTTGGTTAATTTAGTTAGGGGTGTATCAATCTTATTGATTTTTCAAAGAACCAGCTTTTTGACTGGTTGATTTTCTCTATAGTTTTCCTAATCTCGATGTTGGATATTTCTCCCCTTATTTTGCTAATCTCCTCTCTTCTGCTGTTTTTGGGTTGAGATTGCTCTAGTTTCTCTAATGCTTTAAGCTGCATTGTTAAGTTGTTTATTTCTGATAGTTCCATTTTTTTGATGTAGGCATTAACAGCTATGAACTTACCTCTTAGGACAGCTTTCCTTGTGTCCCAGAGATTTTGGTAAGTTGGATTTTCATTATCGTTTGCTTTCAGGAACTCTTGAATTTCCTTTTTAATTTCTTCCTGAATCCAGTTCTCATTCAGCTTCATAGTGTTAAGTTTCCAGGAGTTAGTGTATTTTCTGTTGTTTATTGTGTTGTGGACGTCCAGCTTTAGGCGGTGGTATTCTGATAGGGCACAGGTTAGAATTTCAACTTTCCTGTATATATGTAGATTCGTTTTGTGGCCCAGTATTTGATCTATTTTGGAGAAAGTTCCGTGTGCTGCTGAGAAAAATGTGTATTCTTTGGTGCATGGGTGAAAAGTTCAATAGAGATCTGTAAGGTCCATTTCTTTTAGTGTTTGCTTAAGTTCCAAAGTGTCTCTGTTAAGCTTTGACCTGTTGATCAATCCCATGTTGAGAGGGTGGGGTTGTGTTGAAGTCCCCAAGAATTATCATTTGGGGGTTGATTTCTTGTTTTAGGTGCTGTAGGATTTTCTTAATGAATGTGGAGGGGCGCGTATTGGGTGCATATATGTTCAATATTGTGAAGTTTTCCTGGTGAATTGTACCTGTCACTAAAATGTAGTATCCATCTGTGTCTCTTATGATTTTTTTTTTGGTTTAAAGTCCACTTTGTCCAAAAGCATAATAGCTACCCCTGCCTGTTTCCTGGTTCCATTAGCTTGAACAATTTTGGACTAGCCTTTCATTTTTAGGATGTGCCTATCTTTGGTTGTGAGATGAGTTTCCTGAAGGCAGCAGATTGATGGGTTGTTGTTTTTAATCCAAGTTTGTAATCTGTGTGTCTTAATCGGTGAGTTAATACCATTGACATTTAATGTTACAATGGAGAAAGTATTATTTTTTTATTTCAGCTCATACAAACTTATTAGAGAAATTATTTTTAATTCTGGGTTTTTTTATGTTTAGTGGATTTTGTAAACCTGTTGTTTGACATTTATGTTTTGGAGGTATTATCCTTCCTTTCAGTCCTCCTGGATACGCTCGTTATTTTTCTTCAAGTTTGAGTATCATTTCTAGCATTTTTTTTTGAAGGCCTTGTTTGGTAGACATGTATCTCTTCAAGTTGTTTTTGTGCAGGAAAACTTTTCTTTCTCCCTCAATCATGAAAGATAGTTTTGCCATGTATATCAGTCTGGGTTTGCATTCTTGCTCATTTAATACTTGAAGTACTTCTCTCCAAGCACTTCTTTTTTTACTGTTTCCATTGAGTCATTTGTTATTTTAATAGGTTTACCTTTTTCACTTTTTTTTTATTTCCACTCATAGAAACTTAACAGGTACACTGGTACCCTCCCTCCCTCCAACCTCTCACTGCCCTGTGTTCCTATCCACTTCCCCTTCCCTCCCCATGCCCCAGTGCCTCCCCCTCCCATCCCCGGAGCATCCTTTAATGTGCATGCCAAACACTCCTCTGGGTCCTCCTCTCCGATGAGGTGCAAGGACCCTGTGGCATTTCCCAGAACCCTTTCCTGTGTTCCTGTTAAGCATAGGAACACTACTGTGTCTGTCAATCCCTTGCCTCCAAGGATCCTAATACCTTTAGAAAATGCTAGGCTTTGTGTGGTCAATAGTGTGTTGGACATTTTGCAGGGCATGCAAAATCCAATTATGATTACTTCATCCCTAAATTGTGTGGAGTATCTTGCCTATCATTGATCCTCCCATATTTGTGCTCTTACAATCTTACCGGACTTGCTTTTTTTCCCTTAAGTCCTCAGCATCTTTTCTTTTTCTTGAATTGGAATGTTTTGACTATTATTTGCCGTGGCGATTTTCTATTTTGGTCATATCTGTTTGGAGTACGAAATGCCTCTTGTATTTGGATGGGACTCTCATTCTTTAGTTGAGGGAAGTTTTCATTCATGATAATTTGAAAAATGTCCTCAGGTGTGGTATTTTGGGATTCTTGTTCTGGTATTCCATGAATGTTCATGTTAGGCTTCTTCAGTGTGTCCCATATCTCTTGAATGTTCCTCTCCAGTATCTTTTTGGCTTTAAGAACCTCTTCCATTGAGTTGGTTAATTCTCCTACTTTGAATTCAAGATCTGAAATTCTATTTTCTGCTTCATTTGTTCTGCTGATAAGACTCTGTTGAGTTTTGGGTTGAAGATAACTTGTCTTTTAGTTCAATTTTAAACTCTGCCTGAGACTGTTTTAACTGCTCTATGCCTATTTTTGTTTCTTGAACTGTTTTTCTCAACTCCTCCAAGTGCCTGTTGTGTTCCTGTTCAAAGTGGTTGATGCAGTTGTTTAACTCTTCTGGGATTTCCTCTTTCATAGTATTAATTATGGTAATGATCATACTCTGAAAGTTGTTATCTTGGGTCTGGCTTTCTTGGTTATTTTCTGTGAATTTGTTCTTTTGGAATCCATCATTATGGGGTTAATTCTTTTGGTAGGAGATTGGTCTCTCTGGATTTTGTTTCTCATGAATCTGCACTTTGACTTGGGGACTGTCGTATTGTTCCTTAGGACCTTTCATTTTCTGTGTGTTTTTGAATGAACTCATTTAGTTGGTATTATTACACTTGTGCAGTTATTTCTAGTGGTTGGCTTGGAATGGGTACATTTGTCTTTTTTTATTGTAATTTCCTAGATGAGGCTATTAGGCTGTTAGTACATCAGTTAATTCAGGATAAGTAGAGAGGGTGTGAATATTAGTATGCTAGTGCACTTGTATGATTTAATATCTTGGTGATATGTGAGGTTGAGTAGTGTACGCCCAGGAGTTGTATATGTTTTTGGGGTGGCTGCATGTGGAAAAGTTAATCTACAGTAATTAATACTAGAAAGGAACAGTAAGGTGAAAAAAAGGAGGTTTACTTATCTTTGGGCTGGATGTGAAGAATCACTCCCATGTGATAGGATGATTGTAGAGGTTTACAGATGTATGGCCTTTGAGCCTTAGAACTTTGCTTGCGTTTCTTTTGGACTCTATTGAATTCTGAGTAGCAGTGTGTCTTCTGTGGACCATGTTCATGGGTCCCCAGTGGGCCCGAGAGGCAGAGGAGCTGATGTTGATGGCAGAATCCTTCCCCTGGGACCTGGGACTTGGCTTTGTGGCCCACCCAAGCTCCAGGGATGGAGGAATGTGAGCAAGTCCTGTCCGGTCAGGCAGACAGGTGGGCGGGAGGAAGAAAGGGGCTGGGGCCATGAGACAATATTCATAAACTTCTGAGAAAGGCAAACAACGGCATGTCTGGCAGAGTACACTGAAGTATGCAGACTTCTTTAACCAGCTCCCTCCATCTTTTTCATGACTAGTGACTAGATCCAACCTGTATGTTTGGACCCTCTCAACCAGTTGATCAATATACTGCAACTTGATTAGAGCTTAATTGTCTACCTTAATCCTAACAATTCTTTTTAGAACTCAAGCCTTCAGGGACTGGAGAGGTAGAGGTGGCTCAAGTGTTAAGCCGCTGCCTTGCAGGGTGAAGGTCCTGAGTTCAGATCCTTGACCCCACGTATAGACGCCGGGCAGAAGCGGGGGTGGTCTGAGTTTCTGGTCCTGGTAGGACGGAGCCTGTGAATCCCGGGGCAGAGTAAACAAGGAGGAAGTAGAGGCGACCTGAGGTTCCTGAATTTGCCCATGGTTCTACACACTCACACACACACATAGACACACACACACACACACACACACACACAACTGAATAAATAATAATAAAAAGAACTCAAGCCTTCAATAGTCAAGTTGATACCTAATAATTCTGACATGCACAAACATACACACTATATCTATGAACATATGTAAACATGCTAGAAAGCTGGTCTTTCATGTAGTTGCCATAAGATTTCTGTGTATTTGTTGTATCTGGTTAGTAACCAAATTTTCATCACACCTACAAGGAGTTTCCTTATGTTGTGATAGGAACTCAACTCATGTTTATTTTCTTTCCCCCCCAAAAAATAAAAATTTTCTACTCCTGTGCATAGAAAGATTATTTTACCACAAAATGATATAGCAGACAGCTGATGCACACATGAATGATCCAGAGGTTATTAAAACAGTACACTTGAAATATGTATTTAACTAATACCTTTGACTACAGGCCACAAATCAGATATATTTTCATGTTTTTATTATGTATTATACAAAGTATTAATTTACCTGTAACCAAGACATCCTTTTCTTCTTATGAAAATGTTTTATTAATATTTTCAACACTTAAATATTAATTAGGTTATGCTGAAAGCAGTCATGACTCCCAAGCACAAGGAAATAAAAGAAAAACTAAGCAACTCATACCACATTTGACAAAATCAAAAGAGCAAACTTCAGAACTTGTGTTGATCTCAGCATCAGAGTGAGAAGAGGAAAAGATTCAAAGTTACACAGAAAAAGTTTATCTTCTACTACAGTAGATGCTCATGTGATTTTGATTCTTCTGTAATGCATGAAAAATTGACAATGGGACATTTGTATCATCTGACACAAACAGAGGAACCCACCAGGCATAGATGTGCCAAGGTGATGAGCCTGTGAGGAAAGGGAGACATCTCCACAGACTCAGGATGTGCCTGAGACCCTGCCAGACCCACAGGCTTCCTTCATGGACATCTGCACCCTGAATATTGCTCTCACTCTCCAGGCTCCATGGCTGGAGTGGTTCAGGTCACTTCAGGTCACATGTCCCCAAACTGAAGATTTGGCTTCTTCTAGGTCACATCTTGGAGCAGAGTGAATTACAGAAGTTTTTTTTTGGGGGGGATGCTTGACTGAATGGGAATGAGTATCATGGATTTAGCTGTTTGTTCATGAATGTGACTACACCTTTTGACACTGAAGATACAAAGCCTTGCTTCTTCTGTTAATTTTCTATGAATCTTGCAGTAATGAAAGTTGGATCTCTTAACCTATATCATGTTCCTTTAATCATTGATGCTTCACAGGAATCCAAAAGCCTTCTTTATGTGTCTGCATCAGTAATAACCATCTCTACTGTTATCCCAAATTCATCAAATCTATGCCAAAATCAGCAATATTTGTTCTCTGCTATATTACAGGTATGCTGCCATTACCATAGACTGGATGTATTCTTAAATTCTTGGCATTAAGACATCCTTTTGTTGTTACCCTGTGTGTTTTGGTGTACATTTAAAAAATGTCCCATTTTTTTAAAATTCCAACTTTCATAATTTTAAAACTCTTAGTGGTATCCAAGTAATGAAAACCAAACTTGCTGGAATAGGATTTTATATCTGACATTAATTTAGAAAAGTGTAATTACATACAAAACACTTGTACTTTCATTGCCTTTGACCAACTGACACTAGGAATAACTAATGCAAAATCCTTTCTGTACTGACTTTTGAGTTAAAAGGATATATTCAAAAGGAAAAGTAAATGTTAGTACTATGGGAATAAGTGTAAATGTTACCAATGGTCTGTCATGATGGAGTTTCTGCAGCTGAATAACAGGACCTCTGTGTCACATGCAAACAAGTCTATCTGAGCCTTTCCACCTGGTGATCAGAAGTGAAATTCAAGGAATCTGAGCCAAGTTCTCAGCAGATACCAAGGACAGGAAAGGTGATACCCAGCTTCACACTTCTGCTTCTATGTGAGGTTTATGCTATGGCCTATAGCACTGTGGGAGTCATACTGGAATGCTGTTAACAGTGGTAAGTTGCAAAGTCTTCAGGCTGCAGATTGTTGATCCTGAGGGTCTAATCTGTTCCAGATTTACTGCCACTGAACCTTGAGGAGACTCCAGTGTGCAAATCATTTGCAGCATAGATCAGGGTTTGAGGAGTTTTGTCTGGCTTCTGTTGATACCAATATAATCCACAGCCTCAGGTCTCTCTGGCTGTGCGGTGATGGTGACTCTGTCTCCTCAGATGCAGCCACAGATGGAGTCAGGGTCAACTGAATGTCGCATTTCACACCTGCCATTGAAAAGAAAGAAAAATAGGGCACTGCATATTGATAACTCTGTAATAGCAGAGTTTTCAAAAAAATCAGGGAAGTGCTGTTCACATTGGCCTGGGAAACCACCTGTTGGCCTTCATTACCTGGGAGCCAGAGGACAAAAGCGCCAGAAGCTGATCAGGGTTCTTCATATCCGTGCTGTGCCCTGACTGGGTCTGACCCTTGAACAGGCTGTGACCAGCCTGATAATGTTCTCAGTGCTCTGGGATGAGTTCTGGGTGTTCAAATCAGCAGCAGATGGGCAGGGGACACATCTACAGGGCTGGCACATGTGAGTGACTCTGCATTTGCTCAGTAACCTCAAGTGTCCCCATTCTTCCAGGGCAGTGCAGATTTGCCCACAGAGATGATGTTTCTGTTGGGGGGGCAGGTTGTGGTCTGGGGGTGGAGAGATGGTCTTTTTTCTGATGGTTCCTCCTATGCATTTCTTACTAGCTTCACTTCAGCCACGTCAGTCTTCCTCTCATTGTGAAAGACATTTTAAGAGCCTTTTGCATTTAATGCCCTGGGTATTGCTCAGGCCCTGAACTTCTGGGTGTGCTTATTTGTCAGCATCAATATTACACATATAAATAGATGTGAAACTGACAACAACTCTCTGTAGTAATAGATGAACGACAAATGTCAGATAGACCTCAAATCTTTCGAAAAGAATTCTCTATACGGTATGCACAAAATAGTGTGTGGATAAGCAAGGTAAAGGCCAGTCATGGGGCATCTCTAGTGTCCATCTGTGCTCTCTAGAGAAGTAGATGTGACTCAGGTCCTCATGGCCATTTCCAGCACCTCCACCCGGCACAGCTGCACTAGGGCTGTGCTTTCTGCACTTGTAAAATCTCAGGTGTGTTTCCAGCACTGTGATTACAATGCATTGTTTTGTGAGATGGTCCATTGTGTCCATTTATACTTCTTTGTTCTTTTTGCAGGCATCCCCTTGAGAAGTAATATATCCTGTAAACCAAGGGCTTAGATCTATAGCAATCCGCTGTGTACCACATAATCTCCATGTCAGTGCTTAACCCATGTCTTTAGACTCTAGATGATTATAGAAAGTGAAAGGAGAAGCCACTCAGCACAGAGAAGAGCAGAATGTTGATTGGGAGTCTGTGTGAGGGTGCAGAATCCACCACCTGGGATGTGGTGTCTCTCCACTACTCACACACTTATAAACATGATTACACAGCTTCTAGCTGCGATGATGAAGAAAGGTAAGTTCTGCCACCCACCCTCCACTCAACCCTCCAGAGACTTGGCCATGGACAGGGAGTTTGTCAGAGCAAAATCTCAGTTTATTGGGGGTAACAAAGTAGCTTATATAGACAAAAGACCACAAGGCGACAAATGGGAAGCCAATTGTGTCAAAGGTCAACACAACCTTCAGGTACTAGTGGTCAAGTCCAATGTAACCCAGCATGCAAGGCAGGTCAATATCTGAAAGCCAATTAGGGTTCTCTGTAATGTGATCAGGGTTATGCCCAGGACAACACTAGCACTCAGGGCCATCTTTAGTCCCATGGGCTTGGCCATGCCCTGTGGCAAATCCTGGGTGGACCCAACATGAAGGGAGTGAGAAAGGTCAATGACATGGCAGTTTTTGAAGAGGGGGAATATTTTCCATTCCTGAGTACAAGATGTGACCTCTGGTAAAGGACAAGCATGGCTCCTAGTGCAGCTGTGCTGGGTGATAATTCCACCTAAGTGTCAGCTTGATAATTGAAGGTTTAAGTTCTGGGCAGAGTTAGGAAAAATTGTTAGTTAAGTTAAGCCTGAGCAAGTCTGCAGGATATTGTATAATCAATATGTAAGGCTCATCATGGTGATCGGGACTTTTTCTGTGGTAACTGAATAATTTGGAGGAAGGTGATTCAGAGAGTTGGCATTCTTCAGTGTACTTGGTGAGGCATGGAGGTCTTCCAGGTGAGGATTCTGTCTGTCTCTGTCTCTGTCTCTCTCCTTCTGTGTGTGTGTGTGTGTGTGTGTGTGTGTGTGTGTGTGTGTGTGCAATGGATATGGTAGGACCAGTTTCCTTGGCTCTTGGTGCCCAGATGGGAGAGCATCAAGCTGGATTAAAATATGTGTTTCCTCTTGAAACCCTTAGTTCATGACCACATTCAGGAACATGCAAGCAAACTGCCACAAACCCACTTGGCATGGGAGAGTTCTCACACTTGTATGAATAAGCAGCTTCCTGCAGCTGCACAAGCACACTGCCACTCAGTCATACTTAATCTGCAACACCTCCTGCCACAGATCTGCTTGATGGGCTTTCTAAATGGATGATACTTAACAAATTTTTCGGATTGAATTATTCAGTACTTTATTGGTAGTGACAGAGGATGAGTGAGTCTCCAGGGTTTGCAGCAACCCAAGTGGGGAGCTGCAAGGAGGACTTTATGGACTCAGTTCTCCTCTCCCAACATGTGGGCTCCAGGGATGGAGCTCAGGTCGCTAGTTTACCTACAGGCACCTTTACTCACTCGGTCATCTGTCTTCACTTCCTGATTTGGGGACTTCCATGTTGTACACCATAATATCTATTGGGTGACTGTGTTAGACTCATCTCATTGCTGAACACATGCAGGAATCAAAACAGCTGAGGGGAAGAGTGGGCTTCTTCTTACTTAGAAATTCTGGTTGCAGTTTCACACCATGTAGGTAAATTCACACCAATATTAGTACTCAAGGAAAGTGGCCACACCATACATTCAGGCATGACTCCACGGTGAAGAAGTCAAATCATTTATGGCAATATGACAGAATGGATGGCTATAAACTCACAACCAAACTGCTTAAGTGGGAAAACTAGGTTTTATTCTTTTTTACTACTGTCCAGCCACGTCTATTAGTTCAGCTTGGCAGATGGATTCATACCAATACCTTGGGCAAGGGAAATGATCAGAACATATTCACTGACTTCTGAGAAAAGCAAAATATTCTCACTTACCAGAATGGCATGTCTGGCCGAGTATGCTGACATATGTCACATTCCTCAGCCAGCTCCCTCCATCTTGTTCATGCCTAGGGAGTAAGCCCACTCACTATGGGTTTGACTCGCCCCATCAGTTGTTCAATATACTGCAGATTTGATTAGGGCTTAACATCTAATTCCTCACAACTCTATCCAGAGCTCAAGCCTTTAATAGTTAATACTATAGCATGTATGAACTCAAACACAAGACCTGTGAATATATGTACAATATACTGCAATGCTGATCTTTCATGGTAGGTGCTACAAACAACCTGCCACAAAAAAATTTTTTTTTACATTTAGTCTATCTTGTCAATAACACAAATTTCATCATAACTCCCGCCCCAATTCCCAGAGAGTCCTTTCTTGTGCATGCCTGCTTTTCCTCTGGGCTCTCCTCTCCGATGACGTACAAGGACCCAGTGGCCTTTCCCTGAACCTTTTCCCGTGTTCCCCTTAGGTATAGGAACACTGCTGTGGCTGCCAATCCTTTGCCTCCAAGGATCTTGGTGCCTTTAGCAGATGCTAGACTTTGTGAGGTCAACAGTGTGTTGGACAATGCGCAGGGCATGCAAAGTCCAATTATGATTGCTTCAGCCCTAAGTAGTATGGCGTATCTTGCATATCATTGTTCCTCCCATCCTTTTCCTCTTACATTCTTACCGCCCCCTCTTCCGCAAATTTCCCTGAGCTTCAAGATGGGGAGAGATTAAGCTGGCCTAGTTCTAGGTGGTTGATATAGAGTCTCTGAAGTTCTGGATTGTGGTTTGTTGATTTTCTTTTGCAATTTTGCTGCTCCTGCAATGCCCTTCACTCCATCCTGGTGGGCATTGTATGTTACCCCCTGGCCAGAGACAAAAAGCTGTTAAACTAGTCTTGTGATAAAAGCACATTCAAAGGTAGATGTAATAAAAGTGGGAAACCACAGTGAGGGAGGTATAAATTTGCATCATCTTTAATGAAAACAAAATTTTATTTGCAAAACCAGCAGTGGATCCTCTTTGACTCTGTGCATACAAATCGGTTCCATGGCCAGACCACTGAGGATCGACACCTGTTACCCACACTGGCTTTGCAGAAACATTGTCCTGTCTGCACTCCTGAGACTAGAAGGCAGAAAGAGTAAGAGGAAAATCACTCAGCTGGTTTATGGAAACCTTCCAGTTGTTTGCAAGTGACACCATTTGAACTGTTTTTTTAGAATGTCAACAAGCCCCTAGGAAGCGCTGGGGAGGGCACTGTGCACTTCTGCTTCCTCTCCTGGCTTAAGTTAAGACTTCTGACACTGTGGGACACGCCCTGCTGTCCTGTTGACAGTGATAAATGGCGGTGTCTTCAAATTCCAGGCTGCTGATGTTGAGAGTGAAATCTGTTCCTGACCCACTACCACTGAATCTGGGTGAGAAATCAGATGGCAGATTTTTCACCTTAGATAAGGAGTTGAGAGGGGCTTTGCCTAGCTTCCTTTGGTACCAGTTTAAGTAAGAAGCCCTCAGGCAGTGGGCTGTGCTCTGCAGCACATGCAAATCATCTGGGTCTGGTCAAAGCTAGGCACATCTGCAGGGCTGGCTCAACCTTTGCCAGGACCAAATTATCCCAGACCAGAGGGAATAGCACATGTTGCCTGTAAAGAACATGTTTTCTGTATTTTTGACTAAGATCAAGTAAAGAACATGTTTTCTGTTAAGAGTGTGACAGGACGCAATTTGCTCTTCTATGAGTAGTGTGCACTTTGCTCACCTCATGTACTTATGATGTTTTCTTGCTAACTTTTCATTTCAGATGGATTACTAAAAAATCATTTCCCCAGACATAAGAAATTTAAGAAACTTTCCATATTTGGTACCTGCAGATATTTTTAAAGGTAAATGTATTCCAATTTTCCTGAATATCTTAGTGTGGTAGAACGTTAGCACAAGCAAATGGTGATAGAATAAGATGTAACTGCAATAGATAGATAGAAATATAGATACACACATAGATGAAGAAGAGAGATAAATGATGCATACATAGATGGTACACATATATGACAGATCATAAAAACATAGACAGATAATAAGTAAACAGTAGATAAATTGATCAAGAGATAGATAGGTAGATCGATAGATAGATGATATAGAGATCAATAATTGATGATGATAGATAGTTGATGTATAGTAGAAAAATAGAGAGATGATAGGTAAATATTAGATAGATGGATGAAAGGTAAATGGTGATAAATGACACATATTCAGACAAGTGGATACATGCATGCAGACATATATAAGTAAAGAAATTTACTTAACTTAAAGAACAAAAAATGTGAAATGACATCTATGGCAGCAGAGGACAGGGAGCTATGGGAGGCTCATATGGTTGATTTTAACTAGAATAGAGTGAACTGATTGTCCACACATTGGAAGTTGGTAAATAGAGCAGTTACTCTTTCTGTTGCATGGAGAGGAGACTCAAACTGAAGTTAAGGGAGATTTATTTGACTTATGATTCCAGAGGCAAATATAGCCCTTTATGGCAGAAATGTCATGGCAGTCAGTGGAAGCTAGAAGAGGGTTAAATCACATCCATCTTGAATGCTGATAAAGCTCACCCATGCTGCAAACTGCTAGAGCAGACTACTAGCAGGAAGTGGCTAAACCACTTCAAGGCTGCCACCTATGACATGTCTTCCTTCAGCAAGGCTCCACCTCCCAAAGGTTCCATGATCTTCCCAAATGCTGACAAGAGCTAAAGATTCAAACACCTGACCTCGGGGAGACAACTTACATTTAAACCATGACATCACTTTTGGACCATTGTCAGTTGCTGGGATAGAATGAATGGTGAACATACACATATGTCAGAAATCCCCAAGTATGCTCCTTCCTAGGAATGCCAATGAAATTACTGCTGCATGGGATGCATCACTAGTTGTAGTATGTTCCCCATAATTGTAGCCTGAAAAACCATGTCAGTGTGTGTGATGGAAGGTTTGTACTGTGGGCCTGCTAGTGTCATTCATTAAAGCGTCATTGACAGTATAAACAAATTCATGAATCAAAATTATATCCAGCATTTTTACTCTTTCAGAGAACAGATGCAATGCAGAGAGAAGGGCCAACCCGAGTTTTGCTCCTACCAACATCTCAGCTTCTCTCTAGCTGTGCTGGATCAGTAATAACCAGGAACAAGGAATACAATCTACTTTCAGGCTACTGAAACAAATGTAAGTCCCAATGCTAAAAATTTGAGGCAAAAGAAACTTTGAAATTTGATAATGAAGTTTCTAATTATCTCCCATGCTTGTGTGTGTGTGTGTGTGTGTGTGTGTGTGTGTGTGTGTGTGTGTGTGTATGTGTGCATGTGTCTGTGTGTTGTGTGCATATGGCTGTATGCGTTTCTGTGTATCTGTGTGTGCTTACAAGAGAGCTCTTGAGTGTGTGTGCTTAATAAGTTCAAAGATGAAACTGGGAATAATCCTGGACTGTTCTACCTTCTTTTTGCATTGATCTAGTGTTTCAGGCTCTGCCTTCCAGGGTAAATAGCATTTTCTCATAGAATCACAAGATTTAAACTCAGGCCCTTTGCTTTTGACTTTAAATACTGAGCCATCTCTCCAACCCCTGATGATCTTATTTACCATATGATAGTGAAATTTTCTTGTCATTTCCCCAGGGTTGGGAATGGTGTTTATTAATACTTCCAAGTGTATTCCAGGAACATCCCAGAGTTGTATTTTTCTGACTATCAGGTAGAGATCAAATCTATCAGCTATGAGCTTTCATCAGTACACAATAGGAGCATGATTGTCAACCATGTGTTTCTTCTTTGTTCCCCAGAGGGTTTTTCAAAGAGAAGCCTGAAACTTGGACTCAGAAGAGGATCCTACATCATTACATTGCCAGAGACGGTGAGTTCAATCATAAGGGAAGAAAATCAACTGTGAGATGCCAGATAGCTGAGACCATCACCACCTTCATCCTTGGATTTCTTACACAGGCTTCGCAACCTCATGACTATGCAGACACAGATGCAGACAGTTTATGTCCTTTATGTCATGTGCATTCTTGTCACTGAGGGAGGAGTACAGACTGTCAAATTTCTACCAATTCTATCTTTTAGTAGGAGACTTCCAAGACTTTGAAAGTTTCATTAAAAAGTTAATGATGTGTGCCTAAGGTTATTATGCTTTCTTGATCTTTACCATTATGTACATATACAGAACACTTCATAATTATACCCCATAATAGCATACAGTTATCATGTGGGAATCAAACATTATTTTAAAGATTCTCTTTTCCTAATTTAAGGAAACCTTTGCTGGTTATACTTGCTTCTCATTTGCAGTAAGTCTAAACAACTGTCACAAAACAAATGCCACATGAAACGGATTTTTGTCCTTTAAAATTCAGGAGATATTGATTTATGTTGCTGCTGCTGGGGCTCCAAGAAGGGAAAACACTGGAAACTCAGCAAACCCTCCCTGGCACTGCCTGGTAAACCTCAGAGTGTGCTGGAAGTCTGGCTGTGTCTGAGGAACATTTCACATAAAGGAGGTTCATGCAGCCCAGCCTCCCCCATCTGCTTCCCTGGGAGATTTGTGTAATATCCTGTATCACTGTGGAGGCCAGGTGTAACACTGTTGACAGTAGTAAGTTGCAACTTCTTCAGGCTGCAGGTTGCTGATGGTGAGGTGAAATCTGTCCAGATCTCCTGCCACTGAACCTTGAGGAGACCAGTTTGCAAATAAATTGCATCACAGATCAGAAGTTGAATAGCTTTGTCTGCCATCTGTCGATATCATTGTAAGTCATTACCTATACCCTGACTGGCTTTGCAGTTGATGGTGATTCTGTCTTCAGTAGATGCAGCCACAGATGGAGTCTGGGTCATCTGAATGTCACACAACAAGTGACATTGGAAATAAGCACATATAAGACAAGGCATATTGATAACTATGCAATAGCAGAGTTTCCCTAAACATCCTGCAGCACTGCTCATGTTGGGATGGACCTCCACCACCCCCCCCGCCGCTATCCTTCATTAAGTGGGAGCCAGAGGAGCAGGAGCACCAGAAGCTGAGCAGGGGTCTCCATGTCCATGCTGTGTCCTGATTGGGAATGACACCTGCACAAGGTGTGATCAGCCTGATAAAGTCTTCAGGGTAGTGGTCTGTGCTCTGGGTATGTAAATCAATAGCAGCTGGGCAGGGGCACAGCTGCAGGGCTGGCACATGTGAGTGACTCATAAGAGCTTATTAACCCTGAGTGTCCACATTCTTCCTGGGCAGTGCAGATTTGCCCTCACAGATGATGTTTCTATTGAGGTGAGGCTGGGAATAGAGTCAGGCTGCTGTCTTACAATGGAGTGTTGGGAAGTTTCCACATGGTTTCTCCTATGCATGTGTTGCTGTCTTTATTTCAGCCAAGTCACTTTCACATTTCACTCTGAATGTGAAAGACACTTGAAAATCCTGCTGAAATTAATCCCCTGGGTTTTGCTCAGGCCCTGAAATTCTTGGTGTGCTTATTTGTCAACATCACTATTGCAGATATAAACAAATGTGGAACTGACAATAAACTGCTGTGTCAATAGAAGAGATGATAGACAGATGTTAGATAGACTTCAAATTTTTCAATAAGAATTCAGTATACCATATGCACAGAATATGGATAAGCAAGGTAAAGGCCAGCCATGGGGCATCTCTAGTGTCCATCTGTGCTCTCTAGAGCAGTTGTTGTGGCCCAGGTTCTTACATACATTTCCTAGCACTTCCAACCAGCACAGCTGCACTAGGGCTGTGCTTTCTGCACTTGCAAAATCTCAGGTGTGTTTGCAGGTATGAGGTCCTGATCTGTTTCTATGAGAGATGGCCCTTTGAGTTCATTGAGTTCATTTTTACTATCTTGTCCTTTTTTTGTGAATCCCCTTGAGAAGCAGAAGTGTACTCTACACTAAGGACTCAGATTTATAGGAATCCACTGTGACCCATATCATCCTTATAGTGCTTAACCCATGTCTTTAGAATCTAAGGGGAAACAGTTGTGAGGAACTGTGTGAAATGAATCAGAGTTGAAGAAAAGGACATAATGCTACCAGGTGAAAGGTGTAGGCACTCTGCATAGTGAGGAGAGGACAGTTGGCTATCATCTCTGTTTGAGGGGAGTAGGAAAGTTCACCTCCAGGGGAATTTACCAAAGGAGAACTTTTTCTCTTTTTTTTATTTCCACTCAAACAAACTTAAGAGGTACACTGGTCCCCTCCCTCCCTCCAACCTCCTACTGCTCTGTCCCCCCCACCCCTCCCTCTTCACCACCCCAGTACCTCCCCCTCCCATCCCCGGATCATCCTTTAATGTGCATCCGAGTCTCTCCTCTGGGCCCTCCTCTCCGATGACGTACAAGGACCCAGTGGCATTTCCCTGAACTCTTTCCTGTGTTCCCCTTAAACATAGGAACACTACTGTGGCTGTCAATCCCTTGCCTCCAAGGATCTTGGTGCCTTTAGCAAATGCTAGACTTTGTGGGGTCAATAGTGTATTGGACATTGTGCAGGGCATGCAAAGTCCAATTATGATTGCTTTAGCATAAGCTTGTGCTTGAATTTAAAAGAGGGGAACATTTTTCATTCATGAGTACAGGACATGATCTATGTTGAAGTACGTGCATGACACCATGTGATAATTCTACAATTTCTCATTTGTTTTTTGAAGGTTTGAACTGTGGACACAGTTTATGAAGAAGTGTTTAGTTAAGGACTGAGCAGTCTGCATGGGTTTGTGTAATTGATATGGAAGCTCACCCATGGTGGAGGGGAGTTTTTCTTAGGTAAGTGGATAAGGTGAGGAAGGTGATTCAAACAATTGGCATTCTTCAGTATAGTTGGTGAGACCTGCTGGTTTCATGTAAGGATTCTCTCTCTCTCTCTCTTCTCTCTCTCTCTCTCGTCCTCTCTCTCTCTCTCTCTCTCTATCTGTCTCTCTCTCTGCTCTCTCCTCTCTCTAATCTATCGGTCTTCTCCTACTGTCTCTGTCTCTCTATCTTCTCTCTCTCTCTCTCCTCTCATCTCTCTCTCTCATCGTCTTCTCTCCTTATTTCACTCTCTCAATTGCTGCAGTGGATATGATGTGGCCAGTTTCCTTTTTGTAGCAGCACTGTTGGGAGACACAAGGACGACTTTGTGAATGAGTTTCTCTCCTCCCAACATGTGGGCTACTGGATGGAGCTCAGGTCTCCAGGTTTACACACAGGCACCTTTAAGCACTTGGTCATCTGCATTCACTTCTGATTTGGGGACTTCCATGTTCTATACCATAAAATCCACTGGGTGACTGTGTTAGACTCATTTTTCCATTCTTCAACAAATGCAAGATTCAAGAACTGAGTAGAAGAGTGGTTTCTTCTTACTTAGAAGTCTGCTTGTAATTCCCGACTACAGCAGGTACATTCACAATGGTATCAATACTCAAGAAAACTGGCCACAGGAATTGGTGAGAAAGGGACATATTTTCTCGATTTCTAGAAGGATAGTATACTGAAGAAACCAAAACTTGCATTGCAATGTGACTGCACTGACATCTATAAAGTCACAAGTCCAGACTACTTAAGGGTGGATACTTGGTTTTATTCTTTCTTCCAATTGTCCAGCTTGACAGGTGGGTTCATACCAATACTGGGGACAAGGGAAATGGTCACCCCATATTCACAGATTCTGAGAAAGTCAAAAATCCTCACTTACCAGAACAGCATGTCTGGCAGAGTATGTTGAACCATGCCAGCTTCCATAGCTCCCTCCATCTTGTTCATACCCACCCACTGTGGGATTGGCCTTCCCAACCACTTATTCAAATACTGCAAACTTGCTTAGGCCTTAACTCAACTGCTCATATTCTTCACACCTCTTCAAAGCATGCAAGACTTCATTAGTCAAGATGATGCCTGTATATACTTATCACATGTATGAGCACACACACAAGACCTGTGCATATATATCAGATTCATTTCATAATTTCACTATGTATTACACAAAGTATTTATTTACAAGTGACTGAAAAAATCTTTTTCTTCTTATGAAAATATTTTATTAACATTTTCAATATTTAAATATTACTGCCAAAAGCATTCATGACAGCCAATTATGAAGAGGTAGGAAATGAAAATCTAAGAAACTCACACCATGGGTCACAGTCAAAGTATAAAGCTTGTGTGT
This sequence comes from Typhlomys cinereus, assembly GCA_023101885.1. Classification (NCBI taxonomy): domain Eukaryota; kingdom Metazoa; phylum Chordata; class Mammalia; order Rodentia; family Platacanthomyidae; genus Typhlomys; species Typhlomys cinereus. The sequence continues at coordinate 1,906,340 of JALPQD010000341.1, read as the reverse complement.
TAATAGCATCAGAGTGAGCAGAGGAAATGATTACACAGAAAGTTACACAGAAAAAAGTCCAAATTTCTACCAGCTTAGAGGCTTATCTGGTTTTTTATTCTTCTCTAATGCATGAAAAATTTCCAATGGGACTCATGCATCATCTGACCCACACAGAGGAACCCACCAGGGCACGATGGGCCAAGATGATGAACCTGTAAATAAAAAGCAGATGTCTCTACAGACTCAGGATGCATGGAAAGAAAGGGTTCCATAGGGAGATGCAGCCCATAGTATGGAAAAGGCATAGCAGGCTAACCATGAAGTATGGAAGACTAGATTAAGTCAGGTCTATCATGTAAACCCAGAGAGCTCATGCCTCAGAGTTCAAGAGCCATTGTAAAAAGACTGGAGCTAATCAAACCTCAGTGTCTGGCCCCTGCCAGGGGTCTCTCTCCAGCAAGGATCCATCTCTCTAAGATGACCTTCCCAAACATTGACAATAGTTAAGGTTACAAACATGTGAGTTAGTGGGCACCTATTCCCGTTCTAGCAAGAAAATATCTGAATGTTACCAAACCCTCTGTCCTGACAGAGTTGCCGCAGCTGTGTGAGTACATCTGGTTCACATGCAAACTAGCCTCCTTGACCATTTCCAAACAAAGATCCACAGTGAACTTCATGACCAGACTGCATCTGAGCCAAGATCTCAGCAGATGTCAACACCGGGAGTGCAGTCAGGGTAACCAAAATATTGGTGTAGCTGTTACTGTCTTCTGCTATTGTTATACATCACTCACAAGCATCATGGAAAGCAAGGGAGATTATTTGGTGGCTTAGGCTCCAGAGGGAGATGCAGCACATAGTATGGAAAAGGCATGGCAGGCTAGCCATGAAGTAAGAAAGACTAGATTAAGTCAGGTCTATCATGTAGACCCAGAGAGCTCATGCCTCAGAGTTCAAGAGCCATTGTAACAAGAATGGAGCTAACAAACCTTAATGTCTGGCCTCTGCCAGCTGTCTCTATCGAGCAAAGATCCTTCTGTCTAAGATGCCATTCCTGGGGCTGCAGAAGTGGCTCAGGGGTTAAGCCACTGCCTTGCAGGCAGAAGGTCCGGAGTTCAGATCTTAGACCCCACGTATAGACGCCAGGCGGAAGCGGGGGCGGCCTGCATTTCTGGTCCTGGTAGGGCGGAATCTGTGAATCCTGGGGCAGAGTAAACAAGGAAGTGGAGGTGGTCCATGGTGGTTTCCGAATTCGCCCGTGGTTCTACACATACATGCACACACATACATACACACACGTGCACACATGCATACATGCACAATTGAATAAATAATAAAAAAACTTAAAAAAAAGATGACATTCCCAAACATTGACAATAGCTAAGGTTACAAATACATGAGCTACATTCCAGCAACAATATTGGGGACCATGGAGAAAATATCTGAATGTTACTAAACCCTCCATTCTGACAGAGTTGCCGCAGTTGAGTGAGGATATCTGGTTCACATGAAAACTAGCCTCCCTGACCATTTCCAACAGAATATCCACAGTGAACTTCACAGCCAAGCTGCATCTGAGCCAAGATCTCAGCAGATGTCCATGCCGAGAAAGCAGTCAGGGTAACTTTTGCTTCTCAGTAGGGTTTATGCTATGGTTTGTATCACTGTGGGAGGATTACTATACCACTGAAAGCAATAATAAGTTGCAAAATCTTCAGGCTGCAGATTGGTGATGGTGAGGGTGAAATCTGTCCCAGATCCACTGCCACTGAACCTGGAGGAGACTCCAGATTGCAAACTGCTTGCACCATAGATCAGGCGTTGAGGAGCTTTGCCCGGCTTTTGTTGATACCACTCTAAGTTATTGCTTATGCTCTGACTGGCCTTGCAGTTGATGGTGACTCTGTGTCCTAGAGATGCAGCCACAGATGGAGTCTGGGTCATCTGAATGTCACATCTCACACCTGAAATTAGAAATATGACAAGAATAAGATATTTATATTGATAACAATGTAAGAGCTGAGTTTGCCTAAATATCTGTCAGCCCTGCTTACATTGAGCTAGGGGGGAAACCCCCTTCCCCACTTCTGTCCTTCCTTACCTGAGAGCCAGAGGAGCAGAAGCCCCAGAACCTGAGCAGGGGTCTTCATGTCCATGCTGCCTCCTGACTGGTACTGACCCCTGCACAGGCTGTGACCAACTGATAAAGTCCTCAGGGCAGTGGGCTGTGCTCTGCTTACGCAAATCAGCAGCAGCTGACAAGGGGGCACAGCTGCAGGTTTGACACATGTGAGTGATTCTTCAAGGGCTCAGTAACCCCGAGTGTCCCCATTCTCCCAGGGCAGGGCAGATTTGCCCTCACAGATGATGTTTCCGTTGGGGGGAGTCAGCAAACACAGTCAGGCTGCTGCGTGGGAGTGGAATGGTAGAAAATTTACATCTGGAATCTCCTATGCATTTCTTGTTAGCTTTACTGAAGCTGGTAATGTGTAAGACATTTTTAAAAGCTTGTCGTACTTAATCCTAACATTTTTGCTCAGGCGCTCAATTTCTCGGGGTGATTATTTGTCAATGCTATTATTCCAGGTAGAAAGAGTTGTGAAATGGACAAGAATCAGTGGTGTCAATAGAAGAAATGATAGACAGATGTTAGACATACCTCAAAATTTTAAATAAGAAATCAGTATACAGTATGCACAGAATAGTGTCCGGATGAGCAAAGTCAAGCCCAGCCAAAGGGCATCTCTAGTTTCTATCTGTCTCCTCCTGAGCAGTAGTTGTGGCATTTCCCAGCACCTCCACCCAGCACAGCTGCACTAGAGCTTTTCTGCACTTGCAGAAGCTCAGGTGTGTTTCCACTTCTGTGGTCATAATACATTTCTGTGTGTGCTTTACATCAATTTACAGTTTCTTATCCTGTTGAAGTATATCCCCCTGAAAAGTGGAGGTGATCTACACCAAGGGCGCAAATCCACAGGAATCCACTGTGCCCCATATAATCTCTCAGTGCTTCACCCATATATTTACATTCTAATAGAGACCACTTGTGAGTGACAGTGTGAAAAGACTCACGGTCATAGAAAAGAACATGATGGTACTAGGTGAAAAGTGAAGCCACTTAGCAAAGAGAAGACAGGAAATTTGGCTGTGGTCTCTGTTTGAGGGGAGTGAGAAAAAGTCAAATACACAGGATTTTACAAGTGGGGAACATTTTGCATTCACGAGTACAGGTTGTCACTTCTGTTGAAGGATGAGCATCGCTCTATGTGATAGTTCCACACTGGTGTCAATTTGATAATTGAATATTTGGGCTCTGGTCACAGTTATGAAAAATTAGTAGTTGAGTTTGGCCCTGAGCAAGCCTGCAGGGGACTGTATCATTGATATGGAAGGCTCACTCATGGTGAGTGGATTCTTTCCTGGGTAACTGGATAAGTTGGAGGAAGAGAACTCAGGGAATTGTTATTCTTCAGTAGAGTTAGTGAGACCTGCTGGTTTGCAAGGTTAGGATTCTCTCTCTCTCTCTTTCTCTCTTTCTCTCTCTCTGATTCTGTGTGTGTGTGTGTGTGTGTGTGTGTGTGTGTGTGTGTGTGTGTGTGTGTGTGTGTTTTCAGTGGATATATTGTGGCTAGTTTCCTTGGCTCTTGGTTGGCAATGGAAAGAGCTCTCCCACTAAGCTGGATTAAAAGATGTGGCTCCTCCTGAAGCCCTTATTTCGTGACCACAGTCAGGAACATGCAAGTATAGGCCACAGACTAGCATGGCATGGGATAATGCTCACCCTTGTAATAATAAGCAGCTTGGTGCAGATTCACAAGCACACTCCCCCTCAGTAGTACCTAATTTACATTACCTCCTACCAAGATCTGCTTGATCCACATGGTCTAAACGGGACTACATAAAACAATTTTTGGACTGAATTATTTAATATTTAATTTGTAAAGGCAGAGGATGAGAGAGTGCCCAATGTTTGCAGAGCACAAGTGGGGAGATGCAAGGAGGACTTTGTGGAGTCACTTCCCTCCTCCCAACATGTGGGCTCCTGGGATAGAGTTCAAGTTTCCAGCTTACATACAGTTACCTTTAGATGCCGATCTCACTTTTCATTCTTCTGGGATACATGACAAATTTAAAATGGGACACATTTACAGTCTGACACAGGGAAAGGATCCTAACAGGTGAAGATGTGCCCAGGTGATGAGCCTGTAAAGAAAGGCAGATGTCTGTGCAAACTCAGGATTTTTACAGGTCCATTTCACAGGACTTCTTTAATGAACATTTGCACCATAAACATTGGTCTCTCCACTGCTCCATTGTGCCATTCACCCTGACAACCCTGTGCTTAAAATGTCACTTTAGTCTGCATGTTTCAAAGTGGATTTCATGGCTTCTGTCGGTCACTATAGAAGGGGAGTGGGTTTCAGATGTTCTTTTGGGGGATGCTTGGCTGATTGTGATCAGTGATATGACTTCTGGTCTTTGCCCTTCAATGTCACTACAACTTTAACACTTTAGATATAATACCTTTCTTCATGCATTAACATCTAGTGAACTTGCAGCAATGATTGTTGATCTTGTAAACTATGCCATGTTCCTTTCCTCATTGATTTTTCACAGGAACCCAAAGACTGTTTTTAACAACCATCCCTATTATTATTCCAAACACATCAAATGTGTACATTTGTCCTCTGCTATATTATAAGTATGCTTCCATTAGCATCATTTGGACAGAGTCTTAAAGTTTTGATGCTAGACAACCATTTTCTGATATTCTGGATGTTTCAAAGGGTATTTGCAAAATCCCCCATTTTGTTTTGAAATTACCACTTTCAAAATTTTAAGGAGGGCTGGAGAGGTGGCTCCGGGGTTAAGCCTCTGCCTTGCAGGCAGAAGGTCCTGAGTTCAGATCCCAGATCCCACACATAGATGCTGAGTGGAAGCGGGGGCGGCCTGTGTTTCTGGTCCTGGTAGGGCGGAGCCTGTGAATCCCAGGGCAGAGTAAACAAGGAGGAGGTGGAGGCGTCCATGGTGGTTCCCGAGTTCGTCCATGGTTCTACACATACATACACACACACACATATATACACATGCACCCACACATGCATATAAGCACAATTGAATAAATAATAAAAAAATTAAAAAAAATTTAAGAAGTATCTCATTGTGGTATCCAATGACATAAACAAAACTTACTGCAATAGCATCGTTTTTTCTGACATACTTAAAAAAGTGTAATTGGATCCAAAACTCCAGCACTTTGATTGCTGTTGACCAGCTAACACTAAGGATATCTACTATAGAATCCTTTCTCTACTACTTTATGGAGTGACGGTATATAAGAAGAAGGCAAAGTAGAAAATCCTGCTATTGTGAGACAACACTATGCAACCAATTTGGAGACAAAAGGAGATTTATTTGGCTTAGGGTTCCAGTGTGGAGATATAGTGCATTGTATGGAAAAGGCATGGCAGAGTAGCCATGATGTCAGTACAACTAGATTAAGTCAGGTCTGTCAGGAAGACCCTGAGAACTCATGATTCATTATTCAACAGCCAATTCCCAGTGCAATAAGGGTGGGGCTAACAAACTTCAAGGTCTGGTTCCTGCCAGGTGTCTTCCTCCACCCAGCATCCAACTTCCAAAGATGACCTTCCCAAACTTTGACAATAGCTAAGGGTTCAAGCACAGGATCCTGGGAGCAACTAATCCATTTCAAACCACAATATTTAGAATGATAGATAAAGTATCTGAATGTTACAAATCCTCTGTCATGATGAAGTTGCTGCTGCTGAGTGAGAGGATGCTTGGTTCACATGCAAACAAGCCTCCATGACAATTTCCACCAGAAGATCCACCAGAAGCTTCCCAGCCAGGCTGCATCTGAGCCAAGATCTCAGCAGATGCCCATCACAGCGGAGCAGTTGGAGCTTTTAAGTCTCATACGTTGCTTCTCGGTGTGGTCTATGCTATGACTTGCACCACTTTGGGAGTGTAAATGATACCTTGCTGACAGTAGTAAGTTGCAAAACCTTCAGGCTGCAGGTTGCTGATGGTGAGGGTGAAATCTGTCCCAGATCCACTGCCACTGAACATCAAGGAGACTCCAGTTTGCAAATAGGTTGCAGCATAGAACAGGAGTTGAGGAGCATTGTTTGGCTACTGTTGATACTATTGTAAGTAACTGACTATGTCCTCCCTGGCCTTGTAGTTGATGGTGACTCTGTCCCCTGGAGATGCAGGCATAGATGGAGTCTGAGTCAGCTGACTGTCACATCTCACACCTGGCATAGGAAAAATAACCAAAATACGGCAGGCACTGCATATTGGTAACTATGTATGAGTAGAGTTTTCCTAAAAATTCTACCGCACTGCTTACATTAGCTGGGAATCCGACCTGATGTCCTTCATTACCTGGGAGTCAGAGGAGCAGGAGCCCCAGAAGCTGAGCAGGGGTCTTCATGTCCATGCTGTGTCCTGACTGGGACTGACCCCTGCACAGGCTGTGACCAGCCTGCTAAAGTCCTCAGGGCAGTAGGCTGTGCTCTGGGTATGCGAATCAGCAGCAGCTGGGCAGGGGGCACAGCTGCACGCCTGGTACATGTGTGTGACTCTGCAAGGGCTTCCTTGAAGGGCAGTGCAGATTTACCCTCACAGATGATTCGTTTTAGGGGGACATCAGAAAACACAGACTGCTGCTCTTTGTGGAATGGAGTGGTGGTCTATTTCCTTGTGGTTTCTCTGAGAATGTGAAAGAAATTTTAGATGACTTTTCACTTGGTCCTGTGTGTATTGCTCAGGCCCTGAACTTCTTAGTGTGCCTACTTTTGAGTACTAGTACTAGAGAGAGAAAGAGATGTGACATGAATACAAATGGTTGAGTCAATAAAAGAAAGGATAGGTAAATAGGAGATAAACTTCAAATGTTTAAATAAGAGTTTATCATATGATAGGTATGAAACAGTGTCCTGATAAGCAAGGGAAAGCCCAGGCACATGGTATCCCTAATGCATGTCTCTCATCTAGAAAGGAGTAATTATGTACATCCATTAGATTTTTTTTCCTTTTCTTTTCTTCTTTTATTGGTATTTTGACAGTTTACTGTGAAAGCCATTTTAAAAACCAATTAAAATATAGTCTGGGAAAATAATTCCAAGGGCGATGCTCATGAATATATATGTTAAATCAAAATAAGGGAACTATGTTCTCTTCTGAAACTCCAGAAATCAGCTCCCATATCCTGAATATTCTTACATTTACTAAACAGGGAGGAAAACACAGGAAGAAAAGCTTCCTCATAATCATGTAAATTCATAGTAGTGACCCAAAATTCTTTTATTCCTAAGAGTCATGTTTGATCTTCAAACTGTGCCTTGATTTTTAAAAGTCAAGGTTATACAAACTCATTGGGATTTGGTGGGTCTTTCCTTTGCAGGAACAGCAAGTACCAGCAATGAGGCACAACTGTCTGGTTCAGGCATCTGCGAATAGGCAAATATCGTAGATCTGCCTTCCGTTTTGATGGTGTTCCTGCATTAACCCTCTCATTGTCTCCTGTCCTATCAACATGTCTGTTAGCCCTTCCTCAGAGTGAGGACTGTGTGGAGCTTGCGTCTGTCCCCCCAGCATCTGATCTGAATCCAGTGCAGATGCCTGCAACCCACTGGATGCCAGTCCCCTGGAGCAGCATGGGCAGTAGTGTGGAACATGACTGGCAATTTACCTCATGTCCAGGGAATTCATGGTCACATCAGTTCCTCGGAAAAAGGAGGAAGTAGAGGAAAAGGAGTCAATTACCTGCCTAGTCCTCACTTTTTGATGGCCATTTCCTAGCAATTCCATCAATCACAGCTGCATCAGGGCTGTGTTCTCTGCACTTGGAAAAGTCTCAAGTGTGTTTCCTGTGCTGTGGTTATGATACCTTTCTCTGTGAGGTGTGTCCAATCCCTTGGGTCCATTTTTGCTTTTTTTCTTTTTTTTCTTTTTATTTATTTATTTATTTTTACTTCACTTATACAAACTTAACAGGTACACCGGTCCCCTCACTCCCTCCAACCTCCCACCGCCTGTGCCGCCCTCTCCTCCCCACTCCCTCCCCATCCCCCAATGCCTCCCCCTCCCATCCCTGGAGAATCCTTTCATGTGCATGCCAGACTCTCCTCTGTGCCCTCCTCTCCGATGACCTACAAGGACCCAGTGGCATTTCCCTGAACACTTTCCTGTGATCCCCTTAAGCCTAGGAACACTACTGTGGCTGTCAATCCCTTGCCTCCAAGGATCTTGGTGCCTTTAGCAAATGCTAGACTTTGTGGGGTCAATAGTGTGTTGGACATTGCGCAGGGCATGCAAAGTCCAATTATGATTGCTTCGGCCCTAACTTGTGTGGAGTATCTTGCAAATCATTGCTCCTCCCATCCTTGTGCTCTTACAATCTCACCACCCCCTTTTCTGCAAATTTCCCTGAGCTTCAGGATGGGGAGAGATTAGGCTGGCCTAGTTTTAGATGGTTGATATAGAGTCTCTGAAGTTCTGGATTGTGGTTTGTTGATTTTTTTTTTTTTTGCGGTTTTGCTACTCCTGCAATGCCCTTCACTCCATCCTGATGGGTATTGGATATCACCCCCTGGTCAGAGATTAAAAACTTGTTAAAGTAGAGTCTTGTATAGAGTATATTCAAAGGTAGATGTAATAAAATTAGGAAACCGTAGTGAGGGAGGGGTCAATTATCGATTTGCAAAATGGTTACTTTTTATCTGTTAGGCTATATGCCCTCCCCTTCTGGTGAGATCATAGGTTATCAGTTGTAAATGATCAGGAATGAAAGTCTGTGAACTTAACCAGATGTCTCATTACTTACTTGCAGTCCTTGATGGTGGCCCCCCTCTCCTTGTTTCTGGTGTGGCCGTCCTACCCCATCCCTCCTGTTCATAATCCTTGCAATTACTGTAGGTGTTACAGATATTTATCCTTGAGTGTCTCTAGGTGGGTTTGGTACTAGGAGCCATGTATTAGGGAGTACATACGGCGCCTAATTTTCTGTGTCTGGGATACTTCACTCAATGTAATTGTTTCTAATTCCATTCATTTCCTGGAAAATTCCATTAATTATCATTTCTTATTTTAATTTAATTTTATTTATTTATTTTTTATCATTCAATTGTGCGTGTGTGTGTGTGTGTGTATGTGTGTGTGTGTGTGTGTATGTGTGTGTGTGTGTGTGTGTGTAGAACCACGGGCGAATTCGGGAACCACCATGGACCGCCTCCACCTCCTCCTTGTTTACTCTAAACCGGGATTTACAGGCTCCGCCCTACCAGGACCAGAAACGCAGGCAGCCCCAGCTTCTGCCTGGTGTCTATACATGGTGTCTAGGATCCGAACTCGGGACCTTCTTCCTGCAAGGCAGAGGCTTAACACCTGAGCTACCTCTCCAGCCCCTAATTCCTCATTTTTGATGGCTGAGTAGTACTCCATTGTACAGATATATCATAATTTCCTTCTCCACTCGTCAACTGTTGGACATTTGGGTTGATTCCATGACTTTACTATTGTAAACAGTGCTGCTATGAACATGGTCGTGCTTGTGCTATCGAGGTGAACCTCTGCTGCATGGGGGGTTATTCCCAAAAGTGGAATAGCAGGGTCATGTGGCATTGCAATCTTTAATTTCTTTAAGAATCTCCAGACGGCTCGCCAGAGTGGCTGTATGAGCCTGCATTCCCACCAGCAATGTAGCAGAGTTCCCTCTCTTTCCACATCCTCTCCAGCATTTGGTGTTGTTTGTATTGTGGATTTTGGTCATCCTGACCCGGGTGAGATGATATCTCAGGGTAGTTTTGATTTGCATTTACCTGATGGCTAAGGATGGGGAGCATTTTTTAAGATATTTATTAGACATTTTAATTTTATCTCTAGTAAAGTTTCTTTTAAGTTCCAGGGCCCATTTTTAAATTGGGCCATTAGTTTCCTTGGTGTTTAGTTTTCTAAGTTCTTTGTGCACTCTGGATAACAGAGCTCTATCAGATATGTGGTTAGTGAAGATTTTCTCCCATTTTGTGGGTGGCCTTTGTGCTCCAGTTACAATGTCTTTATCTGAACAGAAGCTCTTTAATTTCACCAGATCCCATCTGTTGAGAGTTGGTTGCAGTAACTGTGCTATGGGATGTCTGCTTAGGAAATCTTGGCCTAGCCCAATCAGCTCGAGGGAGTTCCCTGCCCTTTCTCCTATTGTTTTTATAGTCCTCTGGCCTTATATAGAGGTTCTTGATCCATTTAGAATGAATTCTTGTGCATGGTGAAAAGTACAGGTCCAGTTTTAATCTTTTGCAAGTGGAGATCCAGTTTTGCCAGCACCATTTGTTGAAGATGCTGTTCTTTTTCCATTGGATTTTTTGGACCCCTTTGTCAAAGACTAAATGGCTGTAGTATTGTGGGCTTATATCTGGGTCTTCAAGGCTTATCCATTGATGTATGTGTCTATTTTGGAGCCAGTACCAGGCTTGTTTTATAGCTATGGATTTGTAGTATAGACTGAGGATTGGTATGGTGATACCACCAGCAGTGTTTTTGTTACTCAGGATTGTCTTTGCTATCCTGAGTCTTTTGTGCCTCCATATGAATTTTGAGATTTTTTGCTGAACCTTTTTAAAGAATTGCTTTGGGATTTTAATTGGTATAACATTGAAGTTGTATATTGCATTTGGTAGGATGGTCATTTTTATGTTGTTGATTCTGCCAATCTAGGAACACAGGAGGTCTTTCCGCCTTCTGGTGTCTTCTGCAATTTCTTTCTTTAGGGTTTTAAAGTTTTCATCATAAAGGTCTTTTACTTCCTTGGTTAGGTTTATACCAAGGTATTTCATTTTTTTAGGGGCTATATTAAATGGTATTGTTTCTCTCAGGGCTTTTCAGTTCTTTCATTCTGGGCATGTAGGAAGGCCACTGATGTTTGTACATATATTTTGTATCCTGCCACCCTGCTGAACTTCTTTATTAGTTCCAGGAGTTTCCTGGTAGAGTTTTTGGGATCACTCAGGTATAAGATCATGTCATTTGCAAATGGACATAACTTGACTTATTCCTTGGCGATTTGAATCCCTTTTATGTCCCTTTCTTGTCTTATGGCTTCAGCTAAGACTAGAAGTACAATATTGAACTAGAAGTGGTGAGAGTGGACAGCCTTGTCTAGTTCCTGATCAAAGCGGGAATGCTTCCAGTTTTTCCCCATTGAGTATAATCCTTGCTGAATGCTTATTTTATTATATTGATAAAGGTTCCTTCCATTCCATTCATAAAAGGCTGTTGGATCTTGTCAAGTGCTGTTTCTGCATCTATCGAGAGTACCATGTGGTCTTGGACTTTGGACTGTTTTATATGATGAATTACATTTATTGATATGCGTATGTTGAACCAACCTTGTGTGCCTGGAATAAAGCCTACTTAATCCCTGTGGATGATATTTTTGATATGTTTTTGAACCGATTTTCTAAGTCTTTGTTGAGAATCTTTGTGTCTGTGTTCATTAGAGAGATTGGCCTATAGTTTTCTTTTGTAAGTGAATATTTATTAGGTTTTGGGATTAAGACGATATCAGCTTCATAGAAGGAAATTGGTAGTTTTCCTTCTTTTGCTATTTGATGGAAGAGTTTAAGCACTATTGGTGTTATAAACTCCTTAAATGTCTGGTAGAACTCTGTGCTGAATCCATCTGTTCCAGGACATTTTTTGGTGGGAATTTTCGAAATTACTTCCTCAATTTCCTCATATGCTATAGGACTATTTAAATAATTTACAACTTCCTGATTCAATTTAGGTAAGTTGTGTTTACTTAGGAATTCATCCATCTCTTTTGTGTTGTCAAATTTCACAGAGTAGAAGCTTTTGAAATATGACATTATAATTCTCTGGTTTCTTGGATTTCAGTAGTGATTACTCCATGTTCATTTCTAATTTTGTTAATTTGGGTTTTCTCTCTCTTGCTTTTGGTTATTTTAGCTAGGGTGTATCAATCATTGATTTTTTCAAAAAAACAGCTTTTTGACTGGTTGATTTTTTCTATCGTTTTCCTAGTCTGGATTTCAGATATTTCTCCCCTTATGTTGCTAATCTCCTCTCTTTTGCTGCTTTTGGGATCAGATTGCTGTAGTGTCTCTAAAGCTTTAAGCTGCATTGTTGAGTTATTTATTTGTGATGTTTCCATTTTTTTGATGTAGGCATTAAGAGCTATGAACTTACCTCTTAGGACAGCTTTCATTGTGTCCCAAATATTTTGATAAGTTATGTTTTCATTATCATTCACTTTCAGGAAATCTTGAATTTCCTTTTTAATTTCTTCCTGGATCCAGTTCTCATTCAGCATCATAATGTTAACTCTCTAGATGTTAGTGTATATTCTGTTGTTTGTTGTGTTGTGGATGTCCAGCTTTAGGCTTTGGTGGTCTGACAGGGCACAGGCTAGAATTTCAACTTTCCTGTATATGTGTAGATTTGTTCTGTGGCCCAATATGTGATCTGTTTTGGAGAAAGTTCCATATCCTGCTGAGAGAAATGTGTATTCTTTGGTGCGTGGGTGAAAAGTTCGATAGACATCTGTAAGGTCCATTTCTTTCAGGGTTTGATTAAGTTCTAAAGTGTCTCTGTTAAGCTTTTGACCTGTTGATCTATCGAATGTTGAGAGGGCGGTGTTGAAATCCCCAAGAATTATCTTTTGGGGGTTGATTTCTCCTTTAGACGCTATAGGTTTCTCTTAATGAATGTGGAGGGGCCAGTATTGGGTGGATATATGTTCAGTATTGTGAAGTCTTCCTGGTGAATTGTACCTATGACTAAAATGTAGTATCCTTTTGTGTCTCTAATGATTTTTTTTTGGTTTGACGTCCACTTTGTCCAAAAGCATAATGGCTACCCCTGCCTGTTTCCTGGATCCATTTAACTTGCAGAATTTTGGACCAGCCTTTCATTTTTAGGATGTGCCTATCTTTTGTGGTGAGATGAGTTTCCTGAAGGCAATAGATTGATGGGTTGTGGTTTTAAATCCAAGTTTGTAATCTGTGTCTCTTAATGGGTGAGTTAATACCATTGACATTTAATGTAATAATGGAGAAATTATTTTTAATTCTGGACATTTTTGATGTTTAGTGGATTTTGTAACTGTATTGTTTGACATTTATATTTTGGTGGTGTTATACTTCCCTTCTGTCCTCCTGGATACGCTTGTTTTTTTTTTTTTCAAATTTGAGTTTCATTTCTAGCATTTTTTGAAGGCCTGGTTTGGTAGACATGTATCCCTTCAAGTTGTCTTTGTGCTAGAAAACTTTTCTTTCTCCCCCAAACATGACAGATAGTTTTGCCGGGTATATCAGTCTGGGTTGACATTTTTGCTAATTTAATACTTGAAGTACATCTCTCTAAACTCTTCTTGCTTTTACTGTTTCCATTGAGAAGTCATTTGTTATTTTAATAGATTTACCTTTAAAAGCAATTGCTTGTTTTCTCATGAAGCTTTCAGCCCCTTTCCTGGTCTTGAATGTGGAGTGTTTTGACTAGTATTTGGCTGCCCTCGGGTTAAATAGCTCCACGCCTATGCCCCATCCTCCCTTTCACCCCACCCCGCTCCACCGGTCGGGATGCTCGGGTGGTCCAGCCGGGCCTCACCCGCAACCTACGTAAGCTCTGTCCCTGCCCAACCCCAGAACCCCAGGCCAAATAATTCAGTTTAGTGAAATTGAAAGATCTTAAGAGTTAAAACGACAATGCCAAAGTCAAAGTGCAAATCCATGAGAAGCAACACTCAAGTAAACAAATTTCCCACTGAAGAAATTAATCCCATAATGTTAGACTCCAACCAGAACAAACCCGCGGAAAAAGGCCAAGAAAGCCTCACCCAGGATAACGACTTTCAAAATATGATCATTACCATGTTCAATACTATGAAAGAGGAAATCAGGGAGGAATTACATAATCGAATCAATTGCTTTGAAGAGGAACACAACAGACATCTGGAGGAGTTGAGAAAAACAGTGCAAGAAACAAAAACTGGCATAGAGCAGTTAAAACAGACTCAAGCAGAGTTTAAAACTGAGCTACAAGACAAGTTATCTTCAACCCAGAACTCTACAGAGAGCCTTATCAACAGAACTAATGAAGCAGAAAACAGAATTTCAGACCTTGAAGATAAAGTGGGAGTACTAACCAGCTCAATGGAAGAGGTTGTTAATGCCAAAAGATACTTCAGAGAAATATCCAAGAGATATGGGACACCGTGCAGAAGCCTAACATGCGTATTCATGGAATACCAGAGCAAGAATCTCAAAATACCACCCCTGAGGAAATTTTTCAAACGATCATCAAGGAAAACTTTCCCCATATAAAAAAAAGAGAGGCCCATCCATATACAAGAGGCATTCCGCACCCCAAACAGATATGACCAAAACAGAAGCACGCCACGGCAAATAATAGTTAAAAGACTCCATATTCAAGATAAACAACTGGTGCTGAGAGCTTCAAGGGAGAAAAAACAAGTCACTTTTAAAGGTAAACCTATTAAAATAACAAATGACTTCTCAGTCGAAACAGTAAAAGCAAGAAGAGCTTGGAGAGACATACTTCAAGTATTGAATAAGCAAAAATGTCACCCCAGGCTGATTTACCCTGCAAAACTATCAGTCATGATCGAGGGAGAAAGAAAAACTTTCCAGCACAAAGACAACTTGAAGGGATACATGTCCACCAAACCAGACCTTCAAAAAAATACTAGAAATGATACTCAAGCGTGAAGAAAAAAAACAGGCATATCCAGGAGAACAGAAGGCAAGTATAACACCATTAAAAGCGAAGCAATATACTTATAAAAACTACTAAACATAATAAATGTCTGGAATTAAAAATAGTTTCTCCGTTATAACACTAAATGTTAATGGAATTAATTCACCGATCATGAGACACAGACTACAATCTTGGATTAAAAATCACAATCCATCAACTGCTGCCTGCAGGAAACCCAACTCACCACGCTCTAAAAATAAAAGTCTGGTCAACAATTCTACAAGCAAATGGAAGCAGAAAACAGGCAGGGGTAGCCATCATGCTATCAGACAAAGTGGACTTCAAACCAAAGAAAATTATAAGAGACACGGATGGATACTACATTTTAGTCACAGGTACAATTCACCAGGAAGACTTCACAATACTGAACATATCTGCACCCATTACGGGCCCCTCCACATTCATTAAGAAAACCCTACAGCGTCTAAAGCAAGAAATCAACCCCCAAAGGATAATTCTTGGGGACTTCAACACCACCCTCTCAACATGGGATAGATCAACAGGTCATAAGCTTAACAGAGACACTTTGGAACTTAATCAAACCCTGAAAGAAATGGACCTTACAGATCTCTATCGAACTTTTCACCCACAGTACCAAAGAATACACATTTTCTCAGCAGCACATGGAACTTTCTCAAAAATAGATCACATATTGGGCCACAAAACGAATCTATACATATACAAGAAAGTTGAAATTCTAACCTGTGCCCTATCAGACCACCACGGCCTAAACCTGGACATCCACAACACATCAAACAAGAGAAAATACACTAACTCCTGGAAACTTAACAATATGATGCTGAATGAGAACTGGATTCAGGAAGAAATTAAAAAGGAAATTCAAATTTTCCTGAAAGTGAATGATAACGAAAATACAACTTACCAAATTCTCTGGGACACAATGAAGGCTGTTCTAAGAGGTAAGTTCATAGCTCTTAATGCCTACATCAAAAAAATGGAAACATCAGAAATAAACAACTTAACAATGCAACTTAAAGCTTTAGAGAAACTAGAGCAATCTGATCCCAAAAGTAGTAGAACGGAGATTAGCAAAATGAGGGGAGAAATATCTGAAATCGAGATTAAGAAAACGATAGAAAAATTCAACCAGTCAAAAAGCTTTCTTTTAAAAAATCAATAAGATTGATAAACCCCTAGCTAAATTATCCAAAAGCAGGAGAGAGAAAACCCAAATTAACAAAATCAGAAATGAACATGGAGTTATCACTACTGATACCCAAGAAATCCAGAGAATTATAACATCATATTTCAAAAACTTATACTCCGTGAAGTTTGACAACACAAAAGAGATGGATGAATTTCTAAGTAAACACAACTTACCTAAATTGAATCAGGAAGTTGTGAATTATTTAAATAGTCCTATAACATATAAGGAAATTGAAGAAGTAATCTTGAATCTTCCCACCAAAAAATGTCCTGGACCAGATGGATTCAGCACAGAGTTCTACCAGGCATTTAAGGAGTTAATAACACCAATACTCCTTAAACTGTTCCATCAAATAGCAAAGGAAGGAACACGACCAAATTCCTTCTATGAAGCTAATATCGTTTTAATCCCAAAACCTAATAAATACTCACTTAAAAAAGAAAACTGTAGGCCGATCTCTCTGATGAACACAGATGCAAAGATTCTCAGCAAAGTTTTAGCAAATCGGATTGGACAGAATCTTAAATTTGTGAACCTTAGACATTCTGGGTGTTTCTGTGGGTACTTGGAAAATTCCCCATTTTCTTTTGAAATTCCAACTTTCTTAATTTTTAAACACTGTGTCTTAATCATATCTAATTATGTGAATGAAACTTTCAGAAATTGCATCTTTTTATGATCTTATCAGGAAAGTGTAATACATAAAAAAAACTTCCATCACCTTGATTGCCTTGGACCAGCTAACACTAAGGTATAGAATGCTTTCTCACTACTTTACTATTTTAAGGTATATAAGAAGAAGGAAAAGCAAAATGTTGTAGCTGTTAATGTCTTCTGCTATTGTTACACAACACTTACAAGCAACATGGAAAGAAAGGGAGATTAATTGGTGGCTTAGGGTTCCAGAGGGAGATGCAGCACATAGTATGGAAAAGGCCTGGCAGGCTAGCCATGAAGTAAGGAAGACTAGAGTTATTCAGGTCTGTCATGTAGACCCAGAGAGCTCATGCCTCAGAGTTCAGGAGCCATTGTAACAAGACTGAAGCTAACAGACCTCAGTGTCTGGCCCCTGCCAGGTGCCTCTATCCATCAAGGATCCATCTCTCTAAGATGACCTTCCCAAACATTGACAATAGCTAAAGTTGCAAACACATGAGCTAGTGGGCGACTATTTCCATTCCAGCAACAATACTTGTGACTATGAAGAATATATCTGAATAGTACCAAACCCTCTGTCCTGACAGAGTTGCCCAGCTCAGTGAGGATATCTGGTACACTTGCAAACTAGCCCCCTGACCATTTCCAACAGAAGATCCACAGTGAACTTCACAGCCAGGATGCATCTGAGCAAAGATGTCAGGAGATGTCAACGCCGGGAGAGCAGTCAGGGTAACCTTCCTTTATACTTCTGCCTCTCAGAGGGGTTTATGCTATGGTTTGTATCACTGTGGGAGGAATACTATCCACTGAAAACAGTAGTAAGTTGCAAAATCTTCGGGCTGCAGGTTGGTGATGGTGAGGGTGAAATCTGTCCCAGATCCACTGCCACTGAACCTGGAGGAGACTCCAGATTGCAAATTGGTTGCCTCATAGATCAGACGTTGAGGAGCTTTGCCTGGCTTCTGTTGATACCAATTTAAGTATTTGCTTATGCCCTGACTGGCCTTGCAGTTGATGGTGACTGTGTCTCCTAGAGATGCAGCCACAGATGGAGTCTGGGTCACCTGAATATCACATCTCACACCTCAAATTAGAAATATGACAAAAATAAGATATTGATATTGATAACAATGTAAGAGCTGAGTTTGACTAAATATCTGTCAGCACTGCTTACATTGAGCTAGGGAAACCCCCTCCCCCTGCTGTCCTTCCTTACCTGAGAGCCAGAGGAGCAGGAGCCCCAGAAGCTTAGCAGGGGTCTTCATGTCCATGCTGTGTCCTGACTGTATCTGACCCCTGCACAGTGTGTGACCAATGGATAAAGTCCTCAGGGCAGTGGGCTGTGCTGTGGATATGCAAATCAGCAGCAGCTGACAAGGGGGCACAGCTGCAGGGCTGATACATGTGAGTGATTCTTCAAGGGCTCAGTAACCCCTAGGGTTTCCATTCTCCCAGGGCAGTGCAGATTTGCCTTTACAGATGATGTTTCCATGGGGGGAGTCAGGAAACACAGTCAGGCTGCTGCGTGGGAGTGGAGTGGTTGTAAATTTCCATCTGGATTCTCCTATGCATTTCTTGTTAGCTTTACTGAAGCTAGTAATGTGAAAAACATTTTTAAAAGCTTGTCGCACTTAATCCCAACGTTTATTCTCAGGCCCTCAATTTCTTGGGGTGATTATTTGTCAATGCTATTATTCCAGATAGAAAGAGTTGTGAAATGGACAAGAATCAGTGGTGTCAATAGAAGAAATGATAGACAGATGTTAGACATACCTCAAAATTTTAAATAAGAAATCAGTATACAATATGAGCAGAATAGTGTCTGGATAAGCAAAGTAAAGCCCAGCCACAGGGCATCTCTAGTGTCTGTGTCCTCCTGAGCAGTAGTTGTGGCATATACCAGCACCTACACCCAGCACAGCTGCAGGAGAGCTTTTCTGCACTTGAAGAGGCTCAGGTGTGTTTCCAGCTCTGTGGTCATAATACTTTTCTTTGTGTGTTTTGCATCAATTTACAGTTTCTTATCCTTTTGAAGTGAATCCCCCTGACAAGTGGAGGTGATCTACATCAAGGGCACAAATCCACAGGAATCCACTGTGCCCCATATAATCTGTCAGTGCTTCACCCATATATTTACATTCTAATAGAGACCACTTGTGAGTGACAGTGTGAAAAGACTCAAGGTCATAGAAAAGAACATGATGTTACTAGGTGAAACGTGAAGCCACTCAGAAAAGAGAAGACAGGAAATTTGGCTGTGGTCTCTTTTTGAGAGGACTGAGAAAAAGTCAAATAGACATGAATTTATGAGCGAGGAACATTTTGCATTCACGAGTACAGGTTGTCACTTCTGTTGAAGGATGAGCATCGCTCCATGTGATAGTTCCACACTGGTGTCATTTTGATAATTGAAGATTTGAGCTCTGGTCACAGTTATGAAAAATTAGTAGTACAAGGACCCAGTGGCAATCAGAGAGGAGGCCCCAGAGGAGAGTCTGGCATGCACATTAAAGGATTCTCCGGGGATTGGGGGGGAGGGACTAGGGGATGAAGAGGGAGGGGTGAGGGGATGGTGAACAGGGGGGTCGGGGGAAGGAGGAGGGAGGGAGGGAACTGGTGTACCTACTAAGTTTGTATGAGCGGAAATAATAATAAAAATGTTAAAAAATATAAAGACAGCCCTGTTTGGCTGTATTAGACTGGATTTGACACAATCCTTGGAAGGGTGTCTGGCGCAAAAATACTTCCCTAGGGGCTGGAGAGGTGGCTCAGGTGTTAAGCCTCTGCTTGCAGGCGGAGGGTCCTGAGTTCGGATCCCAGATCCCACGTATAGACGCCAAGCAGAAGTGGGGGCGGCCTGCGCTTCTGGTCCTGGTAGGGCGGAGCCTGTGAATCCCGGGACAGAAGGCGGTGGAGGCATCCATGGTGGTTCGCGAATTCGCCCGTGGTTCTACACACACATACACAGACACACACACATACACACATACACACACACACACACACACACACACAAAATTGAATAAATAATAAAAAAAAACTTCCCTTTTTCCAGGATATAATTGCAGATTCTCTTTAATGTGTGAGAGTACTTCAGAGCATGGACTGTGGATCCACGAGGGCCTCATCTTAAATCTTAGCTCCACCAATGAATAGCTTTTTTTTTTTTTATTTCAGCTCATACAAACTTAATAGGTACACCAGTTCCCTCCCTCCCTCCTCCTCCCCCAGTACTCCCTGCTCCCCCTCCCCACCCCTCTCCCTCCCCATCCCCCAGTGCCTCCCACCCCAATTCCCAGAGATTCCTTTCTTGTGCATGTCTGATTTTCCTCTGGGTCCTCCTATCCGATGACGTACAAGGACCCAGTGGCCTTTCCCGAACCCTTTCCCGTGTTCCCCTTAGGTATAGGAACACTGCTGTGGCTGCCAATCCTTTGCCTCCAAGGATCTTGGTGCCTTTAGCAGATGCTAGACTTTGTGAGGTCAACAGTGTGTTGGACAATGTGCAGGGCATGCAAAGTCCAATTATGATTACTTCAGCCCTAACTAGTATAGAGTATCTTACATATCATTGCTCCTCCCATCCTTATGCTCTTACACTCTTACCGCCCCCTCTTCCGCAAATTTCCCTGAGCTTCAAGATGGGGAGAGACTAAGCTGGCCTAGTTCTAGGTGGTTGATATAGAGTCTCTGAAGTTCTGGATTGTGGTTTGTTGATTTTCTTTTGCAGTTTTGCTGCTCCTGCAATGCCCTTCACTCCATCCTGGTGGGCATTGTATGTTACCCCCTGGCCAGAGACAAAAAGCTGTTAGAGTCTCACCAATGAATAGCTTAATCATGTTGGACATACAATGACACTTTGTGAACCCTCATTAATTTCTTTGTAAAGGAGGACTTAAAGAATCTGTCTCAAATATTATTCTGCATATTAGTGAAACCATAAATAAACAGCACTTAGTGCTTGATATATAATAAGTATGTTAATAAGAACAGTTGCCATGAGATTAATATATATAGACAATTTTTCTAGAGAGTATGAAATGCTGGATTCTAATTCAGTATAATTTTTGAAATAGACTCATTCTTTCAATTTCACCTTTTTGTGACATTTTCCTCTATACTCTCTTCTTGCCTCTGGTCATGAACATTCTTTGATTTTTCCTATTCATTTATTCTCCCTCTTTCTTTTTTATTAAGTGGTATCACACACTTGAGAAACTTCTACTATTCACACAGTTACTACTAACCATTTTACCAGGGAATTCTTCAAGGACATGAGCTTTATTTATTTGTGTGTGTGTGTGTGTGTGTGTGTGTGTGTGAGAGAGAGAGAGAGAGAGAGAGAGAGAGAGATTCTCACTCTATAAACAAGACTAGCCTTGAACTCATGATCCTCCTGGTTCAGCCTCCAATTGGATTGTAAGCATGCGCCACATCACACCTGGCTTTTTCATGTTCTGATGCTTTACCCAGAATTAAACATATAATATATGTATGAATAAAATATGGCAGTCAAATTTAAAAAAAAAGGAAAATTAGTAGTTGAGTGTGGACTTGAGCAAGCCTACAGTGGACTGTATCATTGATATGGAAGGCTCACCCATGGAGAGTGGGACTGATTCCTGGGTAACTGGATAAGTTGGAAGAAGATAACTCAGCGAATTGGTATTCTTCAGTAGAGTTGGTGAGACCTGCTGGTCTGCAAGGTTAGGATTCCTTCTCTCTTTCTCTCTCTCTTTCTCTCTCTCTCTCTCTCTCTCTCTCTCTCTGTGTGTGTGTGTGTGTGTGTATGTTTGTGTGCGTGTGTGCAGTGGATATGTTGTAGCTAGTTTTCTTGGCTCTTGGTTGGTACTGGTAAGAGCTCTCCCACTAAGCTGGATTAAAAGGTATGGCTCCTCCTGAAGCCCTTATTTCGTGACCACAGTCTGGAACATGCAAGTATAGGCCACAGACTAGCATGGCATGGGACAATCCTCACCCTTGTAATAATAAGCAGCTTGGTGCAGATTCACAAGCACACTCCCCCTCAGTAGTACCTAATTTGCATTACCTCTTTCCAAGATCTGCTTGATCCACATGGTCTAAATGGGACTACATAAAACAATTTTTGGACTGAATTATTTAATATTTAATTTGTAAAGGCAAAGGATGAGAGAGTGCCCAATGTTTGCAGAGCACAAGTGGGGAGATGCAAGGAGGACTATGTGGAGTCACTTCCCTCCTCCCAACATGTGGGCTCCTGGGATAGAGTTCAAATTTCCAGCTTACATACAGTTACCTTCAGATGCCGATCTCACTTTTCATTCTTCTGGGATACATGACAAATTTAAAATGGGACACATTTACAGTCTGACACAGGGAAAGGATCCTAACAGGTGAAGATGTGCCCAGGTAATGAGCCTGTAAAGAAAGGCAGATGTCTGTGCAAACTCAGGATTTTTACAGGTCCGTTTCACAGGACTTCTTTAATGAACATTTGCACCATAAACATTGGTCTCTCCACTGCTCCATTGTGCCATTCACCCTGACCACCCTGTGCTTAAAATGTCACTTTAGTCTGCATGTTTCAAAGTGGATTTCATGGCTTCTGTCGGTCACTATAGAAGAGGAGTGGGTTTCAGATGTTCTTTTGGGGATGCTTGGCTGATTGTGATCAGTGATATGACTTCCGGTCTTTGCCCTTGAATGTCACTACAACTTGAACACTTTAGATATAATACCATTCTTCATGCACTAACATCTAGTGAACTTGCAGCAATGATTGTTGATCTTGTAAACTATGCCATGTTCCTTTTCTCACTGATTTTTTACAGGAACCCAAAGACTGTTTTTAACAACCATCCCTATTATTATCCCAAACACATCAAATGTGTATATTTTTTCCTCTGCTATATTATAAGTATGCTTCCATTAGCATCATTTGGACAGAGTCTTAAAGTTTTGATGCTAGACAAACATTTTCTGATATTCTGGATGTTTCGAAGGGTATTTGCAAAATCCCCCATTTTGTTTTGAAATTACCACTTTCAAAATTTTAAGGAGGGCTGGAGAGGTGGCTCACGGGTTAAGCCCCTGCCTTGCAGGCAGAAGGTCCTGAGTTCAGATCCCAGATCCCACCCATAGATGCTGAGTGGAAGCGGGGGTGGCCTGCATTTCTGGTCCTGGTAGGGCAGAGCCTGTGAATTCCAGGGCAGAGTAAAGGAGGAGGTGGAGGCGTCCATGGTGGTTCCCGAGTTCGTCCATGGTTCTACACATACATAAACACACATACATGTATACACATGCACCCACACATGCATATAAGCACAATTGAATAAATAATAAAAAAATTAAAAAAATTTA
Source organism: Typhlomys cinereus (assembly GCA_023101885.1). NCBI lineage: Eukaryota > Metazoa > Chordata > Mammalia > Rodentia > Platacanthomyidae > Typhlomys > Typhlomys cinereus. Next base: position 1,883,365 of record JALPQD010000341.1, on the reverse strand, counting down.
AGAAGTATCTCATTGTGGTATCCAATGATATAAACAAAACTTACTGCAATAGCATCGTTTTTTCTGACATATTTAGAAAAGTGTAATTTGATCCAAAACTCCAGCACTTTGATTGCTGTTGACCAGCTAACACTAAGGATATCTACTATAGAATCCTTTCTCTACTACTTTATGAAGTGACGGTATATAAGAAGAAGGCAAAGTAGAAAATCCTGCTATTGTGAGATAACACCATGCAACCAATTTGGAGACAAAAGGAGATTTATTTGGCTTAGGGTTCCAGTGTGGAGATATAGTGCATTGTATGGAAAAGGCATGGCGGAGTAGCCATGATGTCAGTACAACTAGATTAAGTCAGGTCTGTCAGGAAGACCCTGAGAACTCATGCTTCATTATTCAACAGCCAATTCCCAGTGCAATAAGGGTGGGGCTAACAAACTTCAAGGTCTGGTTCCTGCCAGGTGTCTTCCTCCACCCAGCATCCAACTTCCAAAGATGACCTTCCCAAACTTTGACAATAGCTAAGGGTTCAAGCACAGGATCCTGGGAGCAACTAATCCATTTCAAACCACAATATTTAGAATGATAGATAAAGTATCTGAATGTTACAAATCCTCTGTCATGATGAAGTTGCTGCTGCTGAGTGAGAGGATGCTTGGTTCACATGCAAACAAGCCTCCATGACAATTTCCACCAGAAGATCCACCAGAAGCCTCCTAGCCAGGCTGCATCTGAGCCAAGATCTCAGCAGATGCCCATCACAGCGGAGCAGTTGGAGCTTTTAAGTCTCATACGTTGCTTCTCGGTGTGGTCTATGCTATGACTTGCACCACTTTGGGAGTGTAAATGATACCTTGCTGACAGTAGTAAGTTGCAAAACCTTCAGGCTGCAGGTTGCTGATGGTGAGGGTGAAATCTGTCCCAGATCCACTGCCACTGAACATCAAGGAGACTCCAGTTTGCAAATAGGTTGCAGCATAGAACAGGAGTTGAGGAGCATTGTTTGGCTACTGTTGATTCTATTGTAAGTAACTGACTATGTCCTCCCTGGCCTTGTAGTTGATGGTGACTCTGTCCCCTGGAGATGCAGGCATAGATGGAGTCTGAGTCAGCTGACTGTCACATCTCACACCTGGCATAGGAAAAATAACCAAAATACGGCAGGCACTGCATATTGGTAACTATGTATGAGTAGAGTTTTCCTAAAAATTCTACCGCACTGCTTACATTAGCTGGGAATCCGACCTGATGTCCTTCATTACCTGGGAGTCAGAGGAGCAGGAGCCCCAGAAGCTGAGCAGGGGTCTTCATGTCCATGCTGTGTCCTGACTGGGACTGACCCCTGCACAGGCTGTGACCAGCCTGCTAAAGTCCTCAGGGCAGTAGGCTGTGCTCTGGGTATGCGAATCAGCAGCAGCTGGGCAGGGGGCACAGCTGCATGCCTGGTACATGTGTGTGACTCTGCAAGGGCTTCCTTGAAGGGCAGTGCAGATTTACCCTCACAGATGATTCGTTTTAGGGGGACATCAGAAAACACAGACTGCTGCTCTCTGTGGAGTGGAGTGGTGGTCTATTTCCTTGTGGTTTCTCTGAGAATGTGAAAGAAATTTTAGATGACTTTTCACTTGGTCCTGTGTGTATTGCTCAGGCCCTGAACTTCTTAGTGTGCCTACTTTTGAGTACTAGTACTAGAGAGAGAAAGAGATGTGACATGAATACAAATGGTTGGGTCAATAAAAGAAAGGATAGGTAAATAGGAGATAAACTTCAAATGTTTAAATAAGAGTTTATCATATGATAGGTATGAAACAGTGTCCTGATAAGCAAGGGAAAGCCCAGGCACAGGGTATCCCTAATGCATGTCTCTCATCTAGAAAGGAGTAATTATGTACATCCATTAGATTTTTTTTCCTTTTCTTTTCTTCTTTTATTGGTATTTTGACAGTTTACTGTGAAAGCCATTTTAAAAACCAATTAAAATATCGTCTGGGAAAATAATTCCAAGGGCGATGCTCATGAATATATATGTTAAATCAAAATAAGGGAACTATGTTCTCTTCTGAAACTCCAGAAAACAGCTCCCATATCCTGAATATTCTTACATTTACTAAACAGGGAGGAAAACACAGGAAGAAAAGCTTCCTCATAATCATGTAAATTCATAGTAGTGACCCAAAATTCTTTTATTCCTAAGAGTCATGTTTGATCTTCAAACTGTGCCTTGATTTTTAAAAGTCAAGGTTATACAAACTCATTGGGATTTGGGGGGTCTTTCCTTTGCAGGAACAGCAAGTACCAGCAATGAGGCACAACTGTCTGGTTCAGGCATCTGCGAATAGGCAAATATCGTAGATCTGCCTTCCGTTTTGATGGTGTTCCTGCATTAACCCTCTCATTGTCTCCTGTCCTATCAACATGTCTATTACCCCTTCCTCAGAGTGAGGACTGTGTGGAGCTTGCGTCTGTCCCCCCAGCATCTGATCTGAATCCAGTGCAGACCCTGCAACCCACTGGATGCCAGTCCCCCGGAGCAGCATGGGAGTACTGTGGAACATGACTGGCAATCTACCTCATGTCCAGGGAATTCGTGGTCACATCAGTTCCTCGGAAAAAGGAGGAAGTAGAGGAAAAGGAGTCAATTACCTGCCTAGTCCTCACTTTTTGATGGCCATTTCCTAGCAATTCCATCAATCACAGCTGCATCAGGACTGTGTTCTCTGCACTTGGAAAAGTCTCAAGTGTGTTTCCTGTGCTGTGGTTATGATACCTTTCTCTGTGAGGTGTGTCCAATCCCTTGGGTCCATTTTTGCTTTTTTTCTTTTTTTTCTTTTTATTTATTTATTTATTTTTACTTCACTTATACAAACTTAACAGGTACACCGGTCCCCTCACTCCCTCCAACCTCCCACCGCCTGTGCCGCCCTCTCCTCCCCACTCCCTCCCCATCCCCCAATGCCTGTGCATGGAGAATCCTTTCATGTGCATGCCAGACTCTCCTCTGTGCCCTCCTCTCCGATGACCTACAAGGACCCAGTGGCATTTCCCTGAACACTTTCCTGTGATCCCCTTAAGCCTAGGAACACTACTGTGGCTGTCAATCCCTTGCCTCCAAGGATCTTGGTGCCTTTAGCAAATGCTAGACTTTGTGGGGTCAATAGTGTGTTGGACATTGTACAGGGCATGCAAAGTCCAATTATGATTGCTTCCGCCCTAACTTGGGTGGAGTATCTTGCAAATCATTGCTCCTCCCATCCTTGTGCTCTTACAATCTCACCACCCCCTTTTCCGCAAATTTCCCTGAGCTTCAGGATGGGGAGAGATTAGGCTGGCCTAGTTTTAGGTGGTTGATATAGAGTCTCTGAAGTTCTGGATAGTGGTTTGTTGATTTTTTTTTTTTTCGCGGTTTTGCTACTCCTGCAATGCCCTTCACTCCATCCTGATGGGTATTGGATATCACCCCCGGTCAGAGATTAAAAACTTGTTAAAGTAGAGTCTTGTATAGAGTATATTCAAAGGTAGATGTAATAAAATTAGGAAACCGTAGTGAGGGAGGGGTCAATTATCGATTTGCAAAATGGTTACTTTTTATCTGTTAGGCTATATGCCCTCCCCTTCTCGTGAGATCATAGGTTATCAGTTGTAAATGATCAGGAATGAAAGTCTGTGAACTTAACCAGATGTCTCATTACTTACTTGCAGTCCTTGATGGTGGCCTATTTTCTCTGCTGTAGCATGGTCCCCCCTCTCCTTGTTCCTGGTGTGGCCATCCTACCCCATCCCTCCTGTTCATAATCCTTGCAATTACTGTAGGTATTACAGATATTTATCCTTGAGTGTCTCTAGGTGGGTTTGGTACTAGGAGCCATGTATTAGGGAGTACATACGGCGCCTAATTTTCTGTGTCTGGGATACTTCACTCAATGTAATTGTTTCTAATTCCATCCATTTCCTGGAAAATTCCATTAATTCATCATTTCTTATTTTAATTTAATTTTATTTATTTATTTTTTATCATTCAATTGTGCGTGTGTGTGTGTGTGTATGTGTGTGTGTGTGTGTGTGTGTGTGCATGTGTGTGTGTGTGTGTGTGTGTGTAGAACCACGGGCGAATTCGGGAACCACCATGGACCGCCTCCACCTCCTCCTCGTTTACTCTAAACCTGGATTTACAGGCTCTGCCCTACCAGGACCAGAAACGCAGGCAGCCCCCGCTTCTGCCTGGTGTCTATACATGGTGTCTAGGATCCGAATTCGGAACCTTCTTCCTGCAAGGCAGAGGCTTAACACCTGAGCTACCTCTCCAGCCCCTAATTCCTCATTTTTGATGGCTGAGTAGTACTCCATTGTACAGATATATCATAATTTCCTTCTCCACTCGTCAACTGTTGGACATTTGGGTTGATTCCATGACTTTACTATTGTAAACAGTGCTGCTATGAACATGGTCGTGCTTGTGCTATCAAGGTGAACCTCTCTGCTGCATGGGGGGTTATTCCCAAAAGTGGAATAGCAGGGTCATATGGCATTGCAGTCTTTAATTTCTTTAAGAATCTCCAGACGGCTCGCCAGAGTGGCTGTATGAGCCTGCATTCCCACCAGCAATGTAGCAGAGTTCCCCTTTTTCCACATCCTCTCCAGCATTTGGTGTTGTTTGTATTATGGATTTTGGTCATCCTGACCCGGGTGAGATGATATCTCAGGGTAGTTTTGATTTGCATTTACCTGATGGCTAAGGATGGGGAGCTTTTTTAAGATATTTATTAGACATTTTAATTTTATCTCTAGTAAAGTTTCTTTTAAGTTCCAGGGGCCATTTTTAAATTGGTCCATTAGTTTCCTTGGTGTTTAGTTTTCTAAGTTCTTTGTGCACTCTGGATAACAGAGCTCTATCAGATATGTGGTTAGTGAAGATTTTCTCCCATTTTGTGGGTGGCCTTTGTGCTCCAGTTACAATGTCTTTATCTGAACAGAAGCTCTTTAATTTCACCAGATCCCATCTGTTGAGAGTTGGTTGCAGTAACTGTGCTATGGGATGTCTGCTTAGGAAATCTTGGCCTAGCCCAATCAGCTCGAGGGAGTTCCCTACCCTTTCTCCTATTGTTTTTATAGTCCTCTGGCCTTATATAGAGGTTCTTGATCCATTTAGAATGAATTCTTGTGCATGGTGAAAAGTACAGGTCCAGTTTTAATCTTTTGCAAGTGGAGATCCAGTTTTGCCAGCACCATTTGTTGAAGATGCTGTTCTTTTTCCATTGGATTTTTTGGACCCCTTTGTCAAAGACTAAATGGCTGTAGTATTGTGGGCTTATATCTGGGTCTTCAAGGCTTATCCATTGATCTATGTGTCTATTTTGGAGCCAGTACCAGGCTTGTTTTATAGCTATGGATTTGTAGTATAGACTGAGGATTGGTATGGTGATACCACCAGCAGTGTTTTTGTTACTCAGGATTGTCTTTGCTATCCTGAGTCTTTTGTGCCTCCATATGAATTTTGAGATTTTTTGCTGAACCTTTTTAAAGAATTGCTTTGGGATTTTAATTGGTATAACATTGAAGTTGTATATTGCATTTGGAAGGATGGTCATTTTTATGTTGTTGATTCTGCCAATCTAGGAACACAGGAGGTCTTTCCGCCTTCTGGTGTCTTCTGCAATTTCTTTCTTTAGGGTTTTAAAGTTTTCATCCGTAAAGGTCTTTTACTTCCTTGGTTAGGTTTATACCAAGGTATTTCATTTTTTTAGGGGCTATATTAAATGGTATTGTTTCTCTCAGGGCTTTTCAGTTCTTTCATTCTGGGCATGTAGGAAGGCCACTGATGTTTGTACATATATTTTGTATCCTGCCACCCTGCTGAACTTCTTTATTAGTTCCAGGAGTTTCCTGGTAGAGTTTTTGGGATCACTCAGGTATAAGATCATGTCATTTGCAAATGGACATAACTTGACTTATTCCTTGGCGATTTGAATCCCTTTTATGTCCCTTTCTTGTCTTATGGCTTCAGCTAAGACTAGAAGTACAATATTGAACAGAAGTGGTGAGAGTGGACAGCCTTGTCTAGTTCCTGATCAAAGCGGGAATGCTTCCAGTTTTTCCCCATTGAGTATAATCCTTGCTGAATGCTTATTTTATTATATTGATAAAGGTTCCTTCCATTCCATTCATAAAAGGCTGTTGGATCTTGTCAAGTGCTGTTTCTGCATCTATCGAGAGTACCATGTGGTCTTGGACTTTGGACTGTTTTATATGATGAATTACATTTATTGATATGCGTATGTTGAACCAACCTTGTGTGCCTGGAATAAAGCCTACTTAATCCCTGTGGATGATATTTTTGATATGTTTTTGAACCGATTTTCTAAGTCTTTGTTGAGAATCTTTGTGTCTGTGTTCATTAGAGAGATTGGCCTATAGTTTTCTTTTGTAAGTGAATATTTATTAGGTTTTGGGATTAAGACGATATCAGCTTCATAGAAGGAAATTGGTAGTTTTCCTTCTTTTGCTATTTGATGGAAGAGTTTAAGCACTATTGGTGTTATAAACTCCTTAAATGTCTGGTAGAACTCTGTGCTGAATCCATCTGTTCCAGGACATTTTTTGGTGGGAATTTTCGAAATTACTTCCTCAATTTCCTCATATGCTATAGGACTATTTAAATAATTCACAACTTCCTGATTCAATTTAGGTAAGTTGTGTTTACTTAGGAATTCATCCATCTCTTTTGTGTTGTCAAATTTCACAGAGTAGAAGCTTTTGAAATATGACATTATAATTCTCTGGTTTCTTGGATTTCAGTAGTGATTACTCCATGTTCATTTCTAATTTTGTTAATTTGGGTTTTCTCTCTCTTGCTTTTGGTTATTTTAGCTAGGGTGTATCAATCATTGATTTTTTCAAAAAAACAGATTTTTGACTGGTTGATTTTTTCTATCGTTTTCCTAGTCTGGATTTCAGATATTTCTCCCCTTATGTTGCTAATCTCCTCTCTTTTGCTGCTTTTGGGATCAGATTGCTGTAGTGTCTCTAAAGCTTTAAGCTGCATTGTTGAGTTATTTATTTGTGATGTTTCCATTTTTTTGATGTAGGCATTAAGAGCTATGAACTTACCTCTTAGGACAGCTTTCATTGTGTCCCAAATATTTTGATAAGTTATGTTTTCATTATCATTCACTTTCAGGAAATCTTGAATTTCCTTTTTAATTTCTTCCTGGATCCAGTTCTCATTCAGCATCATAATGTTAACTCTCTAGATGTTAGTGTATATTCTGTTGTTTGTTGTGTTGTGGATGTCCAGCTTTAGGCTTTGGTGGTCTGACAGGGCACAGGCTAGAATTTCAACTTTCCTGTATATGTGTAGATTTGTTTTGTGGCCCAATATGTGATCTGTTTTGGAGAAAGTTCCATATCCTGCTGAGAGAAATGTGTATTCTTTGGTGCGTGGGTGAAAAGTTCGATAGACATCTGTAAGGTCCATTTCTTTCAGGGTTTGATTAAGTTCTAAAGTGTCTCTGTTAAGCTTTTGACCTGTTGATCTATCGAATGTTGAGAGGGCGGTGTTGAAATCCCCAAGAATTATCTTTTGGGGGTTGATTTCTCCTTTAGACGCTATAGGTTTCTCTTAATGAATGTGGAGGGGCCAGTATTGGGTGGATATATGTTCAGTATTGTGAAGTCTTCCTGGTGAATTGTACCTATGACTAAAATGTAGTATCCTTTTGTGTCTCTAATGATTTTTTTTTGGTTTGACGTCCACTTTGTCCAAAAGCATAATGGCTACCCCTGCCTGTTTCCTGGATCCATTTAACTTGCAGAATTTTGGACCAGCCTTTCATTTTTAGGATGTGCCTATCTTTTGTGGTGAGATAAGTTTCCTGAAGGCAATAGATTGATGGGTTGTGGTTTTAAATCCAAGTTTGTAATCTGTGTCTCTTAATGGGTGAGTTAATACCATTGACATTTAATGTAATAATGGAGAAATTATTTTTAATTCTGGACATTTTTGATGTTTAGTGGATTTTGTAACTGTATTGTTTGACATTTATATTTTGGTGGTGTTATACTTCCCTTCTGTCCTCCTGGATACGCTTGTTTTTTTTTTTTTCCAATTTGAGTATCATTTCTAGCATTTTTTGAAGGCCTGGTTTGGTAGACATGTATCCCTTCAAGTTGTCTTTGTGCTGGAAAACTTTTCTTTCTCCCCTAAACATGACAGATAGTTTTGCCGGGTATATCAGTCTGGGTTGACATTTTTGCTCATTTAATACTTGAAGTACATCTCTCTAAACTCTTCTTGCTTTTACTGTTTCCATTGAGAAGTCATTTGTTATTTTAATAGATTTACCTTTAAAAACAATTGCTTGTTTTCTCATGAAGCTTTCAGCCCCTTTCCTGGTCTTGAATGTGGAGTGTTTTGACTAGTATTTGGCTGCCCTCGGGTTAAATAGCTCCACGCCTATGCCCCCATCCTCCCTTTCACCCCACCCCGCTCCACCGGTCGGGATGCTCGGGTGGTCCAGCCGGGCCTCACCCGCAACCTATGTAAGCTCTGTCCCTGCCCAACCCCAGAACCCCAGGCCAAATAATTCAGTTTACTGAAATTGAAAGATCTTAAGAGTTAAAACGACAATGCCAAAGTCAAAGTGCAAATCCATGAGAAGCAACACTCAAGTAAACAAATTTCCCACTGAAGAAATTAATCCCATAATGTTAGACTCCAACCAGAACAAACCCGCGGAATAAGGCCAAGAAAGCCTCACCCAGGATAACGACTTTCAAAATATGATCATTACCATGTTCAATACTATGAAAGAGGAAATCAGGGAGGAATTACATAATCGAATCAATTGCTTTGAAGAGGAACACAACAGACATCTGGAGGAGTTGAGAAAAACAGTGCAAGAAACAAAAACTGGCATAGAGCAGTTAAAACAGACTCAAGCAGAGTTTAAACTGAGCTACAAGACAAGTTATCTTCAACCCAGAACTCTGCAGAGAGCCTTATCAACAGAACTAATGAAACAGAAAACAGAATTTCAGACGTTGAAGATAAAGTGGGAGTACTAACCAGCTCAATGGAAGAGGTTGTTAATGCCAAAAGATACTTGAGAGAAATATCCAAGAGATATGGGACACCCTGAAGAAGCCTAACATGCGTATTCATGGAATACCAGAGCAAGAATCTCAAAATACCACCCCTGAGGAAATTTTTCAAACGATCATCAAGGAAAACTTTCCCCATATAAAAAAAAAGAGAGGCCCATCCATATACAAGAGGCATTCCGCACCCCAAACAGATATGACCAAAACAGAAGCACGCCATGGCAAATAATAGTTAAAACACTCCACATTCAAGATAAAGAACTGGTGCTGAGAGCTTCAAGGGAGAAAAAACAAGTCACTTTTAAAGGTAAACCTATTAAAATAACAAATGACTTCTCAGTCGAAACAGTAAAAGCAAGAAGAGCTTGGAGAGACATACTTCAAGTATTGAATGAGCAAAAATGTCACCCCAGGCTGATTTACCCTGCAAAACTATCAGTCATGATCGAGGGAGAAAGAAAAACTTTCCAGCACAAAGACAACTTGAAGGGATACATGTCCACCAAACCAGGCCTTCAAAAAAATGCTAGAAATGATACTCAAGTGTGAAGAAAAAAAACAGGCATATCCAGAACAGAAGGCAAGTATAACACCATTAAAAGCAAAGCAATATACTTATAAAAACTACTAAACATAATAAATGTCTGGAATTAAAAATAGTTTCTCCGTTATAACACTAAATGTTAATGCAATTAATTCACCGATCAAGAGACACAGATTACAAACTTGGATTAAAAATCACAACCCATCAATCTGCTGCCTGCAGGAAACCCATCTCACCACGCTCTAAAAATAAAAGTCTGGTCAACAATTCTACAAGCAAATGGAAGCAGAAAACACGCAGGGGTAGCCATCATGCTATCAGACAAAGTGGACTTCAAACCAAAGAAAATTATAAGAGACACGGATGGATACTACATTTTAGTCACAGGTACAATTCACCAGGAAGACTTCACAATACTGAACATATCTGCACCCATTATGGGCCCCTCCACATTCATTAAGAAAACCCTACAGCGTCTAAAGCAAGAAATCAACCCCCAAAGGATAATTCTTGGGGACTTCAACACTGCCCTCTCAACATGGGATAGATCAACAGGTCATAAGTTTCACAGAGACACTTTGGAACTTAATCAAACCCTGAAAGAAATGGACCTTACAGATCTCTATCGAACTTTTCACCCACGTACCAAAGAATACACATTTTTCTCAGCAGCACATGGAACTTTCTCAAAAATAGATCACATATTGGGCCACAAAACGAATCTATACATATACAAGAAAGTTGAAATTCTAACCTGTGCCCTATCAGACCACCACGGCCTAAACCTGGACATCCACAACACATCAAACAAGAGAAAATACACTAACTCCTGGTAACTTAACAATATGATGCTGAATGAGAACTGGATTCAGGAAGAAATTAAAAAGGAAATTCAAGATTTCCTGAAAGTGAATGATAACGAAAATACAACTTACCAAATTCTCTGGGACACAATGAAAGCTGTTCTAAGAGGTAAGTTCATAGCTCTTAATGCCTACATCAAAAAAATGGAAACATCAGAAATAAACAACTTAACAATGCAACTTAAAGCTTTAGAGAAACTAGAGCAATCTGATCCCAAAAGTAGTAGAACGGAGATTAGCAAAATGAGGGGAGAAATATCTGAAATCGAGATTAAGAAAACGATAGAAAAATTCAACCAGTCAAAAAGCTTTCTTTTAAAAAATCAATAAGATTGATAAACCCCTAGCTAAATTATCCAAAAGCAGGAGAGAGAAAACCCAAATTAACAAAATCAGAAATGAACATGGAGTTATCACTACTGATACCCAAGAAATCCAGAGAATTATAACATCATATTTCAAAAACTTATACTCTGTGAAGTTTGACAACACAAAAGAGATGGATGAATTTCTAAGTAAACACAACTTACCTAAATTGAATCAGGAAGTTGTGAATTATTTAAATAGTCCTATAACATATAAGGAAATTGAAGAAGTAATCTTGAATCTTCCCACCAAATAATGTCCTGGACCAGATGGATTCAGCACAGAGTTCTACCAGGCATTTAAGGAGTTAATAACACCAATACTCCTTAAACTGTTCCATCAAATAGCAAAGGAAGGAACACGACCAAATTCCTTCTATGAAGCTAATATCGTTTTAATCCCAAAACCTAATAAATACTCACTTAAAAAAGAAAACTGTAGGCCGATCTCTCTGATGAACACAGATGCAAAGATTCTCAGCAAAGTTTTAGCAAATCGGATTGGACAGAATCTTAAATTTGTGAACCTTAGACATTCTGGGTGTTTCTGTGGGTACTTGGAAAATTCCCCATTTTGTTTTGAAATTCCAACTTTCTTAATTTTTAAACACTGTGTCTTAATCATATCTAATTATGTGAATGAAACTTTCAGAAATTGCATCTTTTTATGATCTTATCAGGAAAGTGTAATACATAAAAAAAACTTCCATCACCTTGATTGCCTTGGACCAGCTAACACTAAGGTATAGAATGCTTTCTCACTACTTTACTATTTTAAGGTATATAAGAAGAAGGAAAAGCAAAATGTTGTAGCTGTTAATGTCTTCTACTATTGTTACACAACACTTACAAGCAACATGGAAAGAAAGGGAGATTAATTGGTGGCTTAGGGTTCCAGAGGGAGATGCAGCACATAGTATGGAAAAGGCATGGCAGGCTAGCCATGCAGTAAGGAAGACTAGAGTTATTCAGGTCTGTCATGTAGACCCAGAGAGCTCATGCCTCAGAGTTCAGGAGCCATTGTAACAAGACTGAAGCTAACAGACCTCAGTGTCTGGCCCCTGCCAGGTGCCTTTATCCATCAAGGATCCATCTCTCTAAGATGACCTTCCCAAACATTGACAATAGCTAAAGTTGCAAACACATGAGCTAGTGGGCGACTATTTCCATTCCAGCAACAATACTTGTGACTATGAAGAATATATCTGAATAGTACCAAACCCTCTGTCCTGACAGAGTTGCCCAGCTCAGTGAGGATATCTGGTTCACTTGCAAACTAGCCCCCTGACCATTTCCAACAGAAGATCCACAGTGAACTTCACAGCCAGGATGCATCTGAGCAAAGATGTCAGGAGATGTCAACGCCGGGAGAGCAGTCAGGGTAACCTTCCTTTATACTTCTGCCTCTCAGAGGGGTTTATGCTATGGTTTGTATCACTGTGGGAGGAATACTATCCCACTGAAAACAGTAGTAAGTTGCAAAATCTTCGGGCTGCAGGTTGGTGATGGTGAGGGTGAAATCTGTCCCAGATCCACTGCCACTGAACCTGGAGGAGACTCCAGATTGCAAATTGGTTGCATCATAGATCAGACGTTGAGGAGCTTTGCCTGGCTTCTGTTGATACCAATTTAAGTATTTGCTTATGCCCTGACTGGCCTTGCAGTTGATGGTGACTCTCTCTCCTAGAGATGCAGCCACAGATGGAGTCTGGGTCACCTGAATGTCACATGTCACACCTGAAATTAGAAATATGACAAAAATAAGATATTGATATTGATAACAATGTAAGAGCTGAGTTTGCCTAAATATCTGTCAGCACTGCTTACATTGAGCTAGGGAAACCCCCTCCCCCCTGCTGTCCTTCCTTACCTGAGAGCCAGAGGAGCAGGAGCCCCAGAAGCTTAGCAGGGGTCTTCATGTCCATGCTGTGTCCTGACTGTATCTGACCCCTGCACAGGGTGTGACCAATGGATAAAGTCCTCAGGGCAGTGGGCTGTGCTGTGGATATGCAAATCAGCAGCAGCTGACAAGGGGGCACAGCTGCAGGGCTGATACATGTGAGTGATTCTTCAAGGGCTCAGTAACCCCTAGGGTTTCCATTCTCCCAGGGCAGTGCAGATTTGCCTTTACAGATGATGTTTCGGTTGGGCGAATCAGGAAACACAGTCAGGCTGCTGCGTGGGAGTGGAGTGGTTGTAAATTTCCATCTGGATTCTCCTATGCATTTCTTGTTAGCTTTACTGAAGCTAGTAATGTGAAAAACATTTTTAAAAGCTTGTCGCACTTAATCCCAACGTTTATTCTCAGGCCCTCAATTTCTTGGGGTGATTATTTGTCAATGCTATTATTCCAGATAGAAAGAGTTGTGAAATGGACAAGAATCAGTGGTGTCAATAGAAGAAATGATAGACAGATGTTAGACATACCTCAAAATTTTAAATAAGAAATCAGTATACAATATGAACAGAATAGTGTCTGGATAAGCAAAGTAAAGCCCAGCCACAGGGCATCTCTAGTGTCTGTGTCCTCCTGAGCAGTAGTTATGGCATATACCAGCACCTACACCCAGCACACCTGCAGGAGAGCTTTTCTGCACTTGAAGAGGCTCAGGTGTGTTTCCAGCTCTGTGGTCATAATACATTTCTGTGTGTGTTTTGCATCAATTTACAGTTTCTTATCCTTTTGAAGTGAATCCCCCTGACAAGTGGAGGTGATCTACATCAAGGGCACAAATCCACATGAATCCACTGTGCCCCATATAATCTGTCAGTGCTTCACCCATATATTTACATTCTAATAGAGACCACTTGTGAGTGACAGTGTGAAAAGACTCACGGTCACAGAAAAGAACATGATGGTACTAGGGGAAACGTGAAGCCACTCAGAAAAGAGAAGACAGGAAATTTGGCTGTGGTCTCTTTTTGAGAGGACTGAGAAAAAGTCAAATAGACATGAATTTATGAGCCAGGAACATTTTGCATTCACGAGTACAGGTTGTCACTTCTGTTGAAGGATGAGCATCGCTCCATGTGATAGTTCCACACTGGTGTCAATTTGATAATTGAAGATTTGAGCTCTGGACACAGTTATGAAAAATTAGTAGTACAAGGACCCAGTGGCAATCAGAGAGGAGGCCCCAGAGGAGAGTCTGGCATGCACATTAAAGGATTCTCCGGGGATTGGGGGGGAGGGACTAGGGGATGAAGAGGGAGGGGTGAGGGGATGGGGAACAGGGGGGTCGGGGGAAGGAGGAGGGAGGGAGGGAACTGGTGTACCTACTAAGTTTGTATGAGCGGAAATAATAATAAAAATGTTAAAAAATATAAAGACAGCCCTGTTTGGCTGTATTAGACTAGATTTGACACAATCCTTGGAAGGGTGTCTGGCGCAAAAATACTTCCCTAGGGGCTGGAGAGGTGGCTCAGGTGTTAAGCCTCTGCCTTGCAGGCGGAGGGTCCTGAGTTCGGATCCCAGATCCCACGTATAGACGCCAAGCAGAAGTGGGGGCGGCCTGCGCTTCTGGTCCTGGTAGGGCGGAGCCTGTGAATCCCGGGGCAGAAGGCGGTGGAGGCATCCATGGTGGTTCGCGAATTCGCCCGTGGTTCTACACACACATACACAGACACACACACATACACACACACACACACACACACAAAATTGAATAAATAATAAAAAAAACTTCCCTTTTTCCAGGATATAATTGCAGATTCTCTTTAATGTGTGAGAGTACTTCAGAGCATGGACTGTGGATCCACGAGGGCCTCATCTTAAATCTTAGCTCCACCAATGAATAGCTTAATCATATTGGACATACAATGACACTTTGTGAACCCTCATTAATTTCTTTGTAAAGGAGGAATTAAAGAATCTGTCTCAAATATTATTCTGCATATTAGTGAAACAATAAATAAACAGCACTTAGTGCTTGATATATAATAAGTATGTTAATAAGAACAGTTGCCATGAGATTAATATATATAGACAATTTTTCTAGAGAGTATGAAATGCTGGATTCTAATTCAGTATAATTTTTGAAATAGACTCATTCTTTCAATTTCACCTTTTTGTGACATTTTCCTCTATACTCTCTTCTTGCCTCTGGTCATGAACATTCTTTGATTTTTCCTATTCATTTATTCTCCCTCTTTCTTTTTTATTAAGGTATCACACACTTGAGAAACTTCTACTATTCACACAGTTACTACTAACCATTTTACCAGGGAATTCTTCAAGGACATGAGCTTTATTTATTTGTGTGTGTGTTTGTGTGTGTGTGTGTGTGTGTGAGAGAGAGAGAGAGAGAGAGAGAGAGAGATTCTCACTCTATAAACAAGACTAACCTTGAACTCATGATCCTCCTGGTTCAGCCTCCAATTGGATTGTAAGCATGCGCCACATCACGCCTGGCTTTTTCATGTTCTGATGCTTTACCCAGAATTAAACATATAATATATGTATGAATAAAATATGGCAGTCAAATTTAAAAAAAAAGGAAAATTAGTAGTTGAGTGTGGCCCTGAGCAAGCCTGCAGTGGACTGTATCATTGATATGGAAGGCTCACCCATGGAGAGTGGGACTGTTTCCTGGGTAACTGGATAAGTTGGAGGAAGATAACTCAGCGAATAGGTATTCTTCAGTAGAGTTGGTGAGACCTGCTGGTCTGCAAGGTTAGGATTCCTTCTCTCTCTCTCTCTCTCTCTCTCTCACTCTCTCTCTGTTTGTGTGTGTGTGTGTGTGTGTGTATGTTTGTGTGCGTGTGTGCAGTGGATATGTTGTAGCTAGTTTCCTTGGCTCTTGGTTGGTACTGGTAAGAGCTCTCCCACTAAGCTGGATTAAAAGGTGTGGCTCCTCCTGAAGCCCTTATTTCGTGAACAGTCTGGAACATGCAAGTATAAGCCACAGACTAGCATGGCATGGGACAATCCTCACCCTTGTAATAATAAGCAGCTTGGTGCAGATTCACAAGCACACTCCCCCTCAGTAGTACCTAATTTGCATTACCTCCTGCCAAGATCTGCTTGATTCGCATGATCTAAATGGGACTACATAAAACAATTTTTGGACTGAATTATTTAATATTTTATTTGTAAAGGCAAAGGATGAGAGAGTGCCCAATGTTTGCAGAGCACAAGTGGGGAGATGCAAGGGGGGCATTGTGGAGTCACTTCCCTCCTCCCAACATGTGGGCTCCTGGGATAGAGTTCAAGTTTCCAGCTTACACACAGGCACCTTTACCCACTGGGTAAAGGTGGGTAGATGCCGATCCCACTTTTCATTCTTCTGGGATACATGACAAATTTAAAATGGGACACATTTACAGTCTGACACAGGGAAAGGAACCCAACAGGTGAAGATGTGCCCAGGTGATGAGCCTGTAAAGAAAGGCAGATGTCTGTGCAAACTCAGAATTTTTACAGGTCCGTTTCACAGGACTTCTTTAATGAACATTTGCACCATAAACATTGGTCTCTCCACTGCTCCATTGTGCCATTCACCCTGACCACCCTGTGCTTAAAATGTCACTTTAGTCTGCATGTTTCAAAGTGGATTTCATGGCTTCTGTCGGTCACTATAGAAGGGGAGTGGGTTTCAGATGTTCTTTAGGGGGATGCTTGGCTGATTGTGATCAGTGATATGACTTCCGGTCTTTGCCCTTGAATGTCACTACAACTTGAACAGTTTAGATATAATACCTTTCTTCATGCATTAACATCTAGCGAACTTGCAGCAATGATTGTTGATCGTGTAAACTATGCCATGTTCCTTTCCTCACTGATTTTTTACAGGAACCCAAAGACTGTTTTTAACAACCACCCCTATTATTATCCCAAACACATCAAATGTGTACATTTTTTCCTCTGCTATATTATAAGTATGCTTCCATTAGCATCATTTGGACAGAGTCTTAAAGTTTTGATGCTAGACAACCATTTTCTGATATTCTGGATGTTTCAAAGGGTATTTGCAAAATCCCCCATTTTGTTTTGAAATTACCACTTTCAAAATTTTAAGGAGGGCTGGAGAGGTGGCTCAGGGGTTAAGCCCCTGCCTTGCAGGCGGAAGGTCCTGAGTTCAGATCCCAGATCCCACGCATAGATGCAGAGTGGAAGCGGGGGCGGCCTGTGTTTCTGGTCCTGGTAGGGCGGAGCCTGTGAATTCCAGGGCAGAATAAAGAAGGAGGAGGTGGAGGCGTCCATGGTGGTTCCCGAGTTCGTCCAGGGTTCTACACATACATACACACACACACATATATACACATGCACCCACACATGCATATAAGCACAATTGAATAAATAATAAAAAAATTAAAAAAAATTTTAAGAAGTATCTCATTGTGGTATCCAATGACATAAACAAAACTTACTGCAATAGCATCGTTTTTTCTGACATACTTAGAAAAGTGTAATTGGATCCAAAACTCCAGCACTTTGATTGCTGTTGACCAGATAACACTAAGGATATCTACTATAGAATCCTTTCTCTACTACTTTATGGAGTGACGGTATATAAGAAGAAGGCAAAGTAGAAAATTTTTGTGGCTGTTACTCTCTCCTGCTATTGTGAGACAACACTATGCAACCAATTTGGAGACAAAAGATTTATTTGGCTTAGGGTTCCAGTGTGGAGATATAGTGCATTGTATGGAAAAGGCATGGCAGAGTAGCCATGATGTCAGTACAACTAGATTAAGTCAGGTCTGTCAGGAAGACCCTGAGAACTCATGCTTCATTATTCAACAGCCAATTCCCAGTGCAATAAGGGTGGGGCTAACAAACTTCAAGGTCTGGTTCCTGCCAGGTGTCTTCCTCCACCCAGCATCCAACTTCCAAAGATGACCTTCCCAAACTTTGACAATAGCTAAGGGTTCAACACAGGATCCGGGAGCGACTAATCCATTTCAAACCACAATATTTAGAATGATAGATAAAGTATCTGAATGTTACAAATCCTCTGTCATGATGAAGTTGCTGCTGCTGAGTGAGAGGATGCCTGGTTCACATACAAACAAGCCTCCATGACAATTTCCCCCAGAAGATCCACCAGAAGCTTCCCAGTCAGGCTGCATCTGAGCCAAGATCTCAGCAGATGTCCATCACAGTGGAGCAGTTGGAGGTTTTAAGTCTCATACGTTGCTTCTCGGTGTGGTCTATGCTATGACTTGCACCACTTTGGGAGTGTAAATGATACCTTGCTGACAGTAGTAAGTTGCAAAACCTTCAGGCTGCAGGTTGCTGATGGTGAGGGTGAAATCTGTCCTAGATCCACTGCCACTGAACATCAAGGAGACTCCAGTTTGCAAATAGGTTGCAGCATAGAACAGGAGTTGAGGAGCTTTGTTTGGCTTCTGTTGATACTATTGTAAGTAACTGACTATGTCCTCCCTGGCCTTGTAGTTGATGGTGACTCTGTCCCCTGGAGATGCAGGCATAGATGGAATCTGAGTCAGCTGACTGTCACATCTCACACCTGGAATAGGAAATATAACCAAAATATGACACTGCATATTGGTAACTATGTATGAGTAGAGTTTTCCTAAAAATTCTACCGCACTGCTTACATTAGCTGGGAATCCGACCTGATGTCCTTCATTACCTGGGAGTCAGAGGAGCAGGAGCCCCAGAAGCTGAGCAGGAGTCTGCATATCCATGCTGTGTCCTGACTGGGACTGAACCCTGCACAGGCTGTGACCAGCCTGCTAAAGTCCTCAGGACAGTAGGCTGTGCTCTGGGTATGCGAATCAGCAGCAGCTGGGCAGGGGGCACAGCTGCACGCCTGGTACATGTGTGTGACTCTGCAAGGGCTTCCTTGAAGGGCAGTGCAGATTTACCCTCACAGATGATTTGTTTTAGGGGGACATCAGAAAACACAGACTGCTGCTCTCTGTGGAGTGAAGTGGTGGTCTATTTCCTTGTGGTTTCTCTGTGAATGTGAAAGAAATTTTAGATCCCTTTTCACTTGGTCCTGTGTGTCTTGCTCAGGCCCTGAACTTCTTAGTGTGCCTACTTTTGAGTACTAGTACTAGAGAGAGAAAGAGATGTGACATGAATACAAATGGTTGGGTCAATAAAAGAAAGGATAGGTAAATAGGAGATAAACTTCAAATGTTTAAATAAGAGTTTATCATATGATAGGTATGAAACAGTGTCCTGATAAGCAAGGGAAAGCCCAGGCACATGGTATCCCTAATGCATGTCTCTCATCTAGAAAGGAGTAATTATGTACATCCATTAGATTTTTTTTCCTTTTCTTTCTTCTTTTATTGGTATTTTGACAGTTTACTGTGAAAGCCATTTTAAAAACCAATTAAAATATAGTCTGGGAAAATAATTCCAAGGGCGATGCTCATGAATATATATGTTAAATCAAAATAAGGGAACTATGTTCTCTTCTGAAACTCCAGAAATCAGCTCCCATATCCTGAATATTCTTACATTTACTAAACAGGGAGGAAAACACAGGAAGAAAAGCTTCCTCATAATCATGTAAATTCATAGTAGTGACCCAAAATTCTTTTATTCCTAAGAGTCATGTTTGATCTTCAAACTGTGCCTTGATTTTTAAAAGTCAAGGTTATACAAACTCATTGGGATTTGGGGGGTCTTTCCTTTGCAGGAACAGCAAGTACCAGCAATGAGGCACAACTGTCTGGTTCAGGCATCTGCGAATAGGCAAATATCGTAGATCTGCCTTCCGTTTTGATGGTGTTCCTGCATTAACCCTCTCATTGTCTACTGTCCTATCAACATGTCTGTTAGCCCTTCCTCAGAGTGAGGACTGTGTGGAGCTTGCGTCTGTCCCCCCAGCATCTGATCTGAATCCAGTGCAGATGCTGCAACCCACTGGATGCCAGTCCCCTGGAGCAGCATGGGCATAGTGTGGAACATGACTGGCAATTTACCTCATGTCCAGGGAATTCATGGTCACATCAGTTCCTCGGAAAAAGGAGGAAGTAGATGAAAAGGAGTCAATTACCTGCCTAGTCCTCACTTTTTGATGGCCATTTCCTAGCAATTCCATCAATCACAGCTGCATCAGGGCTGTGTTCTCTGCACTTGGAAAAGTCTCAAGTGTGTTTCCTGTGCTGTGGTTATGATACCTTTCTCTGTGAGGTGTGTCCAATCCCTTGGGTCCATTTCTGCTTTTTTTTTTATTTCTTTTTTTTCTTTTTATTTATTTATTTTTTTACTTCACTTGTACAAACTTAACAGGTACACCTCCCTCCCTCCAACCTCCCACCGCCTGTGCCGCCCTCTCCTCCCCACTCCCTCCCCATCCGCCAGTGTCTCCCCCTCCCATCCCCGGAGCATCCTTTAATGTGCATGCCAGACTCTCCTCTGGGCCTTCCTCTCTGATGACGTACAAGGACCCAGTGGCATTTCCCTGAACACTTTCCTGTGATCCCCTTAAGCCTAGGAACACTACTGTGGCTGTCAATCCCTTGCCTCCAAGGATCTTGGTGCCTTTAGCAAATGCTAGACTTTGTGGGGTCAATAGTGTGTTGGACATTGCGCAGGGCATGCAAAGTCCAATTATGATTGCTTCGGCCCTAACTTGTGTGGAGTATCTTGCAAATCATTGCTCCTCCCATCCTTGTGCTCTTACAATCTCACCACCCCCTCTTCCGCAAATTTCCCTGAGCTTCAGTATGGGGAGAGATTATGCTGGCCTATTTCCAGGTGGTTGACATAGAGTCTCTGAAGTTCAGCATTATGTTTTGTTGATTTTTTTTTCCAGCTTTGCTACTCCTGCAATGCCCTTCACTCCATCCTGATGGGTATTGGATATCACCCCCGGTCAGAGATTAAAAACTAATAAATTAGAGTCTTGTATAGAGTATATTCAAAGGTAGATGAAATAAAATTAGGAAACCACAGTGAGGGAGGGGTCAATCATCGATTTGCATAATGGTTACTTTTTATCTGTCAGACTATATGCCCTCCCCTTCTGGTGAGATCATACATCATCAGTTGTAAATGATCAGGAATGAAAGTATGTGAACTTAACCAGATGTCTCATTACTTACTTGCAGTCCTTGATGATGGCCTATTTTCTCTGTTGTAGCATGGTCCCCCCTCTCCTTGTTTCTGGTGTGGCCGTCTTACCCATCCCTCCTGTTCATAATCCTTGCAATTACTGTAGGTATTACAGATATTTATCCTTAAGTGTCTCTAGGTGAATTTGGTACTAGGAGCCATGTATTAGGGAGTACATATGGCGCTTAATTTTCTGTGTCTGGGATACCTCACTCAATATAATTGTTTCTAATTCCATCCATTTCCTGGAAAATTCCATTAATTGATCATTTCTTATTTTAATTTAATTTAATTTATTTATTTTTTATCATTCAATTGTGCGTGTGTGTGTGTGTGTGTGTGTGTGTAGAACCATGGGCGAATTCGGGAACCACCATGGACCGCCTCCACCTCCTTCTTGTTTACTCTAAACCAGGATTTACAGGCTCTGCCCTACCAGGACCAGAAACACAGGCCGCCCCCGCTTCTGCCCGGTGTCTATACATGGGGTCTAGGATCCGAACTTGGGACCTTCTGCCTGCAAGGCAGAGGCTTAACACCTGAGCTACCTCTCCAGCCCCTAATTCCTCATTTTTGATGGCTAAGTAGTACTCCATTGTACAGATATATCACAATTATATTATCCACTCGTCAACTGTTGGACATTTGGGTTGATTCCATGACTTTGCTATTGTAAACAGTGCTGCTATGAACATGGCCGTGCTTGTGTTATGGAGGTGAATTTTTGCTGTATGTTGGGTTATTCCCAAAAGCAGAATAGCAGGATCATATGGCATTTCAATCTTTAATTTCTTTATGAATCTCTAGATGGCTCGCCACAGTGGCTGTATGAGCCTTCATTCCCACCAGCAATGTAGGAGAGTTCCCTTCTTTCCACATCCTCTCCAGCATTTGATTTTGTTTGTATTGTGGATTTTGGCCATCCTGACCCGGGTGAGATGATATCTCAGGGAAGTTTTGATTTGCATTTACCTGATGGCTAAGGATGGTGAGCATTTTTTAAGATATTTATTAGACATTTTAATTTTAACTCCAGTAAAGTTTCTTTTAAGTTCCAGGGCCCATTTTTTAATTGGACCATTAGTTTCCTTGGTGTTTAGTTTTCTAAGTTCTTTGTGCACTTTGGATAACAGAGCTCTATCAGATATGTGGTTAGTGAAGATTTTCTCCCATTTTGTGGGTGGCCTTTGTGCTCCAGTTACAATCTCTTTTTCTGAACAGAAGCTCTTTAATTTCACCAGATCCCATCTGTTGAGAGTTGGTTGCAGTAACTGTGCTATGGGATGTCTGCTTAGGAAATCTTGGCCTAGACCAATCAGATTGAGGGAATTCCCTACCTTTTCACCTATTGTTTTTATAGTCTCTGGCCTTATATAGAGGTCCTTGATCCATTTAGAATGAATTCTTGTGCATGGTGAAAAGTACGGGTCCAGTTTTAATCTTTTGCATGTGGAGATCCACTTTTGCCAGCACCATTTGTTGAAGATGCTGTTCTTTTTCCATTGGATTTTTTGGACCCCTTTGTCAAAGACTAAATGGCTGTAGTATTGTGGGCTTATATCTGGGTCTTCAAGGCTTATCCATTGATCTATGTGTCTATTTTGGAGCCAGTACCAGGCTTGTTTTATAGCTATGGATTTGTAGTATAGACTGAGGATTGGTATGGTGATACCACCAGCAGTGTTTTTGTTACTCAGGATTGTCTTTGCTATCCTGAGTCTTTTGTGCCTCCATATGAATTTTGAGATTGTTTGGTCAACCTGTTTAAAGAATTGCTTTGGGATTTTAATTGGTATAGCATTGAATTTGTATATTGCCTTTGGTAGGATGGTCATTTTTAGGATATTGATTCTGCCAATCTAGGAACACAGGAGGACTTTCCAACTTCTGGTGTCTTCTGCAATTTCTTTCTTTAGGGTTTTAAAGTTTTCATCATAAAGGTCTTTTACTTCCTTGGTTAGGTTTATACCAAGGTATTTCATTGTATTAGGGGCTATAGTAAATGGGATTGTTTCTCTCAGGGCTTTTCAGTTCATTCATTCTGGGCATATAGGAAGGCCACTGATGTTTGTACATTTATTTTGTATCCTGCCACCCTGCTGAACTTCTTTATTAGTTCCAGGAGTTTCCTGGTGGAGTTTTTGGGATCACTCAGGTATAAGATCATGTCATTTGCAAATGGACATAACTTGACTTATTCCTTGGGATTTGAATCTCTTTTATGTCCCTTTCTTGTCTTATGGCTTCAGCTAAGACTAGAAGTACAATATTGAACAGAAGTGGTGAGAGTGTACAGCCTTGTCTAGGTCCTGATTGAAGCAGGAATGCTTCCAGTTTTTCCCCATTGAGTATAATCCTTGCTGAATGCTTGTTTTATTATATTGATAAAGGTTCCTTCCATTCCAACTGTCTCTAGGCTTTTGATCATAAAAGGCTGTTGGATCTTGTCAAGTGCTGTTTCTGCATCTATCGAGAGTACCATGTGGTCTTGGACTTTGGACTGTTTTATATGATGAATTACATTTATTGATATGCGTATGTTGAACCAACCTTGTATGCCTGGAATAAAGCCTACTTGATCCCTGTGGATGATCTTTTTGATATGTTTTTGAACCGATTTTCTAAGTCTTTGTTGAGAATCTTTGTGTCTGTGTTCATTAGAGAGATTGGCCTATAGTTTTCTTTTGTAAGTGAATATTTATTAGGTTTTGGGATTAAGACGATATCAGCTTCATAGAAGGAAATTGGTAGTTTTCCTTCTTTTGCAATTTGATGGAAGAGTTTAAGCACTATTGGTGTTATAAACTCCTTAAATGTCTGGTACAACTCTGTGCCAAATCCATCTGGTCGAGGACATTTTTTGGTGGGAACTTTCGAGATTACTTCCTCAATTTCCTCATACGCTATAGGACTATTTAAATAATTCACAACTTCCTGATTCAATTTAGGTAAGTTGTGTTTACTTAGAAATTCATCCATCTCTTTTGTGTTATCAAATTTCACAGAGTAGAAGCTTTTGAAATATGACATTATAATTCTCTGGTTTCTTGGATTTCAGTAGTGATTACCCCATGTTCATTTCTAATTTTGTTAATTTGGGTTTTCTCTCTAGCTTTTGGTTATTTAGCTATTGAAAAATCATTAATTTTTTCAAAAAAACAGCTTTTTGACTGGTTGATTTTCTGTATCGTTTTCCTAGTCTGGATTTCAGATATTTCTCCCCTTCTGTTGCTAATCCCCTCTCTTCTGCTGCTTTTGGGATCAGATTGCTCTAGTGTCTCTAAAGCTTTAAGCTGCATTGTTGAGTTATTTATTTGTGATATTTCCATTTTTTTGATGTAGGCATTAAGAGCTATGAACTTACCTCTTAGGACAGCTTTCATTGTGTCCCAAATATTTTGATAAGTTATGTTTTCATTATCATTCACTTTCAGGAAATCTTGAATTTCCTTTTTAATTTCTTCCTGGATCCAGGTCTCATTCAGCATCATAATGTTAACGTTCTAGGTGTTAGTGTATATTCTGTTGTTTGTTGTTGTGTCCAGCTTTAGGCCTTGGTGGTCTGACAGGGCACAGGCTAGAATTTCAACTTTCCTGTATATGTAGATTTGTTTTGTGGCCCAATATGTGATCTGTTTTGGAGAAAGTTCCATATGTTGCTGAGAAAAATGTGTATTCTTTGGTGCGTGGATGAAAAGTTCGATAGAGATCTGTAAGGTCCATTTCTTTCAGGGTTTGATTAAGTTCTAAAGTGTCTCTGTTAAGCTTTTGACCTGTTGATCTGTCTCATGTTGAGAGTGTGGTGTTGAAATCCCCAAGAATTATCTTTTAGGGGTTGATTTCTTCTTTAGACGCTGTAGGTTTCTCTTAATGAATGTGGAGGGGCCGGTATATGTTCAGTATTGTGAAGTCTTCCTTCATTGTACCTGTGATTAAAATGTAGTATCCGTCTGTGTCTCTTATGAATTTTTTTGCTTTGAAGTCCACTTTGTCTAAAAGCATAATGGCTACCCCTGCCTGTTTCCTGGTTCCATTTAACTTGCAGAATTTTGGACCAGCCTTTCATTTTTAGGATGTGCCTATCTTTTGTGGTGAGATGAGTTTCCTGAAGGCAATAGATTGATGGGTTGTGGTTTTAAATCCAAGTTTGTAATCTGTGTCTATTAATGGGTGAGTTAATACCATTGACATTTAATGTTATAATGGAGAAATTATTTTTAATTCTGGACATTTTTGATGTTTAGTGGATTTCGTAAGTGTATTGTTTGACATTTATGTTTTGATGGTATTATACTTCCGTTCTGTCCTCCTGGATACGCTTTTTTTTTTTTCAAATTTGAGTATCATTTCTAGCATTTTTTGAAGGCCTGGTTTGGTAGACATGTATCCCTTCAAGTTGTCTTTGTGCTGGAAAACTTTTCTTTCTCCCCCAAGCATGACGAGAGTTTTGCCGGGTATATCAGTCTGGGTTGGCATTTTTGCTCATTTAATACTTGAAGTACATCTCTCTCAACACTTCTTGCTTTTACTGTTTCCATTGAGAAATCATTTGTTATTTTAATAGCAATTAAAAACCTTTAAAAGCAATTGCTTGTTTTCTCATGAAGCTCTCAGCACCTTTCTTTGTCTTGAATGTGGAGTGTTTTGACTAGTATTTGGCGTGGCAAGTTTCTATTTTGGTCATATCTATTTGGAGTGCAAAATGCCTCTTTCATTTGGATGGGCCTCTCATTCTTTAGTTGTGGGAAGTTTTCATTTATGTTGATTTGAAATATTTCCTCAGGTGTGGTATTTTGAGATTCTTGCTCCAGTATTCCATGAATGCGCATGTTAGGCTTCTTCAGGGTGTCCCATATCTCTTGAATGTTCCTCTCCAGTATCTTTTTGGCTTTTACAATCTCTTTCATTGAGCTGGTTAATTGTCCCATTTTGTCTTCAAGATCTGAAATTCTATTTTCTGCTTTGTTAGTTCTGCTGATAAGACTCTCTGTTAAGTTTTGGGTTGAAGATAACATGTCTTTTAGTTTGATTTTAAACTCTGCCTAAGACTGTTTGAACTGCTCTATGTCTATTTTTGTTTCTCGAACTGTTTTTCTCAACTCCTCCAATTGCCTGTTGTGTTCCTGTTCAAAGTGGTTGATGCGGTTGTTTAACCCCTCTTGGATTTCGTCTTTCGTAGTATTAATCATGGTAACGATCATACTTTGAAAGTCATTATCTGGGGTCTGGCTTTCTTGGGTATTTTCTGTGAATTTGTTCTTGTTGTATTCCATCATTATGGGGTTAATTCTTTCGGTGAGAGACTGGTCTTCTTCTGTTTTGTTTCTCATGGATCTGCACTGTGATTTAGGCATTGTTGTGTTTTTTTTTTTGTTGTTGTTAAGACGTTTCAGTTTTTGCGTGTTTTGGACTGAACTGATACTTGAGCAGTTATTACTAGTGCTTGCCTTGGAGTTGGGTACGTTTGTCTTTTGTTATTGTTATTTCCTAGTTGAGGCTATTAGGCTGTTAGTACATCAGTTAAGTCAGGTTAAGTAGACAAGGGGTGAATATTAGTATGCTAGTGCACTTTTAGGATTCAGTATCTTGGTGATATGTGAGGGTGAGTGGTGTACTCCCTGGAGTTGTATATGTTTTGGGGGTGGCTGTATGGAAAAGTTAATCTACAGTGATTAATACTGGAAAGGAACAGTAAGGTGAAAAAAATGAGGTTTCTTTATCTTTGGGCTGGATGTGAAGAATCTCTCCCATGTGTTTGGATGATTGTAGAGCTCTTCAGATGTATGGCCTTTGACCCTTAGAACTTTGCTTGAGTTTTCTTGGTCTCTATTGAATTCTGAGTAGCAGTGTGCCTTCCATGGACCACATGCGTGGGTTCCTGGTGGGCCAGAGAGGAAGAGGGGCTGATGTTGATGGTAGAATTCTTCACCTGGACCTGGGACTTGGCTTAGCGCCCACCCAAGCTCCTAGGGATGGAGGAATGGAAGCAAGTCCTGTCTGGTCAGGGGGACAGGTGGGTGTGAGGAAGAAAGTGGCTGAGGCCCAGGCATTGTTCAGGCAAACCGGAGGTAGCCTGGGTGTCCCTGGACTGGCTGGTGGTAGGAGCTGGGACATGTGTCCACCTGGGGGGCTGGGTAAACTCACCTGGGAAGAAGGACTGGGAGCGCGGTTCGGCAGTCAGGTGAGTGGGAGGAAGAAAGGGGCTGGGACCATCAGACCATATTCATAATCTTCTGAGACAGGCAAAGAATGGCTTTTGTGGCAGAGTACATTGAAGTATGCAAACTTCCTTAACCAGCTCCCTCCATCTTGTTCATGCCTAGTGACTAGATCCAATGTATATGTGTTGGGCCCTCTCAACCAGTTATTCAATATACTGCAACTTGATTGGAACTTAATTGACTATCTTATTCCCAACAACTCTTTTTAGAACTCAAGCCTTCAATAGTCAAGTTAACATCTAATAATTATGACATGCACAAACACACACACACTATATCTGTGAATAAATGTAAACATGCTGGAAAGCTGGTCATTCATGTAGTTGCCATAAGATTTCTGTGTATTTTGTGTAACTGGTTAGCAACCAAATTTTCATAACAACAAAATGAGTTTCCTTATGTTTTGATAGGACCTCAACTCAAGTCAAGTTTATTTTCTTTCCCAGAAAAAAAAATTACATTATCTACTCCTGTGCATAGAAAAATTGTTTTACCACAAAATGATATAGCACGCAGCTGATGCACATATGATTAATCCAGAGGTTATTAAAACAGTACACTTGAAATATATATTTAACTAATACCTTTGACTAGAAGCCACAAATCAGATATATTTGCAAGTTTTTATCATGTATTATACAAAGTATTAATTTACCAGTAACACAAGACAACCTTTTCTTCTTATGAAAATGTTTTATTAATATTTTCACCACTCAAATATTAATTAGGTTATGCTGAAAACAGTCATGACACCCAAGCACAAGGAAATAAAAGAAAAACTAAGCAACTAATACCACATTTGGCAAAATCAAAAGAGCAAACTTCAGAACTTGTGTTGGTCTCAGCATCAGACTGAGAAGAGGAAAAGATTCAAAGTTACACAGAAAAAGTGTATCTTCTACTAGAGAGATGCTCGTGTGATTTTTAATTCTTCTGTAATGCATGAAAAATTGACAATGGGACACGTGTACTGTCTGACACAAACAAAGGAACCCACCAGGCACAGATGTGCCAAGGTGATGGTGCTGTGAGGAAAGGGAGACATCTCCACAGACTCAGGATGTTTGCAAGACCCTGTCGGCTCCACAGGCTTCCTCCATGGACATCTGCACCCTGAACATTGCTCTCACTCTCCAGGCTTCATGGCTGGACTGGTTCAGGTCACTTCATGTCACATGACCCCAACATGAGAATTTGGCTTCTTCTAGGTCACATCTTTGAGCAGAGTGAGTTTCAGATGTTTTTTAGGGGATGCTTGACTGAGTCAGAATGAGTATCATGGCTTTAGGTGTTTGTCCATGAATGTGACTACACCTTTGACACTGAAGATACAAAGCCTTGCTTTTTCTGTTAATTTTCTATGAATCTTGCAGTAATGAAAGTTGGATCTTTTAACCTATACCATGTTCCTTTAATCACTGATGCTTCACAGGAATCCAAAAGCCTTCTTTATGTGACCGCATCAGTAACAACCATCTCTACTGTTATCCCAAATTTATCAGATCTATGCCAAAATGATCAACATTTGTTCTCTGGTATATTACAGGTATGCTGCCATTACCATAGACTGGATGTAGTCTTAAATTCTTGGCATTAAGACGTCCTTTTGTGTTACCCTGTGTGTTTTGCTGTACATTTAAAAAATGACCCATTTTTTTTAATTCCAACTTTTATAATTTTACAACTTTTAGTGGTATCCAAGTAATGAAAACCAAACTTCCTGGAATAGGATTTTGCATCTGACATTAATTTAGAAAACTGTAATTACATACAAAACACCTGTACTTTCATTGCCTTTGACCAAATGACACTAGGAATAACTAATATAAAATCCGGTCTGTACTGATTTTTTAGTTAAAAGGATATAAAGTAAATATTAGTACTATGGGTACAAACGTAAAAGTTACCAATGGTCTGTCATGATGGGGTTCCTGGAGCTGAATGACAGGACATCTGTGTCACATGCAAAGAAGTCTATCTGAGCCTTTCTCCCTGATGATCAGAAGTGAACTTCAAGGCCAGGCTGCATGTGAGGCAAGTTCTCAGCAGATGCCCAGGACAGGAGAGCTGATACCCAGCTTCTGTGTGAGGTTTATGCTATGGCCTATAGCACTATGGGAGTCATACTGGAATGCTGTTAACAGTGGAAAGATGCAAAGTCTTCAGGCTGCAGATTGCTGATACTGAGGGTGTAATCTGTCCCAGATTTGCTGCCACTGAACCTTGAGGAGACTCCAGTGTGCAAATCATTTACAGCATTGATCA
The DNA here is from genome assembly GCA_023101885.1 of Typhlomys cinereus. Classification (NCBI taxonomy): domain Eukaryota; kingdom Metazoa; phylum Chordata; class Mammalia; order Rodentia; family Platacanthomyidae; genus Typhlomys; species Typhlomys cinereus. The sequence goes on along the minus strand of JALPQD010000341.1, from coordinate 1,853,972 downwards.
GGGTATGAGGAGTTTTGTCTGGCTTCTGTTGATACCAATATAAGCCACAGCCTATGGTCTCTCTGGCTGTGCAGGTGATGGTGACCCTGTCTCCTCAGATGCAGCCACAGATGGAGTCAGGGTCAACTGAATGTCGCATTTCACACCTGCCATTGAAAAGAAAGAAAAATAGGACACTGCATATTGATAACTCTGTAATATCAGAGTTTTCCTAAAAATCAGGAAAGTGCTGTTCACATTGGCCTGGGAAACCACTTGCTGTCCTTCATTACCTGGGAGCCAGAGGACAGAAGCCCCAGAAGCTGAGCAGGGGTCTTCATATCCATGCTGTGCCCTGGCTGGGTCTTACCCCTGAACAGGCTGTGACCAGCCTGATAATGTCCTCAGTGCTCTGGGATGAGTTCTGGGTATTCAAATCATCAGCAGATGGGCAGGGGGCACATCTGCAGGGCTGGCACATGTGAGAGACTCTGCAAATGCTCAGTAGCCTCAAGTGTCCCCATTCTTCCAGGACAGTGCAGATTTGCCCACAGAGATGATGCTTCTTTTGGGGTGAGTCAGATTTTGGTCTGGGAGTGGAGAGATGGACTTTTTTCTGATGGTTCCTCCTATGTATTTCTTGCTAGCTTCCCTTCAGCCAAGTCAGTCTTCCTTTCATTGTGAAAGACATTTTAAGAGCCTGCTGCATTTAATGCCTTGGGTTTTGCTGAGGCCCTGAACTTCTTGGTGTGCTTATTTGTCAACATCAATATTACACATATAAACAGATGTGAAACTGACAATAACAGTCGGTAGTAATAGATGAATGACAAATGTCAGATAGACCTTAATTTTTTCAATAAGAATTCTGTATACAGTGTGCACAGAATAGTGTGTGGATAAGCAAGCTAAAGGCCAGCCATGGGACATCTCTAGTGTCCATCTGTGCTCTCTAGAGAAGTAGATGTGACTCAGGTCCTCATGGCCATTTCCAGCACCTCCACCCGGCACAGCTGCACTAGGGCTGTGCTTTCTGCATTTGTAAAATCTCAGGTGTGTTTCCAGCACTGTGGTTACAATGCATTGTTGTGTGAGATGGTCCATTGTGTCCATTTATACTTCCTTGTTCTTTTTGCAGGAATCCCCTTGAGAAGTAATATAGCCTATAATCCAAGGGCTTAGATCTATAGCAATCCGCTGTGTACCACGTAATCTCTATGTCAGTGCTTAACCCATGTCTTTAGACTCTAGGTGATGATAGAAGGTGAAAGGTGAAGCCACTAAGCACAGAGAAGAGAATGTGGATTGGGGGCTCTTTGTGAGGGTGCAGGGGCCACCACCTACTCATTCACATGATTACACAGCTCCTGGCTATGATGACCAAGAAAGGTAAGTTCCGCCACCCATCCCCTGCCTCAACCCTCCAGAGACTTGGCCATGGACGGGAAGTTTGAAAGAGCAAAATCTCAGTTTATTGGGGGTAACAAAGCAGCTTATATAGACAAAAGACCACAAGGCGACAAATGGGAAGCCAATTGTGTCAACGGTCAACATATCCTTCAGATACTAGTGGTCAAGTCCAGTGTAACTCAGCACAGAAGGCAGGTCAATATCTGAAAGCTAATAAGGGCTCTCTGTAATGTGGTCAGGGTTATGCTCAGGACACGAGCCCCCAGGGCCATCTTTAGTCCCATGTGCTTGGCCATGACCTAGGCAAATCCTGGGTGGGCCCAACATGAAGGGAGGGGGAATATTTTCCATTCCTGAGTACAAGATTTGACCTCTGGTAAAGGACAAGCATGTCTCCTAGTACAGCTGTTCTGGGTGATAGTTCCACATAAGTGTCAGCTTGATAATTGAAGGTTTAAGTTCTGGGCACAGTTAGGAAGAATTGTTAGTTGAGTTAAGCCTGAGCAAGCCTGCAGGATATTGTATAATCAATATGTAAGACTTATCATGGTGATCGGGACTTTTTCCGTGGTAACTGAATAAGTTGGAGGAAGGTGATTCAGAGAGTTGGCATTTTTCATTGTACTTGGTGAGACGTGGAGGTCTTGCAGGTGAGGATTCTCTCTGTCTCTGTCTCTGTCTAAAATTATTTTATGAATATTTTTACCTTTTGAATATGACTTAGGACATGTAGAAAGCAATCTTTATACCGAGAATAAGGAGATAGGAAAAGAAAATCTAATCAACTGACATGATGGATCACAAAGTCAAAAGAGTACAGTACAGAGCTGGTGTGTTAAAGCATCAGAGTGAAAAGAGGAAATGGTTTAAAGTTACACAGAAAAATTTCCATCTTTCTCCTTGAGTAGATGTTGATCTGACCTTCCATTCTTCTGGGATACATGACAGATTTACAATGGGCACATTTACAGTCTGACACAGAGAGAGGAACATAACAGGCTAAGATGTGCCAATGTGATGAGCCTGTGAAGAAAGGCAGATATCTCTAAAGACTCAGGATGATTGCAGGACCCTGTCAGCTCCACAAGCTTCCTTCATGTACATCTGCACCCTAAGCATTGGACTCTCTCCACTGCTTTATTGTACCTGTGACCCAAACCTCTCTGTGCTTCAATGTCACTTCTGGCTGCATGTTTCCAAAGTGAAATACGTGGCTTCTGTTGGTCACTCTTGTAGTGTGATTCAGATGTGTTATTCAAGGATGCTTGGCTGAGTGAGATCAGTCATATGACTTCAGGTCTTTTGCCCTTGAATGGCCCTACAACTTTGATATTTTAGATACAATACCTTTCTTCATGCATTAACATCCAATGAACTTGCAGGAGTGAAGACTGATCTTTTAAGTGACAACATGTTCCTTTCCTCAATGATTATTCACAGGAATCCAATGCCTTTCCCATCCATCCTATGGATAGATTCTTAAATTTCTGACACTATCACAACCATTTGGTAATTCTGGATATTTCTGAGTGTATTTGAAAAATGCCTTATTTTGTTTTGAAATGCCCACTTTCATAATTTTAAAGATTATGTCTCAGTGGCATCCAGTGATGCAAATCAAACTTACAGCAAATAGCATCTTTTTTCTGACATTAACTTAGAAAAGTGTAATATCATCCAAAACTCCAGCACTTTCATTGCCATTGACCAGCTAAGACTAAGAATATCTACTAGAAAATCCTTTCTCTACTACTTTATGCAGTAAGGTGTACGAGAAGAAGACAAAATAGAAAGTTGTTGTAGCTGTTACTCTCTTCTGCTATTGTGAGACTACCCTATGCAATCAATTTGGAGACAAAAGGAGATTTATTTGGCTTAGGGTTCCAGAGGGGAGAAACAGTCCATTGTATAGGAAACATATGGCAGACTAGCCATTATGGCAGGACAACTAGATTATGTCAGGTCCATCCAGAGAGCTCATGCTTCAGATTTCAAGAGTCAATTGCTAGTGCAAGAAGTGTGGGGCTCACAAATTTCAAGGCCTGGCCCCTGTCTGGTGTTTCCTCCAACAATCCATTTCTCAAAGGTGACCTTCCCAAACATTGACAATATGTAAGGATTCAAACACATGAGCCTGTGAGCAACTAATTCCATACAAACCAAAATACTTTGGTTGATAGGGAAAATATCTGAACGTTTTCAAATCCTTGGTCATGATGGAGTTCCTGGACCGAGTGAGAGGATGTCTGATTCATATGCACACAAGCCTCCTTGACTGTTTCCAAAAGACGATCCACCAGAAGCTGCACAGTCAGGCTGCATCTGAGCCAAGATCTCAGAAGATGCACATGACAGAGGAAGAGTTGGAGTGATCAAGCCTCATATTTCTGCTTCTCACTGTGGTTTATGCTATGACTTGTATCATTGTGGGAGGGTAACTGTTATCCTCCTGACAGTATTAATTTACAAAATCCTCAGGCTGCAGGTTGCTGATGGTGAGAGTGAAATCTATCCCAGGTCCACTGTAACTGAATCTTGAGGGGACTCCAGTCTGCAAATTTCTTGCAGTATATATCAAGGGTTGAGGAGCTTTTCCTGGCTTCTGTTGATACCAATACAACCTATTGCCTATGCCCTGACTGACCTTGCAGGTGATGGTGAATCCTGGAGATGCAGCCACAGATGGAGTCTGGGTCATCTGAATGTCACAGCCTACATCTGACAATGGAAATAAACAAAAATAAAAGGTTACATATATATATATATATATACATATATATATATATATATTTCCTAATCATCCAATGGGAGCACTGCTCATATTGAGCTGGGAAACACCACCCCTACCTCTGGTGCTGTCCTTCATTACCTGGGAGCCAGAGAAGCAGGAGCCCCAGAAGCTGAGCAGGAGTCTTCATCTCCATGCTGAGTCCTGACTGGGACTGACCTTTTCACTTGGTATGACCAGCATGATAAAGTCCTCATGGCAGTGGGCTGTGCTCTGGCTATGCAAATAAGCAGCAGCTGGGCAATGGGCACATCTGCACGGCTGGCACATGTGAGTGACTCTGCAAGGGCTCACTAAACCCCAGTGTCCCCATTCTTCAAGCGGAGTACATATTTGCCCTCAGAAATGATGTTTCTATTGGGAGAAGTCAGGGAACACACTTAAGCTGCTGTCTGGTAATGGAGTGGTGGGAAGATTCCACATGGTTTCTCCTATGCATTTCTTACTAGTATTATTTCAGCCAAGTCTATCTTCCTCTGAATATGTAAGGCATTGTAAAAGCCTGTTGCATTTCATCCCATGGGCTTTGCACAGGTCCTGAATTTCTTGTTGTGCTTATTTGTCAACACCATTATTCCAGATAGAAAGAGATGTGAAACTGAAAATAAGCACCTCTGTCAATAGAAGAGATGATAGAGAGATGTTACATAGAACTTCAATTTTCAAATAACAATTCAGTATGTATATGCACAGCATAGTGTCTGGATAAGGAAGGTAAAGCCAGGCCACAGCCTGGCTCTAGCGTTCATTGGAACTCTTTAGAGCAGTAGTTGTGGCCCATAGGTTCCTTCAGATATTTCTGAGCACCTTCATCCCTCACAGCTACACTAGAGCTGTGCTTTCTGTATTTGCAAAATCAGGTGTGTTTCCAGAGCAGTGGTCATTATATATTTCTGTGTGAGATGGCCCTTTGGATCTATTTATACTTTCTTATTCTTTTTGTGTGATTCACCTCAAAAACAGAAGTGTTCTCTAAAACAAAGACTCCAATGGGACATATATCTTCTACGTGATTGTGCTTAACCAAAGTCTTTAGATTCTAAGGGAGAACTGTTGCAAGTACTTGTGTGAAATGACTCAGAGTTGTTGAAAAGACCATGATGTACAAGGTGAAAGGTGAAAACACTCGGCACAAAGAAGAGCAAAATTTGACTCTGGTCACTATGTTTGAAGAGAGTGAGAAAAATGTCAGCTCCCTGGGAACCTACAAGAGGGGAATATATTCCATTCATTAGTATGGGACATGACCTCTGGTGAAGAATGAGCATGACACCCTGTGATAATTCCGCATATAGCAACTTGGTAATTGAAGGTTTGTGCCCTGGGGACAGTTATGAAAAATTAGTAGTTGAGTTAAGGCCAGAGAAATGCTGCAGGAGACTGTATAATTGATATGGATGCCTCACCCATGGTGAGCTGGACTTTTTTCTTGGTAACAGGATAATTTGGAGGAAAGTGATTCAGGGAGTTGTCATTCTTCAGTGTACTTGGTGAGCCCTTGTGGTCTGGCAGGTGAGGATTCTCTCTCTGTCTATCACTCTCTCTCCCTCTCACTCTGTGTGCAATGGATATTGTGTGGCCAGTCCCCTTGACTCTAGGCGCTGATATGTGCTCTCCCAACAAGCTGGAAGCCATTGATCTGCTTGATCCACATTGACTAAATGGACTATACTCAATAAATTTTTCATTTAATTGTTCACTAATTTATTTGGTAAGACAGAAGATAACAGTGTTTCCAGGATTTAAAGCAGCATAAGTGAGGAAATGCAAGAAGGATTCTGTGGAGTCAATTTTCTCCTGCCAACATGTGGGCTCCTGGGATGAAGCACGGGTTTCCAGTTTATACACAGACACCTTCAACCAATCGTTCCTCTGTATCAATTCCAGATTTGTGGACTTGTATGTTCTACACCATAATATCCATGACTGATAGATTCATCTTCCCATGCTGAACAAATGCAGGACTAAAACAACTGAAGGAAAGTGTGAGTTACTTACTTCCTAGAATTTCTGTTTGCAGTTCCTCACCATGGTAGGTGCCTTCAACCAATATCAGTACTCACAGAAACTTTTCACACTATATGCTCAGGATATGCTGACAAAAGGACATATTTTCTAGCTGTCCAGCAGTATTGTATGCTGAAGTAGCAAAGACATGCATTGCAATATGACTTCACCAGATATCTGTAAAGTCAAAAACAAACTACTTAAGGGAAGGACACTGGGTTTTACTCTTTCTTACAATTGTCCAGCCACATTTTCTAGTCACCTTCCTTAACCACTTCCCTCCATATTGTTCTTGTCCGTGGACTAGACCCACCCACTGTGGGTTGTGTCCTCCACATCAGTTGTTCAATATACTGAGACTTTCTTAAGGGTTAACTTTACTCTATTTTTTCCTCACAACTTTATGTAGAGCTCAAACCTTCTATAATCATATTTACACCTGTAAATAACTGTGACATGTGTAGACACACACACTAGACTTGTGAATATATATGTAGAAGATGCTGTAATGCTGGTCTTTCATGGTAGGTACTACAACCATCTGCCGTAAAACCTTTGTTTGTATTTGGTCTTTCTATTTTACAACAAAATTTTCATCACATCTGCAATGAGTTTCCTTATGTTGTGATAGGAACTCAAATCATATTCATTTTATTTCCCAGAAAAGAATCAGCATTCTCTACTCCTAGGTATAGAAATATCCTTTACTGCAAAAGGTGTCACATGTAGCTGGTGTACTCATGATTGACCTACAAGTATTATTATATAATTGCATTTAAAATATGTATTTCCTGAATTCCTTTGATTACAAGGTGTAAATCAGATGCATTTTCGTGTTTTCGTCATTGGATTACATAAAGAATTAGTTTACATATAACTCAAAACATTTTTTTCTCTTTATGAAAATAATTTATCAGCATTTTCACTGCTTCAGTATTAATGGCCAAAACAGTAGTGACATCAAGTATAAAGAGGTAGGAAATGAAAATGTAAGTAACTTCCAACAGGGTTCGTAAAGTCAAAAGAGCATAGTACGAAGCTTGTATTTTAGAAACTTCAGAGTGAGAAGAGGAAGTGACTTAAAGTTACACAGAAAAAAGTCCAACTTTCTACTAAAGTAGGCGATCATCTGATATTTGATTGTTCTGTCAGGTTTGAAAAATTGACAATGGAACCCATGCATCATCTGATCCAGAGAGAGAGGAACACACCAGAAAAGATGTGCCAAGGTGATGACCCTGTGAGGAAAGGCAGATATCTCTACAAACTCAGGATGCTTGCAGGACCCTGTCAGTTCCACAGGCTTCCTTCATGTGCATCTGCACCCTGAACATTTCTCTCACTTTGCAGGTTCAGGTCACTTCATGTCACATGTTCCCAAAATGCATATGTGGACTCTGCTGCGTCACATCTTGGAGCAGAGTGAGTTTCAGATGTTCTTTTTTTTGTGATGCTTGGATGAATGGGAATGTGTGACATGGCTTTACATCTTTTGTCCCTGAGTCTGATTACACCTTTGACACTGAAAATACAAAGCCTTGCTTCATCTTTTAATTTTCTATGCAACTTGCAGTAGTGCAAGTTGGATCTTGTAACCTAGACCATCTTCCTTTAATCACTGATTCTTCACAGGAATCCAAAGGCCTTCTTTACGTGACTGCATCAGTAATACCTATTTCTATTATTATCCCAAATTCATCAAATCTATGCCTAAACCAGACCCATTTGTTCTCTGCTGTATTATGGTGTGCTGCCCTTACTCCAAGCTGGACATAGTTTTAAACCTTTAAACGTTAAGACATCCTTTTGCATCAACCTGTGTGTTTTTGTGGGCATTTGAAAAATCCCCCATGTTGTTTTGAAATTCCAGCTTTCATACTTTTAAAGACTATATCTTAATGGTATCGAAGTGATGAAATCAAAACTTGCAGGAATAGGAAATTTTTGATCGACATTAACTTAGAAAAGTGTAATTACATACAAAAAATCTGTACTTTCATTGCCTTTGACCAAATGACCCTAACAATTTCTCATATAGAATCCTTTCTGTACTACTTTTGCATGAAAGGTATACATTTAAAAAGAAAGTAAATATTAGTACCATGGGGAAAAACCTAAATGGTACCAATGGTCTGTCATGTTGGAGTAGCTGGAGCTGAATGACAGGACACTTGTGTCACATGCAAACAAGCATCCCTGAGCATTTCTACCAGAAGATGACAAGTGTGCATCACAGCCAGGCTTTGTCTGAGCCAAGTTCTCAGCAGATGCCCATGATGGGGAAGCAAATGATGGACATCATCATGGACTCAAAATGGAAAAATGGAAAACTGAAACAGTTTCCACAGACAATGAAATTCATTTTTTTAACTAAATAAAATATCTCGGAATCACTGGCCTTTTGAACTTAAAATTGGTGAAGATTCTTCGGTGACTCTGATAGGTTTATTGATCACAGGGTCACTAGTTAGGTACAGGTGTCAATTTGAGAATTGAGAGTTGAACTTTCAGACAAAACTATGAAGAATTATTTCATTAAGGCAAGTTCTGGGTGAGTGTGCAAGAAATTATCTAATTGTTGTGGAAGGACATAACCCACAGTATATGGGATCATTCCTTGGGCAGGTAAGTAAAGAATTATTTTCACACCAAACGCCTTCTGTCACTTTCTTCACTTGACTGAAGACCTTTTTTTCTCAAGAAGTCCTCCAACTGCATAGATTTTTTATTGTTTAGTTTATTATTTGTAACATAATTGCTATGCATAAGACATGACATTTCTGATATTTCCATTTATCACATGACTATGAAATCAAGAGTTTTAAATAATATTTAGAAACACTTCCCTGAGTCTTCCATGATTTATAACTAAATGTCAAAATCCTGAGTGTTGAGAAGTAGCAACCCCACTGGACCAACCAATGTCAGTGCCCTGCCAGCAGTACCATTCTGGAAGCACAGCGACATTGACATCTCTTCTGCTGTGGTTCATTCTAGAGTTCATGGACAAGGACCCTGCCTGAAACTCAGAGTCTAAAAAAGGAACAATCTTTATTGTCCATGGTATCTGTGGCAGTTCAGGTGAAATGATGGAAATCAACACCTCAGTGTTGTATTTCCCAGAAAGTTCTGAGCACAGTGTACTCAGGTGGATTATGGCATCTCTAGCAAAGGCAGGATGGCTGTTGGTGAAGGACTAGGTGATCTGCCATTTCTAGTATCTGCACTTTTGATAGAAAAAATAAATCACTTGAATTCTCACCAGGAAAATGTAAAGTTGGGCAAGCCAGTGATGGGGTCACCACCCAGACCCCGGGAGTCAGGCGAGAAGCAGCACACAGACAAGGAGTTGGCTGCAGACTCAACTTTACTCAGGAAGTGTTTGGGCTTATATAAGGTCGGAGTCCAATCAGGTTTGGCCACCCCTCTACTCAGGGGAGAAGGGAGAGCAGCCACCAATCATTCAGCTGTTTACTGGGTGTCCAGGTTAGATGGCCGCTTCCCATTGGTTGTTCATCCTCCTTCTCATTGGTTGTTCATCCACCCGCCATTTGGTTGTCCATCCCACTGCCTGTATGGTTTCTTCTCAGGCTTAACTGTAGTCAGACCTCCTGCATTTGGGAGCCTGGGCTAGGGTCTCCCTAAATTGATAGTGCCACAATTTCACCCTTTTATTTATAAAATTTATTCAGTGGGGACCATGATAGCTGGGGCAACCCCGAGCCTCTTCAGCTGTGTGGAATACAGTTGACTGTGCCTGTATTAGGTTGTTCACCACCCTTGTGTGGAGCCTCACCCGTCATTGACTACCAGACATGAGACCATCGCAGAGAAGGAATCATGGTCCCAAAGGGGAACTCAAGCAGTGGCAGAGAAAAGGTTTTGTCAGGGCAGGAGCAGGCAGAGGGGCGGTAGGCAGGGCAGGCGTAGAGGCTGTAGGTGAGGCAGGTGGAGAAATGATCCAGAAGAGCTGGGAAGACATAAATCAGAACCTAACAATTGTAAGTTACTAAGTCATAGCTTCAATAGAGGACAGCCAAACTTACCACGGGCTTGGTGATCTTAGGAATATCTGAGGCCTGAATGGATGATCTGAGACCTGGAAAGCAAGCTTTATTATTTCGGGAATATATGAAAAAACCTTTAAGAAAACTTGTATGAAAGAAAATTTACAATCTATTAGAAAAACAATAGTGATAGATAGCCCAAACACTTACTGAGTAAAGTTGAGTCTGCAGCCAACTCCTCATCTGTGTGCTGCTTCTCACCGGACTCCCGGGGTCTGGGAGGTGACCCCGTTGCCTGTTTGACCATTTGCCTCGTGCCCACGAGGCCCCGCCGTTTCCCCTCTTCCCCCGGTTGGCCCGATGGGGGATTCGGCAACAGATTACTAAAAAATCATTTCCCCAGATGTAAAGAACTTTAAGAAACTTTCCATATTTGATACCTGCAGATATTTTTAAAGGTAAAGGTATTCCAATTTATCCTGAATATCTTAGTGTGGTAGAACATTAGCACAAGCAAAAGGTAATACAATAAGATGTAACTGCAATAGTCAGATAGAAATATAGATACACACATAGGTGAAGAATAGAGATAGATGATGCATAGATAGATGGTACATATAGATGACAGATCATAAAAACATAGACAGATAATAAGTAAACTGTACATAGATTGATCAAGAGACAGAAAAATAGACAGAAGATATAAAGATCAATAATTGATGATAATAAATAGGCGATGTATAGTAGAAAAATAGACAGATGATAGGTAAATATTAGATAGATAGATGAAAGGTAAATGGTTATAAATGACACATAGTCAGACAAGTGGATACATATATGCAGACATATATATAAGTAAAGATAATTACTTAACTTAAAAAACAAAAAATGTGAAATGACATCTATGGCAGCAGAGGACAGGGAGCTATGGGAGGCTCATATGGTTGATTTTAACTAGAATAGAGTGAACTGATTGTCCACACATTGGAAGTTGGTAAATAGAGCAGTTACTCTTTCTGCTGCATGGAGAGGAGACTCAAACCGAAGTAAAGGGAGATTTATTTGACTTATGGTTTCAGAGGCAAATATACCCTTTATGGCAGAAATGCCATGGCAGGCAGTGGAAGTTAGAAGAAGGTTAACTCACATGCATCCTGAAGGATGAGAGAACTCACCCATGCTGCAAACTGCTGGAGTAGACTACTAGCAGGAAGTGGCTAAACCACTTTAAGGCTGCCACCTATGACATGTCTTCCTTCAGCAAGGCTCCACCTCCCAAAGGTTCCATGATCTTCCCAAATGTTGACAAGAGCTAAGGATTCAAACACCTGACCCGGGGAAGACAACTTATATTTAAACCATGGCATCACTTTTGGACCATTGCCAGTTGCTGGGATAGAATGAATGGTGAACATACACATATGTCAGAAATTCACAAGTATGCTCCTTCCTAGGAATGCCAATGAAATTACTGCTACATGGGATGCATCACCAGTCATAGTATGTTCCCCATAATTGTAGCCTGAAAAACCATGTCAGTGTGTGTGATATAAGGTTGTACTGTAAGCATCATTCACTCAGGAGTAATTGACAGTATAAAAAATTCATGAATGAAAATTATAGCCAGCATTTTTACTCTTTCAGAGAACAGATGCAATGCAGAGAAAAGAGCCAGCCCGAGTGATGTTCTTACGAACATCTCAGCTTCTCTCTAGCTGTGCTGGATCAGTAATGACCAGGAACAGGGAATACAATCTACTTTCAGGCGACTGAAAACATAGATAATGAAGTTTGTAGAAATAAGTATGTGTGCTGCTTCTCGCCTGACTCCCGGGGTCTGGGAGGTGACCCCATTGCCTGCTCGACCATTTGCCTCCTGCCCACACATAATGATGTAGAAATAAATCTCCCTTTACTTCAGTTTGAGTCTCCTCTCCATGCAGCAGAAAGAGTAACTGCTCTATTTACCAACTTCCAACGTGCGGACAATCAGTTTCACTCTATTCTAGTTAAAATCAACCATATGAGCCTCCCATAGCTCCCTGTCCTCATTTCTACAAATTTGATAATGAAGTTTCTAATTATTTCCCATGCTTTTGTGTGTGTGTGTGTGTGTGTGTGTGTGTGTGTGTGTGTGTGTGTCCTGTGCATATGGGCATATGGGTGTATGTGTTTCTGTGTACCTGTGTGTGCTTACAAGATAGCTCTTGAGTTTTTGTGCTTATGAAGTCCAAAATTGACACTGGGAATAATCCTGGATTGTTCTACCTTCTTTTTGCCTTGATGTAGCATATCCCAGGCTCTGCCTTCCAGGGTAAATAGCATTTTCACATAGAATCACAAGATTTAAACTCAGGCCCCTTGCTTTTGACTTTAAATCCTGAGTCATCTCTCCAATCCCTAAAGATCTTATTTTCAATATGATAGTGAAATTTTCTTGTCATTTCCCTAGGATTGTGAATTGTGTTTATTAATACTTCCAGGTGTATTCCAGGGACATCCCAGAGTTGTATATTTCTGACTGTCAGGTAGAGATCAAATCTATCAGCTATGAGCTTTCATCAGTATATAATAGGAGCATGATTGTCAACCATGTGTTTCTTCTTGGTTCCCCAGAGAGTTGTTCAAAGGGAGGCCTGAGACTTGAACTCAGAAGAGAAGGATCCTATATTATTACAACACCAGAGACAGTAAGTTCAATCATAAGGGAAGAAAGTCAACTGTGAGATGCCAGATAGCTGAGACCATCACCACCTTCATCTTTGGATTTCTTACACAGGCCTGGCGACCTCATGACTATCCAGACACAGATGCAGACAGTTTATATCCTTTATGTCATGTGGATTCTTGTCCCTGGGGGAGGACCACAGACTGTCAAATTTCTACAAACTCTATCTTTCAGTAGGAGACGTCCAAGACTTTGAAAGTTTCACTAAAAAGTAATGATATGTGCTCAAAATATGCTATGGTTATTATGCTTTCTTGCTCTTTACCATTGTATACATACACAGAACACATTATAATTATACCCCATAAGAGCATACAGTTATCATGTGGGAATCAAACATTATTTTAAAGATTCCCTTTTCCTGCGGTAAGATTGTAAGAGCAAAAGGATGGGGGGGAGCAATGATTTGAAGAGTCTCCACACTAGATAGGGCTGAAGCAATCATAAAAGGACTTTGCATGCCCTGTGCCATGTCCGTCACACTATTGACCTCACCAAGTCTAACATCGGCTAAAAGCACCAAGATCCTTGGAGGCAAGGGATTGATAGCCACAGTAGAGTTCCTATGCTTAAGGGGAACACGAGAAAGGGTTCAGGGAAATGCCACTGGGTCCTTTTATGTCATCGGAAAGGAGGACCAAGAGGAGAGTTAGGCATACACAATAAAGGACTCGATGGGAATTGGGGGGGAGGCACTGGGAGATGGGAAGGGAAGGAGGGGGAGCAGGGGGTTCGGGGGGAGGAGGAGGGGGGAGGGAACTGGTCTACCTATTAAGTTTGTATGAGCGGAATTAATAATAAAAAATGTTAAAAAAAAAAAAAGATTCCCTTTTCCTAATTTAAGGAAATCTTTGCTGGTTATACTTGCTTCTTGTTCGCCATAAGTGTCAAAAACTGTCACAAAACAAATGCCACATGAAATGTATTTTTGTCCTTTAAAATTCAGGAGATATTGTTTTATGTTGCTGCTGCTGGGGCTCCAAGAAGGGAAAACACTGGCAGCTCAGCAAACCCTCCCTGGCACTGCCTGGTAAACCACAGAGTGAGATGGAAGCCTGGCTGTGTCTGAGCAACATTTCACCTAAAGGAGGTTCATGCAACCCAGCCTCCCCCATCTGCTTCCCTGGGCAATTTGTGTAATGTCCTGTAACACTGTGGGAGGCCAGGTGTAACACTGTTGACAGTAGTAAGTTGCAAAGTCTTCAGGCTGCAGGTTCCTGTTGGTCAGGTGAAATCTGTCCAGATCTCTTGCCAATGAAACTTGAGGAGACCAGTTTGCAAATAAGTTGCACCATAGATCAGGAGTTGAAGAGTTTGTCTGGCTTCTGTCAATACCAACATATGTCATTACCTATACCCTGACTGGCTTTGCAGTTGATGGTGGGTATCTGGGTCATCTGAACATCACACAACAAATGACATTGGAAATAAACACAGACAAGACAAGGCAAATTGATAAGTATGCAATAGCAGAGTTTCCCTAAACATCCTGCAGCACTGCTCATGTTGGGATGGAATCCCCCACCCTACTGTCCTTCATCAAGTGGGAGCCAGAGGAGCAGGAGCCCCAGAAGCTGAGCAGGGGTCTTCATGTCCATGCTGTGTCCTGACTGGGACTGACACCTGCACAAGGTGTGAGCAGCCTGATAAAGTCCTCAGGGCAGTGGTCTGTGCTCTGGGTATGCAAATCAGCAGCAGTTGGGCAGGGGCACAGCTGCAGGGCTGGCACATGAGAGTGACTCAGTAAGAGCTTATTAACCCTGAGTGTCCACATTCTTCCTGGGCAGTGCAGATTTGCCCTCACAGATGATGTTTCTATTGCGGTGAGTCTGGGAATAGAGTCAGGCTGCTGTCTTACAATGGAGTGTTGGGAAGTTTCCACATGGTTTCTCCTATGCATGTGTTGCTGTCTTTATTTCAACCAAGTCACTTTCACATTGCACTCCGAAGGTGAAAGACAATTTAAAAGCCTGTCGAATTTAATCCCCTGGGTTTTCCTCAGGCCCTGAAATTCTTGGTCCTGTGCTTATTTGTCAACATCACTCTTACAGATATAAACAAATGTGGAACTGACATAAACTGCTGTGTCAATAGAAGAGATGATAGACAGATGTCAGATAGACTTCAAATTTTTCAATAAGAATTCAGTATACCATATGCACAGAAGAGTGTCTGGATAAGCAAGGTAAAGGCCAGCCGTGGGGCATCTCTAGTGTCCATCTGTGCTCTCTAGAGCAGTTGTTGTGGCCCAGGTTCTTACATACATTTCTGAGCACTTCCATCCAGTACAGCTGCACTGGGCTGTGCTTTCTGCACTTGCAAAATCTCAGGTGTGTTTGCAGGGATGAGGTCCTGATCTGTTTCTATGAGATATGGTCCTTTGGGATCATTGAGTTCATTTTTACTATCTTGTCCTTTTTTTGTGAATCCCCTTGAGAAGGAGAAGTGTTCTCTACACTAAGGACTCAGATCTATAGGAATCCACTGTGACCCATATCATCTTTATGTAGTCCTTAAGCCATGTCTTTAGGTTCTAAGGGGAAACAGTTGTGAGGAACTGTGTGAAATGAATCAGAGTTGATGAAAAGGACATGATGCAACCAGGTGAAAGTTGTAGGCACTCAGCATAGTGAAGAGAGGAGAGTTGGCTATCATCTCTGTGTTTGAGGGGAGTAAGAAAAGGTCACCTCCAAGGGAATTTACAAGAGAGGAACATTTTTTCTTCATGAGTACAGGACATGATCTCTTTTGAAGAACAGCATGACACCCCGTGAGAATTCCACAGTCTCTCAGTTTGTTAATTGAAGGTTTGAACTGTGGACACAGTTATGAAGAAGTGTTAGTTAAGGACTCAGCAAGTCTGCATGGGATTGTATAATTAATATGGAAGGCTTACCCATAGTGGAGGGGAGTTTTTCTTAGGTAAGTGGATAAGGTGGAGGAAGGTGAATCAAGCAATTGGCATTCTTCAGTATAGATGATGGGACCTGCTTGTTTTCATGTCAGGATTCTCTGTCACTGTCTTCTCTATCTTTCACTCTCTACCTCTCTCTCTCTTTCTCCTTCTCTCTCTCCTTATTTCACTCTCTCTATTGCTGCAGTGGATATGATGTGGACAGTTTCCTTGGCTCTTCGTGTTGGTAAGAGCTCACCCAAGCTAGACTAAGAGAAATGGCTCCTCCTGAAGTCCTCAGTCTGTGACCACAGTCAGGAACATGCAAGCAAACTGCCACACACCCACATGACATAAGACAGTCCTCACCCTTGTAAGAATAAGCAGCTTGCTGCAGCTGCACAAGCACACTGCTCCTCAGTAGAACCTAATCTGCACTACCTCCTGCCACATATCTGCTTGATCTGCATTAACTACATGCATTCTACATAATAACTTTTTGGATTGATTAACTCACTAGTATATTTATGAAGTAAGAAGATGAGAGAGTCTCCACTTTTTGTAGCAGTACATGTTGAGAGACACAGTACAACTTAGTAGGGTGAGTTCTCTTCTCCCATCATGTGGGCTACTAGG
Source organism: Typhlomys cinereus (assembly GCA_023101885.1). Classification (NCBI taxonomy): domain Eukaryota; kingdom Metazoa; phylum Chordata; class Mammalia; order Rodentia; family Platacanthomyidae; genus Typhlomys; species Typhlomys cinereus. The sequence continues at coordinate 1,837,524 of JALPQD010000341.1, read as the reverse complement.
ATGGAGCTCAGGTCTCCAGGTTTACACAGAGGCACCTTTAAGCACTTGGTCATCTGCATTCAATTTCTTATTTGGGGACTTCCATGTTCTATACCATAAAATCGACTGGGTGTCTGTATTAGACTCATTTTTTCACTCTTGAACAAATGGAAGATTCAAAGAACTGAGTAGAAAAGTGGGTTTCTTCTTACTTAGAACTCTGCATGTAATTCTGACTATAGCAGGCACATTCACGATGGTATCAATACTCAAGAAAACTGGCCACTGGAATTGGTGAGAAAGGGACATATTTTCTCGATTTCTAGAAGGATAGTACATACTGAAGAAACCAAAACTTGCATTTCACTCTGCTGCACTGACATCTATAAACTCACAAGCAAACTACTTAAGGATGGATACTTGGTTTTATTCTTCCTTCCAACTGTCCAGCTTGAGAGGTGGGTTCATACCAATACCTGGGGACAAGGAAAATGGTCACACCATATTCACAGACTTCCTGGAAAGGCAAAAATCCTCACTTACCAGAACAGCATGTCTGGCATAGTATGTTGAACTATGCCAACGTCCATAGCTCCCTCCATCTTGCTCAAGCCTAGGGACTAGACCCACCCACTGTGGGTTTGGCTTTCCCAACCACTTATTCAAATACTGCAGACTTACTTAGGCCTTAACTCAACTGCTTAAATTCTTCACACTGTTGGACCCTGAGACCCTCGCCCTAAAATTCACAAAGCAGGCTGGTTCAAGCCCACAGTATAGCCCTTGCTTGTAGTCATTCAGGCATCCATTGTTTATAGCCATCCAAGCATCCATTGTTAGTCATTGCTTAAAACTATGTACAGCCTTGAGCTTTTTACAGGTATTTCCCCACCCCTTAAGACCTCCAGCCCTTCAGTTCTGGAAAAGCAAGTTTGCCCAAAGGGGAATTCCATCAATGAAGGTCACCCAGAATGAACAGCCTGCGGTTAAGCAGGTGGACTGGAACAATTACCAAGAGCCAACTCCACCCGAGCTCTTGCCGACCAATGACTGTAAAGGTCATAGAAAATTCCTCAGCTAAGCAACCCCCCCTACCCCAAGACCCCTTAAAAACCCCTTGCCCGAGCTGCTCGGGGCCGCTTCAGTCTTTCCTGCGTGAAAGGTTGCTGGAGCCGCCCGGCGCGTCGTTAAATAAAACCTCATGCTATTGCAGCGAGAAGGGTCTTGGTCTTTCTCTCGGTGGCCTCGTTCCTGACTGAAAGACGGGGGTCTTTCATTTTGGGGGCTCGTCCGGGATTCGAGACCCCCGAGAGATTGCCCCAACACCGGCCTCGGAGGTATGTGAGCGCTCCTGTCTGTCTTTACTTGTGCTTTGTTTAAGTCTGTGTCTGTTTGTGTTTGATACTGTGTCTGTTTGTTTCCTCTTATGAGGTTCGGGGCGGTCAGTAACTGCGAGACAGACGTGTCATATCGCAGAGACCGTGAGGGTCCCAGGGGACGCTCTGGACTCTCTGTAGGGGAAAGGACAGAAGTGTCCGTTCCCCATCTGGTTTTGTCTGATCTGCAGTCTGTAGATTGTCTGATCTGCAGTCTGCAGTATTTGTGTCTTGTCTATCTTGTCTTGAATCACTAAAAGGATATTAGGAAAAGAACCCAAACTCTGAGTGTTGAGGTAGAAAATTTTGCCTGTGATGATAAAGAGTTACTTCAAATGTTCTAACTTGATTGGTTACTTGGATTTCTTATAATATGTGGGTTTTATGTTTCAAAATAACAAGCTGTGGCCACTATAAATTTCATTGCGCGCTTATGATCACATTTTGGTTTTTGACTCTGTTTACTATTTGGCATGCTCAATTTAAATGCACGTGCACACTTAGGAATAAATCATTTTGATAATGTAAAAAGGCCTGAGTACGTACTGATCAAAATATCTTGTTTTATCTTGAAGCTTCACAAAAAGTGGCATTGTGTTTTTACCTAGGATCTGGTAACATCACTTTTGTAGTTCCTTTAAAAGTTTGTTTTCCCATGAGTAATACCAACATATCTAACAGCCAGAAAGGAAAACTGATTTCTGAAAAATTCATTGGAATTCCTTCATTCTCCTGGTATGTACGAGTTCCCTTTCTTGGGGACAAATCTGCTTTCTAATTCCCTGTTCCCAGGTATACTCCTATGTTCTGCTATATAATGATTTTTAAGATAAGGTCTACTGCCTCTTTTAAAGGATATTTCTTACAGGATAACTAATGTGAAAACAGCAGGAAACCATCAAATAGAAAGAAATATATATGTATAGTACGTAGAGGTAAAGAAGGTTTTGGGATGAGATATGTTACTTAGAAAGTTAAAGTATGTGCAGGAGGTTTATGAGTTGGTTACTTAAAAAGAATGTTAAAGTATGTTGTGAAGGTTTGTGGGATGTAGAGTCATGAGAAGACTGAAAATAAGAGATGATGGTTAAAGAAAATATTATTTGTTATGTTTCTTCCATGTTATAAAACAAAAGATATTGAGCCTCAGAAATTAGAAATTAAGAATTAAGCTTCATGTACTCAAATGTATTTCAGTTGTCTGTTTAAAGCAGAAAATTGGTTACTTCTAAAATCCCAACTTCTCAAGGACAGTAGGAAGCTTACTAGTGGGGTCATAAATGAAAACTGGAGAAGTCTGAGACCAGGGCCCTCCCTGCCCCCAGGGAGGTGGCCAGCAGGAGAAGCTAAGGCCCCGCCTCAGCTGCAGCTTGGAACAGACTCAAGGCCAACTAGGGAGTTTCTCTAAATCTTGGACTTTACGGTAAAAGAGACTGTGCTAAACCAACCTCTGCTCACATTTTGGAGCAGGCCTCTCTTGGAGGGGGAGGAAAAGGGCACCTACAAAATGGGGGAGGGAATGTTTTAACCTCTGTATGAATGTGTGAGTGAATGTCGGCCTGAGGTGGGAAAACCTGTAACACCTCTGTGCTCGAGTCTGTAGTCCCACGGCGAGATCCCTAAGATCTCTTAAAGCCACGGGATTCGATTGGGCCAGTTCTGCGTTTCCATGGTGATAACATATGGTCTAGGTTGGGATCGGATTAGAATCGGATCGCAAGTCACGAAACCGCTGAACCCACTATGGCTAAGTTATCACCCATGACTCTGCAAAGAGTGTGGCCAGACTGGTACTTGAATGATCTCTCCTGGAGGGATTCCCATCCTTTGTCTGTCTGCGCCGTGTGGTGGGGATCAATGTAACTTTAGCTCTTGTTAATCAATGAAAGGAAATTCCTAAAAATGTTTGCCCTGTAAGGAAAATGCTTCATGTCTGAGACAATGACCATACAGTTTAAATAACATAGGAAATGAAAGAAACTTCAGGCATGTGTGCACCATGGACTCTCCCCTTTTAGTGTCATCGGATGGGGCTCTGGTGGCGTTGGGTGGAGTGCTGGCCTCCCCCGGACCACACCACGAGCAGTGTCAGTGGATGTCTTTGCTGACAACACTGTGTATAGTGATTATCAGAACTCTGCTAAGCCACGCATCCTTTCCTCAAGTCCAGGTTCACTAATTGAAGCCAGAAGAGAGCGATTTCCCCTTCCTGTGTCCAGGGACTATCTAGAAATTGTGAATGCTTAGTTCTACCAACCTAAAAGAGGGTCAAGTCATAGCATATTCTCAGACATGCCCTGTATACATCTTAAACAAGAGATGATCCCAGGAAGATCTTTAAGTTATACTACCATCCAACTAGACAAACAAATGCCAGAAAGTTGAGAGACTATAGAGCTGGACCAAAAGTACCAGCTAGTAATTCAGGAAAAGCTTTGCCTCCCAATGCCCTCAAGACTAAGGTGAAACAGACAGGAATTTCATTTAGCTTCCATGTCAGCCAAAGTTCTTATCTGTCAGAAGTAAACTCTCATGTGGAGGACAACAGGGTTTTCATCTGTTGAGGGAAATAGGTCCCCATCTGGAGGATAGCATCCTCATCTGTAAGGGAGAGGTTGGTACCATCAGGAAGCTTTCATTTCTGTCTTGGAGGTAGAATCCTTTGTTTCTGTTTGTCCTAGGACTTTAAAAATAGGACAGGTGACCTAGGACTTAGTATAAAAAAGAAAAGAAAGAAAGAACTAGAAAGCAAAGAAATCAGAACTTGACATTTGCCTTAGGGGATAGGTTAAACAGGCACCCCAAGCAGATCAACCCAGGACCCCTCCCGACAGGGGAAAGGTGGAAAAAGATGCTTCGAATATGACCAGACTGGGCGCTTTGAGACTGTTGTGAGCACAGAAAGCTTTCATGTGGCCTATGTCCCAACTATGGGAATTTCCACTGGAGGAAGATTGCCCCCTGAACCTCAGGGCCCAGGGGTCGAGCAAGTTCTCTGGAGACCAATGAAATGGCCTGAAGCTCTTAGCTTCCCTCCGATGGGAAAAAGGAGTTTGCCACTGATATCCAGCAAAAGGAAGCCCAAAAGTGCCAGGTTGAGCATCTCGTGAGAACCTTGGGTTTAACATGCAAATGGGAAGCCTCTTTGTTTCTATGTTAATAGACAAGGGAGCACAAAATTCTAGTGCTCAACTTCCTTCCTAGGCTTTTGTCAACTTTTGATTTTACTAAAATGTTTAAGATCAGGAAAATGACAGGCTCATTGCACTCACAAAGTAACTACTGAGATTCCTTATATGCTTAATAGTGATGCTTTTTAGGCATTCCTTTGTTTACATGCCTGAGTGCCCGAATATTCAAGGTTTAGGCTTAATAGAATAAAATAGTTTAGCACTGTTATAAAGTCATCCACGTGGCTCTGGTTTTAGACGCACCTAAGGTATTAAAAGAGAAAATCATGGGTTACAGAAAATGCCAGATAGCATGTAACAAAAGTCTGCAGTTTAAAGACCCTAAATGCTGCATCCTTATCCAACCATTCTGATGGATAAGATTCCAACCTGATAAGATATTATCTCAAGGAAACATTTTCTGGAGAAAAGACATGGCTTTATTTAGGAGAAATAAAAAACATAGAAATTGTCAGGTCTTGGTGTTTCTTCCCAGTTCAGGCCTACATCCTGTTCCCTGGGGAAGGTCACTGTAACCCCATGGGCAGGTGCTCGGAATTTCTTGGTATGTCACAATAACGCCCAGGGACAGGTGCTAAGCATTCTTTCCTAGGTAATTTACATTTTGCCCCGGGCTGGCGTGAGCCCCCAGGCCGAGCCCGCCTAGACCCCTTCTGCCCCTGCCGCACCCCTCTCCACCCTGGCCACAGGGGTTTGGGCTCCGTGGTTGTTGACCTCCTCTACTAGAGAGATTAAGAAAACTGGAGTGGTGTTTGACGCCAGCTTGTTCCTGCTGCTTTCCTTGACAGTATTCAGCATCGTGAGTGTGACGGCCTACATTGCCTTGGCCCTGCTCTCTGACTATCAGCTTTAGAAGGGTATGATCCAAGCAATCCAGAAATCAGATAAAGGCCACCCATTCAGGGCATATTTGGAATCTAATGTTGCTAGATCCGAGGAATTGATTCTGCTCTCAGTCATGTGAACTGCACCATAAAAGAACTCAGGTGCCTTTTCTTAGTTGATGATTTAGTTGATTCTCTGAAGTTTGCAGTGTTAATATGGGTGTTTACTTATGTTGGTGCCTTGTTCAACAGTCTGACACCACTGATTTTAGCTGATTTCACTCATCAGTATTCCTGTTATTTATGACTGACATCTCAAGTGCAGATAGATCATTACCTAGGACTTGCAAGCAAGAATGTTAAAGATGCTATGCCTAAAATCCAAGCAAAATTCCTGGATTGAAGCGCAAAGCAGAGAAATGAAAAGATGCTATCATAGGAGGAATTATTCTTTTAATAATTATATTGCTTAAGCTCACGCTGGGACTTATAAAATGTTGGGGACACGTATAGTTAATTGTAAAATATGTTCCTTACTGAAATCAAAAGGAGCTCAATCTTTCTCTATATATATAAAAAAATGTAGTCTCTGTTACAAGTATGTGGGCTCAGCCTCTTGGCTATCTGGTGCAGCATTATAGACTGGCTAGATTTGCAAATACTGAGAGAATATTTCTGTTAAGTGCCATTATCCTCAAGCAATGGGATAGGTTCTTGGAAAAAATGTCCTTCCTAAAAGTAAAGCTGTCACAGAAGTTTCAGTAAACGGGTCCAGATTCACTAAGCCAAGAGAGTTGTTTTTGTTCTCCATTCTGCTGACTCCTTGCCTCACCTGATCCAGGGGAGCCCTGGTCTTGAGGCTGCAGCTCTGGCCTAAGGCACCCAAGAAAGACAGTTTATGCTATAGAATTAAAACCAGAGACATAGGTTGGCAAAAAGTTTAATAAAGTTTTTCCCTTGTCCTAAAAGGTTGCCTAAAGTTAAACTCAGTGCTTGACAGAGGGAAAAAGCAATGGCAAACTTAAGAAGTAAACTAAGAAAAACAGCAAAACTCCAGGTGTAGCTCCAGAGCAGCTCCATTAGCTAATCAATGCTGGCTTTTCATTTAGATCAGAGAAATGGTGCTACATCCCTTTGGTCCCCCAAAAGAAGAAGACTTATGTTGCTTTATTTTTCAGAATAAAAAAGGAGGATAATTTAGATTGCTCTGTACAAAGAATCAGTTCGCATTGTTTTGGACAGGTTTTAAAATATGATCTACAGTAGCCAGAGGAAAAAGGTCTCCTTGGTTTTTACACCTTGTAAATGTGTTCTTTTACTAACTCCTGCTTGCTTGTACCCACAGCAAGACTGCTGGGCTTGTTCAGTTTATCTCATGTGCCTTCCCAATTACAATGATCTGGTCCTTCTATAGATTCTGGAGACTCAATTTGCCTGTGTTTTGTCTCTTTTAGACCAACCTTGAGGTAATAGAGCCATCTATCAAAGACCTCTAGACCAACCCAGCATTTCATAGATGAGAATGTCAGACTGCTCTTATTTTCTTCGCCCCGATTCAGCAGGAAGCAGCCAGATCCGAATCATCGCCCTCTATCCCCAGAGCAGTCTGAATTCTCAAATAGGTTTATGGGAAAGTGAGGCAGGATTAGAGCAGCTATGCTGGGATGGGTCTCTCAAGGTCTTTGGAATTCTGAAGAGACATCTCCTACTGCTGGAATCGCCTGGAAAGAACACCCCTGCTGAAAAACTGACTCCAATCCTCCCAGAAATTTACCGCAAGAACTGTGACTAACACTCCATGATTGGAGTGTGCCTATAGAAAAGGGGGGAATGTTGGACCCTGAGACCCTCGCCCTAAAATTCACAAAGCAGGCTGGTTCAAGCCCACAGTATAGCCCTTGCTTGTAGTCATTCAGGCATCCATTGTTTATAGCCATCCAAGCATCCATTGTTAGTCATTGCTTAAAACTATGTACAGCCTTGAGCTTTTTACAGGTATTTCCCCACCCCTTAAGACCTCCAGCCCTTCAGTTCTGGAAAAGCAAGTTTGCCCAAAGGGGAATTCCATCAATGAAGGTCACCCAGAATGAACAGCCTGCGGTTAAGCAGGTGGACTGGAACGATTACCAAGAGCCAACTCCACCCGAGCTCTTGCCGACCAATGACTGTAAAGGTCATAGAAAATTCCTCAGCTAAGCAACCCCCCCTACCCCAAGACCCCTTAAAAACCCCTTGCCTGAGCTGCTCGGGGCCGCTTCAGTCTTTCCTGCGTGAAAGGTTGCTGGAGCCGCCCGGCGCGTCGTTAAATAAAACCTCATTCTATTGCAGCGAGAAGGGTCTTGGTCTTTCTCTCGGTGGCCTCGTTCCTGACTGAAAGACGGGGGTCTTTCAACACCTCTTCAAAACATGCAAGACTTCATTAGTCAAGATGATGCCTGTATATACTTATCACATGTATGAGCACACACACAAGACCTGTGAATTTATATCAGATACATTTTCATAATTTCACCATGTATTGACTGGGCCCACGAACCAGCACAAACCTGAACCTGGGAATCTGAAGTGGGAACAGAAGGAATTAAAAGTTTCAGGGTTGGGTCAGAGGGGGTCTTGGATGTCCACCATCATCCAAGCCAACTTTATTGTAAAGCACAGGGGTTTTATAATCAAGAAACAGGGCCAAATTCAGGAAAACATCAAAGAGGAACAGAACCAAATTCTTTACAGGATTATGTAAAACATATGCATTCTAGTTAACAAAGAGAAGTCAGAAGTGACATCTAGCTGCTGAGGGACCAGACATGATGTCTCCAGGTAGAGTAAACAGGCATGTCACTTGTTGCCAGAAGAGAATGGACAGAGTTACTTGGCGCATGCACTAACATCTCACAGGTAAGCAGGACAGAACTGTTGGGGGAGGAACAGCCCAGCCAGTTTCCTAGAGAAACAAAGCATTCCAAAGGACCTGGGAGTTTTCTCAACTTTCAAGGAGGGAATTTAGCCTATCATTGTCTTGCAGACAAGAGGCAAACTGAACCTCCCAAGGGAGGAGTCACTCAATGGCCTGTTCAGTTGCTAATGTCTCATCCAGAGCTCATCCAGAGCTCAGGCTTCTGGGCCTAGCAACCCCCACAATATATTACACAAAGTATTTATTTACAAGTGACTGAAAAAATCTTTTTCTTCTTATGAAAATATTTTATTAACATTGTCACCATTTAAATATTACTGCTCAAAGCATTCATGACAGCCAATCATAAAGAAGTAGGAAATGAAAATCTAAGAAACTCACACCATGGGTCACACAGTCAAAAGAGCACAGTACAAAGCTTGTGTGTTTATAGCATGAGAGTAAGCAGAGGAAATGATTTACACAGAAAATTACACAGAAAAAAGTCCAACTTTCTACCAGCTTAGATGCTTATCTGATATTTCATTCTTTTCCAATGCATGAAAAATTTGCAATGGGACTCATGTATCATCTGATCCACAGAGAGGAACCCACCAGGCAATGAGGTGCCAAGATGATGAGCCTGTTTAAAAAAAAAAGCAGATATCTCTACAGCCTCAGGATGCTTTCAGGACACTGTCAGTTCCACAGGGCTCCTTAATGCACATCTGCATGCTGAACATTGCTCTCACTCTCCACTGCTCCATTGTGCCAATGACCCTGACCACTGCTCCATTGTGCCAATTACCCTGACCACCTTGTGCTTAAAATTCCACTTCAGGATGTATGTTCCCAATGTGAAGTATGTGGATTCTGTTGGGTCATTCTTGGAGGGGAGTGGACTTCAGATGTTCTTTGGGGGGATGCTTGGATGAATGGGATGACCGATATGACTTCAGGTCTTTTGCCCATGAATATCACTATTCTTATGACAATTTAGATATAATAACTTTCTTTATGCATTAACATCCAATGAACTTGCAGGAGTGAAGACTGGTCTTGTAATGTAGACGAGGTTCCTTTTCTGACTGATTCTTCACAAGAATCCAATGGCCTTTTCACCATGAGTAATACATAAAAAACCTCCATCACTTTGATTGCCTTGGAGCAGCTAACACTAAAATATAGAATGCTTTCTCACTACTTTATTAATTAAAGATATATAAGAAGGAAAATCAAAACATTGGTGTAGCTGTTACTGTCTTCTGTTATTGTTAAACAACACTCACAAGAAACATGGAAAGAAAGAGTTCCAGAGGGAGATGCAGCACATAGTACGGAAAAGGCATGGCAGGTTAACCATGAAGCAAGGAAGACTAGATTAAGTCAGGTCTATCATGTAGACCCAGAGGGCTCATGTCTCAGAGTTCAAGAGCCATTGTAACAAGACTGGAGCTAAAAAACCTCAATGTCTGGCCCCTGTCAAGTGTCTCTATCCAGCAAGGATCCATCTCTCTAAGATGACCTTCCCACACGTTGACAATAGCTAAGGTTGCAAACACAAGAGCTAGTGGGCCACTATTCCCATTCCAGCAACAATATTTGGGACCATGAAGAAAATGTCTCAATGTTACCAAACCCTCTGTCCTGACAGAGTTGCCTCAGCTGAGTGAGGATGTCTGGTTTACATGCAAACAACCATCCTGACCATTTCTAACAGAAGGTCCACAGTGAACTTCATAGCCAGGCTGCATCTGAGCAAAGATCTCAGCAGATGTCAACGCCCGGAGAGTAGTCAGGGTAACCTTCCTTTATACTTCTGCTTCTCAGGGGGTTTATGCTATGGTTTGTATCACTGTGGGAGGATTATTATACCACTGAAAACAGTAGTAAGTGGCAAAATCTTCAGGCTGCAGGTTGGTGATGGTGAGGGTGAAATCTGTCCCAGATCCACTGCCACTGAACCTTGAGGAGACTCCAGTGTGCAAATTGCTTGCACCATAGATCAGGAGTTGAGGAGCTTTGCCCGGCTTCTGTTGATACCACTCTAAGTAATTGCTTACGCCCTGACTGGCCTTGCAGTTGATGGTGACTCTCTCTCCTAGAGATGCAGCCACAGATGGAGTCTGGGTCATCTGAATGTCACATCTCACACCTGAAATTAGAAATATGACAAAAATAAGATATTGATATTGATAACAATGTAAGAGCTGAGTTTGCCTAAATATCTGTCAGCACTACTTACATTGAGGTAGGGGGGAAACCCTAGCTCTATCCTTCCTTACCTGGGAGCCAGAGGAGCAGGAGCCCCAGAAGCTGAGCAGGGGTCTTCATGTTCATACTGCGTCCTGACTGCAAGTGACCCCTGCACAGGTTGTGACCAACTGATAAAGTCTTCAGTGCAGTGGGCTCTGCTCTGCTTATGCAAATCATCAGCAGCTGACAAGGGGGCACAGCTGCAGGTTTGACACATGTGAGTGATTCATCAAGGGCTCAGTAACCACGAGTGTCCCCATTCTCCCAGGGCAGTGCAGATTTGCCCTCACAGATGATGTTTCAGTTGGGAGGAGTCAGCAAACACAGTCAGGCTGCTGCTTGGGAGTGGAGTGGTAGAAAATTTCCATCTGGATTCTCCTATGCATTTCTTGTTAGCTTTACTGAAGCTAGTAATGTGAAAGACATTTTAAAAGCTTGTCGCACTTAATCCCAATGATTTTGCTCAGGCCTCAATTTCTTCGGTGATTATTTGTCAATGCTATTATTCCAGGTAGAAAGAGTTGTGAAATGGACAAGAATCAGTGGTGTCAATAGAAGAAATGATAGGCAGATGTTAGACATACCTCAAAATTTTAAATAAGAAATCAGTACACAATATGCACAGAATAGTTTGAGGATAAGCAAAGTAAAGCGCAGCCACACGGCATCTCTAATATCTTTCTGTATCCTCTAGAGCAGTAGTCGTGGCATTTCCCAGCACCTCCACCCAGCACAGCTGCACTAGAGCTTTTCTGCACTTGCAAAAGCTCAGGTATGTTTCCAGCTCTGTGGTCATAATACATTTTTGTGTGCTTTGCATCAATTTACAGTTTATTATCCTTTTGAAGTGAATCCTCTTGAGAAGTGGAGGTGATCTACACCAAGAGCGCAAATCCACAGGAATCCACTGTAACCCATACAATCTGTCAGTGCTTCACCCATGTATTTAGATTCTAATAAAGACCACTCATGAGTGACAGTGTGAAAAGACTCACGGTCATAGAAAAGAACATGATGGTACTAGGTGAAAGGTGAAGCCACTTAGCAAAGGGAAGACAGGAAATTTGGCTGTGGTCTCCTGCAGCCTTTATTTCTTGAAGTCAGGAACTTGTAAGTATAGGAGAGTGAGAAAAAGTCAAATACACAGGAATTTATGAGTGGGGAACATTTTGCATTCACTAGTACAGGTTGTCACTTCTGTTGTTGTATGAGCATCGCTGTATGTGATAGTTCCACACTGGTGTCAATTTGATAATTGAAGATTTGAGCTCTGGTCACAGTTATGAAAAATTAGTAGTTGTGTGTGGCCCTGAGCAAGCCTGCAGTGGGCTGTATCAGTGATATGGAAGGCTCACCCATGGAGAGTGGGACTGTTTCCTGGCTAACTGGATAAGTTGGGGGAAGAGAACTCAGGGAATTGCCATTTTTCAGTAGAGGTGGTGAGACCTGTCAGTCTGGCAGGTGAGGATTCTCTGTCTTTCTCTCAGCCTCTGTCTCTGTCTCTGTCTCTGTCTCTGTCTCTGCCTCTGCCTCTGTCTCTGTCTCTGCCTCTGCCTCTGTCTCTGTCTCTGTCTCTGTCTCTGTCTCTGTCTCTGTCTCTGTCTCTCTCTCTCTGTGTATGTGTGTGTGCGGGCACGCACGCAGTGGATATGTTGTGGCTAGGTTCCTTGGCTCTTGGTTGGTACTAGTAAGAGCTCTCCCACTAATCTGCATTAAAAGATGTGGCTCAAAAAAATGTGGCTCCTCCCACAGACCTTATTTCTTGAAGTCAGCAACTTGTAAGTATAGGCCACACCCTCACATGGCATGGGATAATGCACACCCTTGTAATAATAAGCTGCTTGCTGCAGCTGCACAAGCACACTTCCCCTCAGAAATGTCTAATTTGCATTACCCCCTGCCAAGATCTGCTTGATCCACATGGTCTACATGGGACTTATGTTGGTGTGAATGTGGTTATCATAAAACAATTTTTTGGATCGAATTATTCAATATTTTATTTGTAAAGGCAGAGGATAAGAGAGTGCCCAATGTTTGCAGAGCACAAATGGGGAGATGCAAGGAGGACTTTGTGGAGTCACTCCCCTCCTCCCCACATGTGGGCTCCTGGGATAGAGTTCAAGTTTCCAGCTTACACACAGGCACCTTTACCCACTGGGCCATCTGCATTCAAGTCCTGATTTGTGGACTTCATGTTCTACACCATCAAACCATTGGATTACTGTGTTAGACTCATCTTCCCATTGCTGAACAAATGTAGGACTCAAACAACTGAGGGGAAGAGTGGGTTTCTTCTTACTTTGGATTTCTGGGTGCAGTTCCCCACCATGATAGGCACATTCACATCAACATAACTACTCAAGAAACTGGCCATACTGTATGCTCAGGAATTTCTGAGAAAGGGACATATTTTCTGCCTTTCTGGCACAAACTCTATGCTGAAGTGGCCAAGACATGTATTGCAATATGACTGCATTGACATCTATAAACTTACACCAAACTGCTTAGGGGGAACACTTGGTTTTATTCTTTATACCAATGTTCACCCATCTATTAGTTCAGCTGGGGAGATAACACCACATCCTGATTCACTTTAGGTAAGTTGTGTTTACTCAGGAATTCATCCCTCTTTTGTGTTGTCATATTTCACAGAGTATACGTTTTTGAAATATGACGCTATAACTCTGGATTTCTTGGGTATCAATAGTGATAACTCCATTTTCATTTCTAATTTTGTTAATTTGGGTTTTCTCTCTCTTGCTTTTGGTTAATTTAGCTAGGAGTGTATCGATTTTATTGATTTTTTTCAAAGAACCAGCTTTTTTTTTTTAGGCTTTAACATTTTTTATTATCTGCTCATAGAAACTTAATAGGTACACCAGTTCCCTCCCTCCCTCGTTTTCCCCCAACCACTCTGCTAGCCATCCCCTCACCCCTCCCTCCCCACCCCCAATCCCTCCCCTTCCCCAATCCCCAGAGAATCCTTTAATGTGCATGTCTGACTGTCCTCTGGGTCCTCCTCTCCGATAACACACAAGGACCCAGCGGCATTTCCATCAGCCCTTTCCTGTGTTCCCCTTAAGCATAGGAAAACTACTGTGGCTGTCAATCCCTTGCCTCCAAGAATCTTGGTGCTTTTAGGCAATGCTAGACTTTGTGGGGACAATAGTGTGTTGGGACATTGCCCAGGGCATGTAAAGTCCAATTATGATTGCTTCGGCCCTAACTTGTGTGGAGTATCTTGCATATCATTGCTCCTCCCATCCTTGTGCTCTTACAATCTTACTGCCCCCTATTCTGCAAATGTCCCTGAGCTTCAGGATGGGTAGAGATTAGGCTGGCCTAGTTCTATGTGGTTGATATAGACTCTCTGAAGTTCTGGATTATGGTTTGTTGATTTTCTTTTGCGGTTTTGGTGCTCCTGCAATGCCCTTCACTCCATCCTGATGGGTATTGGATTTCACCCCCTGGCCAGAGATAAAAATCTGTTAAACTAGAGTCTTGTTATAAGAGTATATTCAAAGGAAGATGCAATAAAAGTAGGAAACCACAGTGAGGGAATGCTTTCTCACTACTTTATTAATTAAAGGTATATAAAAGAAGGAAAAGCAAAATATTGGTGTACTGTTACTGTCTTCTGCTATTGTTACACAACACTCACAAGCGCCATGGAAAGAAAGGGAGATTAACTGGAGGCTTAGGGTTCCAGAGGGAGATGCAGCACATAGTATGGAAAAGGCATGGCAGGCTAGCCATGAAGTAAGAAAGACTAGATTATGTCAGGTCTATCATGTAGACCCAGAGAGCTCATGCCTCAGAGTTCAAGAGTCATTGTAACAAAGACTGACCAACCTCAATGTCTGGCCCCTGCCAGGTGTCTCTCTCCAGCAAGGATCCATCTCTCTAAGATTTCCTTCCCAAAGATTGACAATAGCTAAGGTTGCAAACACATGAGCTAGTGAATGATTATTCCCATTCCAGCAACCATATTTGGGACCATGAAGAAAATATCTGAATGGTACCAAACCCTCTGTCCTGAAAGAGTTGCCTCAGCTGAGTGAGGATATCTGGTTCACATGCAAATAAGCCTCCCTGACCATTTCCAATGGAGGATCCACAGTGAACTTCACAGTCAGGCTGCATCTGAGCAAATGTCTCAGACAATGTCAATGCCGGGAGAGCAGTCAGGTAACCTTCCTTTATACTTCTGCTTCTCAGGGGGTTCATGCTATGGCTTGTATCACTGTGAGAGGATTACTACACAAGTGAAAACAGTAGTAAGTTGCAAAATCTTCAGACTGCAGGTTGGTGATGGTGAGGGTGAAATCTGTCCCAGATCCACTGCCACTGAACCTGGAGGAGACTCCAGTGTGCAAATTGCTTGCATCATAGATCAGGAGTTGAGGAGCTTTGTCCAGCTTCTGTTGATACCAATCTAAATAATTGCTTATGCCCTGACTGGCCTTGCAGTTTATGGTGACTCTCTCTCCTAGAGATGCAGCCACAGATGGAGTCTGGATCAGCTGGATGTCACATCTCACACCTCAAATTAGAAATATGACAAAAATAAGGTACTGATATTGATAACAATGTTAGAGTTAAGTTTGCCTAAATATCTGCCAGCATTGCTTACATTGAGCTAGGGAAAATCCCCTCCCCCCTGCTGTCCTTACTTACCTGAGAGCCAGAGGAGCAGGAGCCCCAGAAGCTGAGCAGGGGTCTTCATGTCCATGCTGTGTCCTGACTGCAACTGAACCCTGCACAGGGTGTGACCAGCCTGATAAAATCCTCAAGGCAGTGGGCTCTACTTTGGATATGCAAATCAAAAGCAGCTGACAAGGGAGCACAGCTGCAGGTTTGACACATGTGAGTGATTCTTCAAGGGCTCAGTAACCCCTAGTGTCCCCATTCTCCCAGGGCAGTGCACATTTGCCCTCACAGATGATGTTTCCATTGGGGGGAGTCAGGAAATACAGTCAGGCTGCTGCGTGGGAGTGGAGTGGTAGTAAATTTCCATCTGGACTCTCCTATGCATTTCTTGTTAGCTTTACTGAAGCTGGTAATGTGAAAAACATTTTTAAAAGCTTGTCGCACTTAATCCCAACATTTGTGCTCAGGCCCTCAATTTCTTGGGGTGATTATTTGTCAATGCTATTATTCCAGGTAGAAAGAGTTGTGAAATGGACAAGCATCAGTGGTGTCAATAGAAGAAATGATAGACAGATGTTAGACCCACCTCAAAATTTAAAATAAGAAATCAGTATACAATATGCACAGAATAGTTTGAGGATAAGCAAAGTAAAGCCCAGCCACATAGCATCTCTAGAGTCTATCTGTGCCCTCTAGAGCAGTAGTCGTGGCATTTCCCAGCACTCTGCCCAGCACAGCTGCACTAGTGCTTTTCTGCACTTGCAGAAGCTCAAGTGTGTTTCCAGCGCTGTGGTCATAATACATTTTTGTGTGTGCTTTGCATCAATTTACAGTTTATTATCCTTTTGAAGTAAATCCCATTGACATATGGAGGTGATCTACACCAGTGGCTCAAATCTACAGGAATCCACTGTAACCCATACAATCTGTCAGTGCTTCACCCATGTATTTAGATTCTACAGAGACTACTTGTTAGTGACAATGTGAAAAGATTCATTGTCATAGAAAAGAACATGATGGTACTAGGAGAAATGTGAAGCCACTCAGAAGAGAGAAGACAGGATATTTGGCTGTGTGGTCTCTGTTTGAGGGAAGTGAGAAAAGGTCAAATACATAGGAATTTGCAAGGGGGGAATATTTTGCATTCACAAGTACAGGTTGTCACTTCTGTTGAAGGATGAGCATCACTCTATGTGATAGTTCCACACTGGTGTCAATTTGATAATTGAAGATTTGACCTCTGGTCACAGTTATGAAAAATTAGTAGTTGAGTGTGGCCCTGAGCAAGCCTGCAGTGGGCTGTATCAGTGATATGGAAGGCTCACCCACAGAGAGTGGGACTGTTTCCTGGGTAACTGGATAAGTTGGGGGAAGAGAACTCAGGGAATTGCCATTCTTCAGTAGAGGTGGTAAGACCTGTCAGTCTGGCAGGTGAGGATTCTCTGTCTTTCTCTCTGCCTCTGTCTCTGTCTCTGCCTCTGTCTCTGACTCTGTCTCTGTCTCTCTCCCTCTCTCTCTCTCTGTCTCTCTCTCTCTCTCTGTGTATGTGTGTGTGCCCACACACACAGTGGATATGTTGTGGCTAGGTTCCTTGGCTCTTGGTTGGTACTGGTAAGAGCTCTCCCACTAATCTGGATTAAAAGTTGTGGCTCAAAAAAAATGTGGCTCCTCCTGCAGCCCTTATTTCTTTTTTTTTTAATAACATTTTTATTATTATTTCCACTCATACAAACTTAATAGGTAGACCAGTTCCCTCCCCCCTCCTCCTCCCCCTGAACCCCCTGCTCCCTCTCCCTCCCTCCCCATCTCCCAGTACCCCCCAATTCCCAGAGAGTCCTTTATTGTGTATGCCTAACTCTCCTCTTGGTCCTCCTTTCTGATGACGTGAAAAGACCCAGTGGCATTTCCCTGAACCCTTTCTCATGTTCCCCTTAAGCATAGGAACACTACTGTGGCCATCAATCCCTTGCCTCCAAGGATCTTGGTGCTTTTAGCCGATTTTAGACTTTGTGAGGTCAATAGTGTGACAGACATGGTGCAGGGCATGCAAAGTCCTATTATGATTGCTTCAGCCCTATCTAGTGTGGAGACTCTTCAAATCATCGCTCCCCCCATCCTTTTGCTCTTACAATCTTACCGCCCTCTCTTCCGCAGATGTCCCTGAGCTTCAGGATGGGGGGAGATTAGGCTGGCTTAGTTCTATGTGGGTGATATAGAGTCTCTGAAGTTCTGGATTGTGGTTTGTTGATTTTCTTTTGCAGTTTTGCTGCTCCTGCAATGCCCTTCACTCCATCCTGATGGGCACTGTATGTCACCCCCTGGTCAGAGACAAAAAACTGTTAAACTGGAGTCTTGTTATAATAGCACATTCAAGGATAGATGTAATAAAAGCAGGAAACCTCGGTGAGGGAGGGATCAGTCACCCATTTGCAAAATGATCTCTTTTCATCTACCAGACTATATGCCCTCCCCTTCTGGTGAGATCATACCCCCTCAGTTGTACATGATCAGGAACGAACGTCTGTGAACTTAACCAGGTGTCACATTACTTACTTGCATTCCTTGGAGGTCGATTTTCTCTGCTGTAACATGGTCCCCTCTCTCCTTGTGCCTGGTGTGGCTCTCCAACCCCATCCCTCCTGTTCACAGTCCTTGCAATTACCGTATTACATAGATTTACCCTTGAGTGTCTCAATGTGGGCTGGGTGAGTTTGGTACTAGGAGCCACCTATTAGGGAGTACATAAGGCACTTAACTTTCTGGGATTGGGATACTTCACTTAATATAATTGTTTCTAATGACATCCATTTCCCAGAAAACTCCAGTAATTCATCATTTTTGATGGCTGAGTAGTACTCCATTGTGTAGATGTACCACAGTTTCCTTATCCACTCATCAACTTTTGGACATTTAGGTTGATTCCATGACTTTGCTATTGTAAACAGTGCTGCTATGAACATAGTCGTGCTGGTGCTATCGAGGCGAACCTCTGCTGCATGGGGGGTTATTCCCAAAAGTGGAATAGCAGGGTCATATGGCATTTCAATCTTTAATTTCTTTAAGAATCTCCAGACAGCTCGCCAGAATGGCTGTATGAGTCTGCATTCCTACCAGCAATGTAGCAGGGTTCCCCTCTCTCCACATCCTCTCCAGCACTTGTTGTTGTTTGTCTTGTGGATTTTTGCCATCCTGACCGGGGTGAGATGTTATCTCAGGGAAGTTTTGATTTGCATTTCCCTGATGGCTAAAGAAGTGGAGCATTTTTTAAGATATTTGTTAGACATTTTAATTTCATCTCTGATAAAGTTTCTTTTAAGTTCCAGGGCCCATTTTTTAATTGGGCCATTGGTTTCCTTGGTGTTTAATTTTCT
This sequence comes from Typhlomys cinereus, assembly GCA_023101885.1. Classification (NCBI taxonomy): domain Eukaryota; kingdom Metazoa; phylum Chordata; class Mammalia; order Rodentia; family Platacanthomyidae; genus Typhlomys; species Typhlomys cinereus. The sequence goes on along the minus strand of JALPQD010000341.1, from coordinate 1,818,984 downwards.
AAGTTCTTTGTGCACTCTGGACAGTAGAGCTCTATCAGATATGTGGTTAGTGAAGATTTTCTCCCATTCTGTGTGTTGCCTTTGAGCTAGTGTGATAATCTCTTTATCTGAACAGAAGTTCTTTAATTTCGCAAGATCCCAACTGTTGAGAGTTGGTAGCAGTGACTGTGCCATTGGATGTCTGTTTAGGAAATGTTGGCCTAGCCCAATCAGCTCAAGGGAGTTCCCTATCCTTTCAGTTATGATTTTTATAGTCTCTGGCCTGATATCAAGGTCCTTGATCCATTTGGAATTAAGTCTTGTACATGGTGACAAGTACGGGTCCAGCTTTAATCTTCTGCATGTGGAGATCCAGTTTTGCCAGCACCATTTGTTGAAGATGCTGTTCTTTTTCCAATGGATTCTTTGGGCCCCTTTGTCAAAGATCAAATGGCTGTAATTTTGTGGGCTTATATCTGGGTCCTCAACCCTTATGCATTGATCTGTGTGTCTATTTTGGAGCCAGTACCAGGCTGTTTTTATAACTATGGATTTGTAGTATAGACTAAGGTTCGGTATGGTAATACCTCAAGCATTGTTTTTGTTACTCAGGATTGTCTTTGCTATCCTGGGTCTTTTTTGCCTCCATATGAATTTTGAGATTAATTGGTCCACTTCTTTAAAGAATTGCTTTGGAATTTTAATTGGTATAGCATTGAATTTGTATATTGCCTTTGGTAGGATGGTCATTTTTACGATGTTGATTCTGCCAATCCAGGAGCATGGGAGGTCTTTCCACCTTCTAATGTCTTCAGCAATTTCTTTCTTTAGGGTTTTAAAGTTTTCATTGTAAAGGTCTTTTACCTCCTTGTTTAGGTTTATACCAAGGTATTTCATTTTTTTAGGGCTACAGTAAATGGGATTGTTTCTCTCAAGGCTTTTTCACTTCTTTCATTCTGGGCATATAGGAAGGCCTCTGATTTTTGCACATTTATTTTGTATCCTGCCACCCTGCTGAACTTCTCAATTAGTTCCAGGAGCTTCCTGGTGGAGTTTTTGGAATCCCTCAGGTATAAGATCATGTCTTCTGCAAATAGGGATAGCTTGACTTCTTCCTTGCTGATTTGAATCCCTTTTATGTCCCTTTCTTGTCTTATGGCTTCAGCTAAGACTTCAAGTACAATATTGAATAGAAGTGGTGAGAGTGGACAGCCTTGTCTAGTTCCTGATAGAAGTGGGAATGCTTCCAATTGTTCCCTATTGAGCATAAATCTTGCTGTGGGCTTGTTGTATACAGCTTTTACTATATTGATAAAGGTTCCTTCCATTCCTACTGTCTCTAGCGTTTTGATCATAAAAGGCTGTTGGATCTTGTCAAAGGCTTTTTCTGCGTCTATCGAGAGTATCATGTGGTCTTGGACTTTGGACTGGTTTACATGATGAATTACATTTATTGATTTTCATATGTTGAACCAACCTTGCGTGCCAGGGATGAAGCCTACTTGGTCCCTGTGAATGATCTTTTTGATATGTTTTTGAATCTGATTTGCTAAGACTTTGTTGAGAATCTTTGCATCTGTGTTCATCAGGGAGATCGGCCTATAGTTTTCTTTTTTAAGTGAATCTTTATTAGGTTTTGGGATTAAGACGATATTAGCTTCATAGAAGGAATTTGGTAGTGTTCCTTCCTTTGCTATTTGATGGAACAGTTTAAGGAGTATTGGTGTTATTGACTCCTTAAAGGTCTGGTAGAATTCTGTGCTGAATCCATCTGGTCCAGGACATTTTTTGGTGGGAAGATTCGAGATTACTTCCTCAATTTCCTTATATATTATAGGGCCATTTAAGTAATTCACAACTTCCTGATCCAGTTTAGGTAAGACGTGTTTACTTAAAAATTCATCCATCTCTTGTGTGTTGTCAAACTTCACTGAGTATAAGTTTTTGAAATATGATGTTATAATTCTCTGGATTTCTTGGGTGTCAGTAGTGATTACTCCATGTTCATTTATAATTTTGTTAATTTGGGTTTTCTCTCTCTTGCTTTTGGTTAATTTAGCTAGGTGTATCTATCTTATTGATTTTTTCAAAGAACCAGCTTTTTGACTGGTTGATTTTTTTCTATCATTTTCTTCGTCTCGATTTCAGATATTTCTCCCCTTATTTTGCTAATCTCCTCTCTTCTACTCCTTTTGGGATCAGATTGCTCTAGTTTTTCTAAAGTTTTAAGCTACATTGTTAGGGTTATTTATTTCTGATGTTTCCATTTTTTTGATGTAGGCATTAAGAGCTATGAACTTACCTCTTAGGACAGCTTTCATTGTGTCCCAGAGATTTTGGTAAGTTGGATTTTCATTATCGTTCACTTTCAGGAAATCTTGAATATCCTTTTTAATTTCTTCCTGAATCCAGTTCTCATTCAGCTTCATAGTGTTAAGTTTCCAGGAGTTAGTGTATTTTCTCTTGTTTGTTGTGTTGTGGATATCCAGCTTTAGGCCGTGGTGGTCTGATAGGGCACAGGATAGAATTTCAACTTTTTTGTATATGTGTAGATTCGTTTTGTGGCCCAATATGTGATCTATTTTGGAGAAAGTTCCGTGTGCTGCTGAGAAAAATGTGTATTCTTTGGTGCGTGGGTGAAAAGTTCGATAGAGATCTGTAAGGTCCATTTCTTTAGGGGTTTGATTAAGTTCCAAAGTGTCTCTGTTAAGCTTTTGACCTGTTGATCTATCCCATGTTGAGAGGGCGGTGTTGAAGTCCCCAAGAATTATCGTTTGGGGGTTGATATCTTGCTTTAGGCGCTGTAGGGTTTTCTTAATGAATGTGGAGGGGCCCGTATTGGGTGCATAAATGTTCAGGATTGTGAAGTCTTCCTGGTGAATTGTACCTGTGACTAAAATGTAGTATCCATCTGTGTCTCTTATGATTTTCTTTGGTTTGAAATACACTTTGTCTGAAAGCATAATTGCTACCCCTGCCTGTTTCCTGGTTCCATTAGCTTGTAAGATTTTGGACCAGCCTTTCATTCTTAGGATGTGCCTGTCTTTTGTGGTGAGATGAGTTTCCTGAAGGCAGCAGATTGTTGGATAGTGGTTTTTAATCCATGTTTGTAATCTATGTCTCTTAATCGGTGAGTTAATACCATTGACATTTGAATGTTATAATGGAGAAATTATTTTTAATTCTGGACATTTTTTATGTTTAGTAGATTTTGATATTTATGTTTTGGTGGTATTATACTTCGCTTCTGCCCTCCTGGATACGCTTGTTCTTTTCTTCAAGCTTGAGTATCAGTTCTAGGATTTTTTGAAGGCCTGGTTTGGTAGACATGTATCCCTTCAAGTTGTCTTTGTGTTGGAAAACTTTTCTTTCTCCCTCAATCATGACAGATAGTTTTGCCGGGTATATCAGTCTGGGTTGGCATTTTTGCTCATTTAATGTTTGAAGTATGTCTCTCCAAGCTCTTCTTGCTTTTACTGTTTCCAGTGAGTAGTCATTTGTTATTCTAATAGGTTTACCTTTAAAAGTGACTTGCTTTTTTTCTCTTGAAGCTCTCAGCACCTTTTCTTTGTCTTGAATGTGGAGTGTTTTGACTATTATTTGCCATGGCGATTTTCTCCTTTGGTCGTATCTGTTTGGAGTGCGAAATGCCTCTTGTATTTGGATAGGTCTCTCATTCTTTAATTGTGGGAAGTTTTCATTTATGATGAATTGAAATATTTCCTCAGGTGTTGTATTTTGGGATTCTTGTTCTGGTATTCCATGAATGTGCATGTTAGGCTTCTTCAGGGTGTCCCATATCTCTTGAATGTTCCTCTCCAGTATCTTTTTGGCTTTAACAATCTCTTCCATTGAGCTGGTTAATTCTCCCACTTTTTCTTCAAGATCTGAAATTCTATTTTCAGCCTCATTTGTTCTGCTGATAAGACTCTCTGTGGAGTTTTGGGTTGAAGATAACTTGTCTTTTAGTTCAATTTTAAACTCTGCCTGAGACTGTTTTAATTGCTCCATACCTATTTTTGTTTCTTGAACTGTTTTTCTCAACTCCTCCAAGTGCCTGTTGTGTTCCTGTTCGAAGTGGTTGATACGGTTGTTTAACTCTTCTCGTATTTCCTCTTTCATAGTATTAATCATGGTAAGGATCATACTCTGAAAGTCTTATGTTGGGTCTGTCTTTCATGGCTATTTTCTGTGGATTTGTTCTGGTCGGAATCCCTCATTATGGGATTGATTCTTTCGGCAGGAGATTGTTCTTCTTGGGTTTTGTTTCTCGTGGATCTGCACTTTGACTTGCACATTGTTGTTTTGTTTTTTAGGACCTTTCAGTTTCTGTTTTTCACTGAATCCACATAGTTGCCAGTTATTACTAGTGCTTGCCTTGGATTGGGTATGTTTGTGTATTGTTATTATTATATCCTAGATGAGGCTACTAGGCTGTTAGTACTTCAGTTAAGTCAGGTTACGTTACCAGGGAGTGAGTATTAGTTTGGTAGTGCACTTTTACGATTTAGTTTCTTGATGAAATATGGGGGTGAGTGGTGTACTCCCTGGAGTTGTATATTGTGGGGTGGCTGTATGAGAAAGTTGATGTACAGCATTGATACTTTAAAGGATCAGTAAGGTGAAAAGAAAAAGTTTACTTATCTTTGGGCTGGATGAGAAGAAATTCGCCCACGTGATTGTAGTGGAGTCCAGATGTATGGCCTGTGCTCCCTTTGTTCCTTAGAATTTTGCTTGAGTTTCCTTTGGGCTCTATTGAATTCTGAGTAGCAGTGTGTCTTCCGTGGACCACGTGAGTAGGTCCCCGGTGGGCCAGAAGGCAGAGGGTCTGATGTTGATGGCAGAGTTCTTCACCTGCGATCTGGGAAGGTGGGCGCGGAGAGGGGCGGGACCCGGGGCAAAGCCGGCTGAGCAGTGCGGGGCTGCTGGCCGGGAGGCTCCCGGGTGGGGGGCGGGGCTGGGCTGGGCTCTTTCCCTCCTTGGCTCAATAGCAGAATTCTTCACCTGGGATACAGGGGGGTGGCTAGGCACAGGGGGCGGGAGGGTGCGAGGGGCTTGGGTCCGGGGCGGGGCCCAGGCTAAGCTGAAGTCGGCCTGGGTGCTCGCCGCCGGGATCTGTGGGGCTCCGGAGTGGTTAGGGGCTGGGCTGATCTCCCTCTCTCTCTCACTCACCTTGGGCAGCCTGCGGCTGGCAGCAGGCGGTGGGCGGGGCGGGGCGGGGCGGGGCGGGGCGGCGCGGAGGGGGCTGGGGTTGTCTGGGCCGGGGTGCGCAGGCCAAGCCGCAGTCGGCCTGGGTGCTCGCCGCCGGGACTCATGAGGCTCCGGGGTGCAGCCCTTATTTCTTGAAGTCAGGAACTTGTAAGTATAGGCCACACACTCGCATGGCATGGGATAATGCTCACCCTTGTAAAAATAAGCAGCTTGCTGCAGCTGCACAAGCACACTCCCCCTCAGTAGTACCTAATTTGCATTACCCCCTGCCAAGATCTGCTTGATCCACATGGTCTAAATGGGACTACATAAAACAATTTTTTGGATCGAATTATTCAATATTTTATTTGTAAAGGCAGAGGATAAGAGAGTGCCCAATGTTTGCAGAGCACAAGTGGGGAGATGCAAGCAGGACTTTGTGGAGTCACTCACCTCCTCCCCACATGTGGGCTCCTGGGATAGAGTTCAAGTTTCCAGCTTACACACAGGCACCTTTACCCACTGGGTCATCTGCATTCAAGTCCTGATTTGTGGACTTCATGTTCTACACCATCAAACGATTGGATTACTGTGTTAGACTCATCTTCCCATTGCTGAACAAATGCAGGACTCAAACAACTGAGGGGAAGAATGGGTTTCTTCTTACTTTGGATTTCTGGGTGCAGTTCCCCAACATGATAAGTCTTTCACACCAATAAGTACTCAAGGAAACTGGCCATACTTTATGCTCGGAAATTGCTGAGAAAGGGATATATATTCTGCCTTTCTGGCACAACTCTATGCTGAAGTGACCAAGACATATATTGCAATATGACTGCATTGACATCTATAAACTCACACCAGACTGCTTAAGGGGAACACTTGGTTTTATTCTTTATACCAATGTTCACCCACATCTATTAGTTCAGCTGGGCAGGTGAGTTCATACCAAAACAATGGGTAAAGGATATGGTCACACCATATTCTTAGAAGGCAACAACTCTCACTTACCAGAATAGCATGTGGCTGAGTATGCTCAAGCATGTCACCTTCTTAGCCAGCTCCTGCATCTTGTTCATGCCTCAGGAGGAGACCCACTGCCTATGGGTTGGGCCCTCCTCACAAGTAACTTAATATACTGCAGACTTGATTAGGACTTAACTCTAGGGCTAATTCCTCACAACTCTACCCAGAGCTCAAGCCTTCAATAGTGAACTTTACACCTGTATATAACTATTACATATATGAACACACACACTGTACCTGTGAATACATGTACATGGTGCTGCAATGCTCGTCTTTCATTATAGGTGCTACGAACTACCTGCCAAAAACCTTTTTTTTGTATTAGTCTATTTTGTCAATAACACAAATTTCTTCACACCTGCAATGAGTTTCCTCATGTTGTGATAGGAATTCACCTTACATTTATTTTATTTCCCAGAAAAAAAAATCACCATTCTTTACTTCTGTATATAGACATATTTCTTTACACTAGAGCGGCCTGAACCCCCACAGGAGGAGAGAGGCCAGAGAAACTCTAGGTACAGGCACTTTGACAGAAGGGTGGGAGGAGGTGGGAGGGAACAGGAAAGGGAAAGGAGCAGATGGGAACTAGGGGGGGAGTGAAGAAATCTGGATAAATACTCAATATGATTATAAAAATAGAAAAATTTCCAAAAAATGAAAAAAGAAACATTCTTTACAACAAAACATATAGCACGTAGCTAATATGCTAGTGGTTGATACAAAAGTATTATTACAATAGTGTATTTAAAATATGTATTTCCTGAACTCCTTTCACTAAAAGGTACATACCAGATGTGTTTTCATGTTTTCACCACGGATTATACAAAGAATTAATTTACATTTGTCTCAAAACCTTTTTTCTTATCAAAATATTTTATTAATATTTCAACAATTTATTAATTTTTTAACTTTTTTAATTTCCATTCATACAAACTTATCAGGTACAGCAGTACCATCCCTCCATCCGCACCCTTCAACCCCTTTGCCTCCCTCCTCTCCCCCCTTTCTTCCTATCCCCCAGTGCCTCCCCATCCCATCCCTGGAGCATCCTTTAATGTTCATACCAAACTCTCCTCTGGGTCCTCCTCTCTGATGAGGTGCAAAGACCCAGTGGCATTTCCCAGAACCCTTTCCTGTGTTCCCCATAAGCATAGAAACACTACTGTGGCTGTTAATCCCTTGCCTCTAAGGATCCCAGTGCCTTTAACCCATGCTTGACTTTGTGGGGTCATTAGTGTGTTGGACATTGAGCAGGGCATGCAAAGTCCAATTATGATTGCTTTGGCCCTAACTTGTGTGGAGTATCTTGCATATCATTGCTCCTCCTATCCTTGTGCTCTTACAATCTTACTGCCCCTTCTTCTGCAAATTTCCCTGAGCTTCAGGATGGGGAGAGATTAGGCTGCCCTAGTTCCAGGTGGTTGATATGGAGTCTCTGAAGTTCTGGATTATGGTTTGTTAATTTTTTTCAGTTTTGCTGCTCCTGCAATGCCTTTCACTCCATCCTGGTGGGTATTGGATGTCACCCCCTGGTCAGAGATAGAAAGCTGTTAAACTACAGTCTTGTTATAAGAGTATAGTCAAAGGTAGATGTAATAAAAGCAGGATACCACGGTGAGAGAGGGGTCAATCACCCATTTGCAAAATATTTACTTTCTATCTACCAGACTATACGCCCTTCCCTTCCAGTAAGATCATACCCCATCAGTTGCAAATGATCAGGAAAGAAAGTCTGTGAACTTAACCAGATGTCTCTTTACTTACTTGCAGTCCTTGATGGAGGCCTATTATCTCTGCTGTAACATGGTCCCCTATCTCCTTGTTTCTGGTGTGGCCCTCTTTCCCCATCCCTCCTGTTCATAATCTTTGCAATTACTGTAGGTATTACAGAGATTTATCCTTGGGTGAGTTTGGTACGAGGAGCCGCCTATTAGGGAGTACATACGGTGCTTAGTTTTCTGGGTCTGGGATAGTGCACTCAATATAATTGTTTCTAATTCCATCCATTTCCCGGCAAATTCCAGTAATTCGTCATTTTTGATGGCTGAGTAGTACTCCATTGTATAGATATACCACAGTTTCCTTATCCACTCGTCAGCTGTTGGACATTTGGGTTGATTCCATGACTTTGCTATTGTAATCAGTGCTGCTATGAACATGGTCGTGCTTGTGCTATCGAGGTGAACCTCTGCTATATGGAGGGTTATTCCCAAAAGTGCAATAGCAGGGTCATATGGCATTTCAATCTTTAATTTCTTTAAGAATCCCCAAATGGCTCGCCAGAGTGGTTGTATGAGCTTGCATATATACCAGCAATGTAGGAGAGTTTCCCTCTCTCCACATCCTCTCTAGCATTTGGAGTTGTTTGTATTGTGGATTTTTGCCATCCTGACCGGGGTGAGATGATATCTCAGGGAAGTTTTGATTTGCATTTCCCTGATGGCTAAAGATGTGGAGCACTTTTTTTTAACTCTTTTAAATTTTTATCGTTTATTCACTCTTGCATGTATGTGTGTGTATGTGTGTGTGTATGTGTGTGTGTGTGCGTGTGTGTTAGAACCACAGACGAATTCAGGAACCACCATGGACTGCATTCACCTCCTCCTTGTTTACTCTGCCCCGGCATTCACACGCAGGCCGCTGCACTTCTGCCTGGCGTTTATAAGTGGGGTTAGGGATCCAAACTCAGGACCTTCCGCCTATAAGGCAGAGGCATAACCCCTGAACCACCATTCCAGCCCCCGGATGTGGAGCACTTTTTAAGACATTTGTTAGACATTTTAATTTCATCCCTGGTAAAGTTTCTTTTAAGTTCCAGGGCCTATTTTTCAACTGGGCCATTTGTTTCCTTGGTGTTCAGTTGTCTAAGTTCTTTGTGCACTCTGGACAGTAGAGCTCTGTCAGATATGTGGTTAGTGAAGATTTTCTCCCATTCTGTGTGTTGCCTTTGAGATCATGTTACAATCTCTTTATCTGAAGAGAACCTCTTTAATTTCACAAGATCCCATCTTTTGAGAGTTGGTTGCAGTGACTGTGCTATTGGATGTCTGTTTAGGAACTGTTGGCCTAGCCCAATCAGCTCGAGGGAGTTCCCTACCTTTCCAACTTTGGTTTTTACAGTCTCTGGCCTTATATCAAGGTCCTTAATCAATTTGGAATTAATTCTTGTACATGGTGACAAATACGGGTCCAGTTTTAATCTTCTGCCTATGGACATCCAGTTTTGCCAGGACCATTTGTTAAAGATATGTTCTTTTCCCCTTGGATATTTTGGTTCCTTTGTCAAAGATCAAATGACTGTAGTTGTGTGGGCTCATATCTGGGTCTTCAACCTTTATCCACTGATTTGTGTGTCTATTTTGGAGCCGGTACCAGGCTGTTTTTACAACAATGAATTTGTACTGTAGAGTAAGGTTTGATATGGTGATACCTCCAGCAGTGTTTTTGTTACTCAGGATTGTGTTTTCTGCCCTGGGTCTTTTGTGCCTCCATATGAATTTTGAGATTATTTGGTCAACCTCTTTAAAGAATTGCTTTGGGATTTTAATTGGTATTGCATTGATTTTGTATATTGACTTTGGTAGGATGGTCATTTTTACAATGTTGATTTGCCAATCCAGGAACATGGGAGGTCTTTCCACCTTCTGGTGTCTTCAGCAATTTCTTTCTTTAGGGTTTTAAAGTTTTCATTGTAAAGGTCTTTTATCTCCTTGTTTAGGTTTATACCAAGGTATTTCATTTTTTTATGGGCTATATTAAATGGGATTGTTTCTCTCAGGGCTTTTTCACTTCTTCCATTCTGGGCATATAGGAAGGCCAATGATTTTTGTACATTTATTTTGTATCCTGCCACCCTGTTGAACTTCTCAATTAGTTCCAGGAGCTTCCTGGTGGAGTTTTTTGGATCACTCAGGTGATCATCTGCAAATAGGGATAGCTTGACTTCATCCTTGCCAATTTGAATCCATTTTATGCCCCTTTATTTTCTTATGGCTTCAGCTAAGACTTCAAGTACAACATTGAATAGGATTGGTGAGAGTGGACATCCTTGTCTAGTTCCTGATCGAAGCATGAATGCTTCAAGTTTTTACCCTTTGCGTATAATCCTTGCTGAAAGCTTGTCTTATACAGCTTTTAACATATTGATAAAGGTTTCTTCCATTCCAACCTTCTCTAGGTTTTTGATCATAAAGGGCTGTTGGATCTTGTCAAAAGCTTTTTCTGCATCTATTGAAAGTATCATGTGGTCTTGAACTTTGGACTGGTTTATATGGTGAATTACATTTATTGATTTGCCTATGTTGAACCAACCTTGTGTGCCTAAAGTAAAGCCTACTTGATCCCTCTGGATGATCTTTTTGATATGTTTTTTAATCTGATTTGCTAAGACTTTGTTGAGAATCTTTGCTTCTGTGTTCATCAGAGAGATTGGCCTGTAATTTTCTTTTTTTAAGTGTATTTTTATTAGGTTTTGGGATTAAGACGATATTAGCTTCATAGTATTCCTTATTTTGCTATTTGATGGAACATTTTAAGGAGTATTGGTGTTATTAGCTCCTTAAATGTCTGGTAGAACTCTGTGCTGAATCCATCTGGTCCAGGACATTTTTTGGTGGGAAGATTCGAGATTACGTCCTTTATTTCCTCTTATGTTATAGGATGATTTAAATAATTCACCACATCCTGATTCAATTTAGGTAAGTTGTGTTTCCTTAGGAATTCATCCATCTCTTGTGTTGTCATATTTCAGAGTATAAGTTTTTGAAATATGATGCTATGATACTCTGGATTTCTTGGGTATCAGTAGTGATAACTCCATTTTCATATCTAATTTTATTAATTTGGGTTTTCTCAATCTTGCTTTTGGTTAGTTTAGCTAGGGGTGTATCCATCTTACTGATTTTTTCAAAGAACCAGCTTTTTGTCTGGTTGATTTTCTCTATAGTTTTCCTAATCTCGATGTTGGATATTTCTCCCTTTATTTTGCTAATCTCCTCTCTTCTCCTATTTTTGGGTTGAGATTGCTCTAATTTCTCTAATGCTTTAAGCTGCATTGTTAAGTTATTTATTTCTGATGTTTCCATTTTTTGATGTAGGCATTAACAGCTATGAACTTACCTCTTAGGACAGCTTTCATTGTGTCCCAGAGATTTTGGTAAGTTGGATTTACATTATCGTTCGCTTTCAGGAAATCTTGAATTTCCTTTTTAATTTCTTCCTGAATCCAGTTCTCATTCAGCTTCATAGTGTTAAGTTTCCAGGAGTTAGTGTATTTTCTGTTGTTTATTGGGTTGTGGACGTCCACCTTTAGGCGGTGGTATTCTGATAGGGCACAGGTTAGAATTTCAACTTTCCTGTACATGTGTAGATTCGTTTTGTGGCCCAATATTTGAACTATTTTGGAGAAAGTTCCATGTGGTGCTGAGAAAAATGTGTATTATTTTGTGCATGGCTGAAACGTTCGATAGAGATCTGTAAGGTCCATTTCTTTAAGTGTTTGCTTAAGTTCCAAAGTCTCTCTGTTAAGCTTTTGACCTGTTGATCAATCCCATGTTGAGAGGGTGGGGTTGTGTTGAAATCCACAAGAATTATCGTTTGGGGATTGATTTCTCTCTTTAGACACTGTTGGGTTTCCTTAATAAATGTGGAAGGGCCCGTATTGGGTGCATATATGTTCAATATTGTGAAGTTTTCCTGGTGAATTGTACCTGTGACTAAAATGTACTATCCGTCTGTGTCTCTTATGATTTTTTTTTTTGGTATGAAGTCCACTTTGTCCAAAAGCATAATGGCTACCCCTGCCTGTTTCCTGGTTCCATTAGCTTGCACAATTTTGGACCAGCCTTTCATTTTTAGGATGTGCCTATCTTTTGCAGTGAGATGAGTTTCCTGAAGGCAGCAGATTGATGGGTTGTGGTTTTTAATCCAAGTTTGTAATCTGTGTCTCTTAATCGGTGAATTAATACCATTGACATTTAATGTTATAATGGAGAAATTATTTTTAATTCTGGGCATTTTTTATGTTTAGTGGATTTTGTAAATGTGTTGTTTGACATTTATGTTTTGGTGGTATTATACTTCCTTTCAGTCCTCCTGGATACGCTTGTTTTTTTTCTTCAAGTTTAAGTATCATTTTTAGCAGTTTTTTGAAGGCCTTGTTTGGTAAACATGTATCCCTTCAAGTTGTCTTTGTGCAGGAAAACTTTTCTTTCTCCCTCAATCATGAAAGATAGTTTTGCCATGTATATCAGTCTGGGTTTGCATTCTTGCTCATTTAATACTTGAAGTACTTCTCTCCAAGGACTTCTTGTTTTACTGTTTCCATTGAGTCATTTGTTATTTCAATAGATTTACCTTTTTCCACTTTTTTTTTAATTTCCACTCATACAAACTTAACAACTACACCAGTACCCTCCCTCCCTCCAACCTCTCACTGCCCTGTGTCTCCATCCACTCCCCCTTCCCTCTCCATGCCCCAGTGCCTCCCCCTCCCATCCCCGGAGCATCCTTTAATGTGCATGCCAAACCCTCCTCTGGGTCCAAACACTCTTCTGGGTGCAAGGACCCCGTGGCATTTCCCAGAACCCTTTCCTGTGTTCCTGTTAAGCATAGGAACACTACTGTGTCTGTCAATCCCTTGCCTCCAAGGATCCTAATACGTTTAGAAAATGCTAGGCTTTGTGTGGTCAATAGTGTGTTGGACATTTTGCAGGGATTCAAAATCCAATTATGATTGCTTCAGCCCTAACTTGTGTGGAGTATTTTGCCTATCATTGATCCTCCCATATTTGTGCTCTTACAATCTTACTGGACTTGCTTTTTTTCCCTTAAGACCTCAGCACCTTTTCTTTTTCCTGAATATGAATGTTTTGACTATTATTTGCCGTGGCGATTTTCTATTTTGGTCATATCTGTTTGGAGAGTGAAATGCCTCTTGTATTTGGATGGGACTCTCATTCTTTAGTTGAGGGAAGTTTTCATTTATGATAATTTGAAAAATGTCCTCAGGTGTGGTATTTTGGGATTCTTGCTCTATTATTCCATGAATGTGCATGTTAGGCTTCTTCACTGTGTCCCATATCTCTTGAATGTTCTTCTCAAGTATCTTTTTGGCTTTAAGAACCTCTTCCATTGAGTTGGTTAATTCTCCCACTTTGGATTCAAGATCTGAAATTCTATTTTCTGATTCAATTGTTCTGCTGATAAGACTCTCTGTTGAGTTTTGGGTTGAAGAAAACATGTCTTTTAGTTCAATTTTAAACTCTGCCTGAGACTGTTTTAACTGCTCTATGCCTATTTTTGTTTCTTGAACTGTTTTTCTCAACTCCTTCAAGTGCCTGTTGTGTTCCTGTTCAAAGTGGTTGATGCAGTCGTTTAACTCCTCTCGGATTTCCTCTTTCATAGTATTAATTATGGTAATGATCATACTCTGAAAGTTGTTATCTTGGGTCTGGCTTTCTTGGTTATTTTCTATGAATTTGCTCTTTTGGAATCCATCATTATGGGGTTAATTCTTTTGGTGGGAATTTGGTCTTCTTGGATTTTGTTTCTCATAGATCTGCACTTTGACTTGGGCATTGTTGTATTTTTTCTTAGGACCTTTCATTTTCTGTGTGTTTTTGAATGAACTCATTTAGTTGGTATTATTACACTTGGGCAGTTATTTCTAGTGCTTGCCTTGGAATGGGTACGTTTGTCTTTTTTTATTGTGATTTCCTAGATGAGGCTATTAGGCTGTTACTTCATCAGTGAATTCAGGATAAGTAGACAGGGTGTGAATATTAGTATGCTAGTGCACTTGTACGATTTAGTATCTTGGTGATATGTGAGGTTGAGTAGTGTATGCCCTGGAGTTGTATATGTTTTTGGGGTGGCTGCATGTGGAAAAGTTAATCTACAGTGATTAATACTAGAAAGGAACAGTAAGGTGGAAAAAAGGAGGTTTACTTATCTTTGGGCTGGATGTGAAGAATCTCTCCCATGTGATAGGATGATTGTAGAGGTCTTCGTATGTATGGCCTTTGACCCTTAGAACTTTGCTTGAGTTTCCTTTTGACGCTATTGAATTCTGAGTAGCAGTGTGTCTTCTGTGGACCATGTTCATGGGTCCCCAGTGGGCCGGAAAGGCAGAGGAGCTGATGTTGATGGCAGAATTTTTCACCTAGGACCTGGGACTTGGCTTTGTGGCCCACCCAAGCTCCAGGGATGGAGGAATGTGAGCAAGTCCTGTCTGGTCAGGCGGACAGGTGGGCAGGAAGAAAAAAGGGCTGGGGCCATGAGACAATACTCATAAACTTCTGAGAAAGGCAAAAAATGGCATGTCTGGCAGAGTACACTGAAGTATACAGACTTCCTTAACCAGCTCCCTCCATCTTGTTCATGACTAGTGACTAGATCCAACCTATATGTTTTGTACCCTCTCAACCAGTTGATCAATATACTGCAACTTGATTAGAGCTTAATTGACTACCTTAATCCTAACAATTCTTTTTAGAATTCAAGTCTTCAGGGGCAGAGAGGTGGCTCAGGGGTTAAGCCTCTGCCTTGCAGGGGGAAGGTCCTGAGTTCGGATCCTAGAACCCACGTATAGACGCTGGGAAGAAGCGGGGGTGGCCTGGGTTTCTGGTCCGAGTAGGGCGGAGCCTACCAGGGGCAGAGTAAACAAGGAGGAGGTAGAGGTGTCCATGGGGTTCCCGAATTTGCCCATGGTTAAACACACACACATACACACATACACACATACACACACACACAGACACACACACACACACAACTGAATAAATAATAATTAAAAGAACTCAAGCCTTCAATAGTGAAGTTGATACCTAATAATTCTGACATGCACAAACACACACACTATATCTGTGAATATATGTAAACATGCTAGAAAGCTGGTCTTTCATGTAGTTGCCGTAAGATTTCTGTGTATTTGGTGTATCTGGTTAGTAACCAAATTTTCATCACACCTACAAGGAGTTTCCTTATGTTGTGATAGGAACTCAACTCAAGTTTATTTTCTTTCCCCCCTAAAATAAAAATTTTCTACTCCTGTGCGTAGAAAGATTATTTTACCACAAAATGATATAGCACACAGCTGATGCACACATGATTGATCCAGAGGTTATTAAAACAGTACACTTGAAACATGTATTTAACTAACACCTTTGACTACAAGCCACATATCAGATATATTTTCATGTTTTTATCATGTATTATACAAAATATTAATTTACTTGTAACACAAGACATCCTTTTCTTATGAAAATGTTTTATTAATATTTTCAACACTTAAATATTAATTAGGTTATGCTGAAAGCAGTCATGACTCCCAAGCACAAGGAAATAAAAGAAAAACTAAGCAGCTAATACCACATTTGACAAAATCAAAAGAGCAAACTTCAGAACTTGTGTTGATCTCAGCATCAGACTGAGAAGAGGAAAAGATTCAAAGTTACACAGAAAAATTTTATCTTCTACTACAGTAGAAGATTCTTCTGTAATGCGTGAAAAATTGACAATGGGACATTTGTATCATCTGACACAAACAGAGGAACCCACCAGGCATAGATGTGCCAAAGTGATGAGCCTGTGAAGAATGGCAGACATCTCCACAGACTCAGGATGTGCCTGAGACCCTGTCAGCCCCACAGGCTTCCTTCATGTACATCTGCACCCTGAATATTGCTCTCACTCTCCAGGCTCCATGGCTGGAGTGGTTCAGGTCACTTCAGATCACATGTCCCCAAAATGAAGATTTGGCTTCTTCTACGTCACATCTTGGAGCAAAGTGAGTTTCCAAATTTTTTTTTTGGGGGGGGGGATGCTTGACTGAATGGGAATGAGTATCATGGATTTAGCTGTTTGTTCATGAATGTGACTACACCTTTTGACACTGAAGATAAAAAGCCTTGCTTCTTCTGTTAATTTTCTATGAATCTTGCAGTAATGAAAGTTGTATCTTTTAACCTATATCATGTTCCTTTAATCACTGATGGTTCACAGGAATCCAAAAGCCTTTTTTATGTGACTGCATCAGTAACAACCATCTCTACTGTTATCCCAAATTCATCAAATCTATGCCAAAATCAGCAACATTTGTTCTCTGCTATATTACAGGTATGCTGCCATTACCATAGACTGGATGTATTCTTAAATTCTTGGCATTAAGACATCCTTTAGTGTTACCCTGTGTGTTTTGGTGTACATTTTAAAAATGTCCCATTTTTTTAAAATTCCAACTTTCGTAATTTTAAAACTCTTAGTGGTATCCAAGTAATGAAAACCAAACTTGCTGGAATAGGATTGTTTTTTAAGGGAACAAGGGGTTTATTCTCTTATAGTAGACTAGTTGTATACAGTTCCTCATCCAACTTTTTTTTTTAGCTCACTGTCAAAGTTTTAATGTTTTTTTTATTAAAAATGTAATTATACATTTTGAAATTTTTTACCAGTTCCCTCCCTCCCCCCTCCTCCCCCTGAACCCCCTCCTCCCCCTCCTCTCCCTCCTCATCCCCCAGTGCCTCCCCCCCGAATTCCCAGAGAGTCCTTTATTGTGTACGCCTGACTCTCCTCTTGATCCTCCTCTCCAATGACGTATAAGGACCCAATGGCATTTCCATAAGCCCTTTCTCTTGTTCCCCTTAAGCATAAGATCACTACTATGGCTGTCAATCCCTTGCCTCCAGGGATCTCGGTGCCCTTAACAGATGCTAGACTTTATGAGGGCAACAGTGCGCTGGACATTGCGCAGGGCATGCAAAGTCCCATTATGATTGCTTTGGCCCCAACTATTGTTGAGAATCTTGCAAATCGTTGTTCCTCCCATCCTTTTGCTCTTACAATCTTACCGCCCCATCTTCCGCAAATGTCTCTGAGCTCCAGGATGGGGAGAGATTAGGCTGGCCTAGTTCTATGTGATTGATATAGAGTCTCTGAAGTTCTGGATTGTGGTTTGTTGATTTTCTTTTGCAGTTTTGCTGCTCCTGCAATGCCCTTCACTCCATCCTGCTGGGCACTGTATGTCACCCCCTGGCCAGAGACAAAAAGCTGTTAAACTGGAGTCTTGTTATAATAGCACATTCAAGGGTAGATGTAATAAAAGTAGGAAACCTCAGTGAGGGAGGGGTCCATCACCATTTGCAAAATGATTACTTTTTTTTTTTTTTTTTTTTTTTTTTTTAATATTTTTTTTTTTTTTTTTTTTTTTTTTTCCGGTGCTGGGGACCGAACCCAGGGCCTAGCGCTTGCTAGGCAAGTGCTCTACCACTGAGCTAAATCCCCAACGCCACAAAATGATTACTTTTTATCTGCCAGACTATATGTCCTCCCCTTCTGGTGAGATCAGGAAAGAACGTCTGTGAACTTAACCAGGTTTCTTATTACTTAGTTGCAGACCTTGATGGAGGCCTATTTTCTCTGCTGTAACATGGTCCCCTCTCTCCTTGTTTCTGGTGTTTTGTATCTGACACTAATTTAGAAAAGTGTAATTACATACAAAACACCTGTACTTTCATTGCCTTTGACCAATTGACATTAGGAATAACTAATACAAAATCCGGTCTGTATTGATTTTTGAGTTAAAAGGATATATTCAAAAGGAAAATTAAATGTAAGTACTATGGGAACAAGTGTAAATGTTACCAATGGTCTGTCATGATGGAGTTTCTGTGTGGGAACCGGTTCCCACTCACACACTCATTCACTCACTCCAACACACAGCTGCTGGCTGTGATGAAAACAGGTTCCAGTCATTCCCACCTGCGCCTCTACCCCCAGAGACTCACCACAGGACAGGGAGATTGTCAGAAGCAGATCTCTCTTTATTGGGGGGGAGAAAAGGAACTTTTATAGAGAAAGGCCACCAAGGCAAGAAACAGGCATCCAATTGTATCACAAGGTCAAGACATTCTACAGGTGCTAATGGTCAAGTTCAATGTCACTCAGCACAGGGGGCAGAAATACCTGAAAGCCCATTAGGGCTCTCTGTGAAGTGATGAGCTTACGCCCAAGACCCTTGTCCTCAGTGCCATCTTTAGTCCCATGTGCTCAGCCATGCCCTGGGGCAAATCCTGGGCAGGCCCAACATTTCTGCAGCTGAATGACAGGACCTCTGTGTCACATGCAAACAAGTCTATCTGAGCCTTTCTACCTGACGATCAGAAGTGAACTTCAAGGCCAGGCTGCATCTAGGCAAGTTCTCAGCAGATGCCCAGGACAGGAGAGCTGATACACAGCTTCACACTTCTGCTTCGGTGTGAGATTTATGCTATGGCTTATAGCACTATGGGATTCGTACTGGAATACTGTTAACAGTGGTAAGTTGCAAAGTCTTCAGGCTGCAGATTGCTGATAATGAGGGTGTAATCTGTCCCAGATTTACTGCATTTGCAGCATAGATCAGGGTTTGAGGAGTTTTGTCTGGTTTCTGTTGATACCAATATAAGCTGTAACCTATGTTCTATCTGGTTGTGCAGGTGATGGTGACTCTGTCACCTCAAGATGCAGCCATAGATGGAGTCTGGGTCAACTGAATGTCTCATTTCACACCTGCCATTGAAAAGAAACAAAAAATAAGACACTGCATATTGATAAATCTGTAATATCAGAGTTTTCCTAAAAATCAGGGAAGCGCTGTTCACATTGCCTGGGAAACCACCTGCTGTCCTTCCTTACCTGGGAGCCAGAGGACAGAAGCCCCAGGAGCTGAGCAGGAGTCTTCATGTCCATGCTGTGCCCTGACTGGGTCTGACCCTTGCACAGGCTGTGACCAGCCTGATAAAGTCCTCAGTGCTTTGGGCTGTGCTCTGGGTATTCAAATCAACAGCAGATGGGCAGGGGACACATCTACAGGGCTGGCACATGTGAGAGACTCTGCAAATGCTCAGTAACCTCAAGTGTCCCCATTCTTCCAGGGCAGTGCAGATTTGCCCACAGAGATGATGTTTCTGTTGGGGGGGGGCAGGTTGTGGTCTGGGAGTATAGGGATGGTCTTTTTTCTGATGGTTCCTCCTATGTATTTCTTACTAGCTTCACTTCAGCCACGTCAGTCTTCCTCTCATTGTGAAAGACATTTTAAGAGCCTTTTGCATTTAATGCCCTGGGTTTTGCTGAGGCCCTGAACTTCTGGGTGTGCTTATTTGTCAGCATCAATATTACACATATAAATAGATGTGAAACTGACAATAACTGTCTGTAGTAATAGAAGAATGACAAATGTCAGATAGACCTCAAATCTTTCAAAAAGAATTCTGTGTACAGTATGCACAGAATAGTGTCTGGATAAGCAAGGTAAAGGCCAGCCATGGGGCATATGTGCTCTCTAGAGAAGTAGATGTGACCCAGGTCCTCATGGCCATTTCCAGCACCTCCACCTGGCACAGCTGCACTAGGGCTGAGCTTTCTGCACTTGTAAAATCTCAGGTGTGTTTCCAGCACTGTGGTTACAACACATTGTTGTGTCAGACGGTCCATTGTGTCCATTTATACTTCCTTGTTCTTTGTGCAGGAATCCCCTTGAGAAGTAATATATCCTGTAAACGAAGGGCTTAGATCTATAGGAATTTGCTGTGTAACACATAATCTCTATGTCAGTGCTTAATCCATGTCTTTAGACTCTAGGTGATGATAGAAAGTGAAAGGAGAAGCCACTCAGCACAGAGAAGAGCAGAATGTTGATTGGGGGTCTGTGTGAGGGTGCAGGGTCCACCACCCACGATGTGGTGTCTCTCCACCCACTCACACACTCTTTCACATGATTACACAGCTTCTGGCTGCGATTATGAAGAAAGGTAAGTTCTGCCACCCACCCTCTGCCTCAACCCTCCAGGGACTTGGCCATGGACAGGGAATTTGTCAGAGCAAAATCTCAGATTATTGGGGCTAACAAAGTAGCTTATATAGACAAAAGACTACAAAGCGCCAAACGGGAAGCCAATTGTGTCAAAGGTCAATACAACCTTCATGTACTAGTGGTCAAGTCCAATGTAACTCAGCACAAAAGGCAGGTCAATACCTGAAAGCCAATTAGGGTTCTCTGTAAGGTGATCAGATTTATGCCCAGGACAACACTAGTACTCAGGGCCATCTTTTGTCCCATGTGCTTGGCCATGCCCTGGGGTAAATCCTGGGTGGGCCCAACATGAAGGGAGTGAGAAAGGTCAATGACATGGCAATTTTTGAAGAGGGGGAATATTTTACATTCCTGAGTACAAGATGTGACCTCTAGTAAAGGACAAGCATGGCTCCTAGTCCAGCTGTGCTGGGTGATAGTTCCACGTAACTGTCAGCTTGATAATTGAAGGTTTAAGTTCTGGGCACAGTTAGATAAAATTGTTAGTTGAATTAAGCCTGAGCAAACTGCAGGATATTGTATAATCAATATGTAAGGCTCATCATGGTGATCGGGACTTTTTTGTGGTAACTGAATAACTTGGAGGAAGGTGATTCAGAGAGTTGGCATTCTTCAGTGTACTTGGTGAGGTGTGGAGGTCTTGCAGGAGAGGATTCTCTCTGTCTCTGTCTCTGTCTCTGTCTCTGTCTCTCTCATTCTATGTATGTGTGTGTGTGGGGGGGTGCAATGGATACAGTAGAACCAGTTTCCTTGGCTCTTGGTGCCAAGGTGGGAGAACACCAAGTTGGATTAAAATATGTGGTTCCTCTTGAAACCTTATTTCATGACCACATTCAGGAACATGCAAGCAAACTGCCATATACCCACATAACATGGGAGATTTCTCACACTTGTATGAATAAGCAGCTTCCTGCAGCTGCACAAGCACACTGCCACTCAGTAATACTTAATCTGCACCACCTCCTGCCACAGATCTCCTTGATGGGCTTTGACTAAATGGATGATACTTAACAAATTTTTGGATCAAATTATTCAGTACTTTATTGGTAGTGACAGAGGATGAGAGAATCTCCAGGGTTTGCAGCAAACCAAGTGGGGAGCTGCAAAGAGAACTTTAAGGATTCAGTTCTTCCTTGCTAACATGTGGCTCCAGGAATGGAGCTCAGGTCGCTAGTTTACCTAAAGGCACCTTTACTCACTCAGTCATCTGTATTCACTTCCTGATTTGGGGACTTCCATGTTCTACACCATAATATCTATTAGGTGACTGTGTTAGACTCATCTCATTACTGAACACATGCAGGACTCAAAACAGCTGAGGGTAAGAGTGGGCTTCTTCTTACTTAGAAATTCTGGTTGCAGTTTCACACCATGTAGGTAAATTCACACCAATATTAGTACTCAAGGAAAGTGGCCACACCATACATTCAGGCATGACTCCACAGTGAAGAAGTCAAATCATATATTGCAATATGACAGCATGGATGGCTATAAAGTCACAACCAAACTGCTTTATTATTTCTTACAATTGTCCAGCCATGGCTATTATTTCAGCTTGGCAGATAGATTCATACCAATACCTTTGGCAAGGGAAATGGTCACACCATATTCACAGACTTCTGAGAAAGGCAAAAAATTTTCCCTTACCAGAATGGCATGTCTGGCCAAGTATGCTGAAGTATGTCACATTTCTCAACCAGTTCCCTCCATCTTGTTCATGCCTAGGGAGTAAACCCATTCACTATTGGTTGGACTATCCCCATCAGTTCTTCAATACAGTGTAGATTTGATTAGGGCTTAACTTAACAACTAATTCCTCACAAGCCTATGCAGAGCTCAAGACTTTAGTAGTTAAGTTGACACCTGTATATAACTATAACATGTATGAACTCACACACAAAACCTGTGAATATATGTACAACATGCTGCAATGCTGATCTTTCATGGTAGGTGCTATAAACCACCTGCCATAAAACTTTTTTTTTTGCATTTAGTCTATCTTGTCAATAACAAAAATTTCATCACACCTGCAATAAGTTTCCTCGTGATTTGATAGGAATTCACCTCATGCTTACTTTCCAGAAAAAACAAAATCAGCATTCTTTACTTCTGGGTATAGAAAAATTTCTTTACACTACAGAGGCCTGAACCCCCACAGTAATAGACAAGACAGAGTAAATCCTGAGATACATAGACACATGTGTGTAGACGTCTGGGAGGGAGTGGGAAGGAATTGCAAAGCGTAGAGAGCTGATGGAAAATATGGGGGAGGGAAGCTGGAATGAATACTCAACATGCTTGTAAAAATAGAAAAAGTTTAAAAAGTAGTACAATGTAGCATAAAGCTAGTACATTAATAATTGATCTAGAAGTATTATTACAATACTATATTTAAAATAAGTATTTCCTCAACTCTTTTCGCTAGGAGGTACACATAAGATGTGTACATATAAGATCTTGTCACCATGGATTACACAAAGAATTAATTCATGTTTGTCTCAAAATATCTTTTTTCTCCTGAAAATATTTTATTAATATTTTCACCATTTTAATATGACTTAGGATATGTGGAAAGCAATCATTATACTTGAGTATAAGGAGATAGGAAAAGAAAATCTAATCAACTGACACCATGGATCACAAATTCAAAAGAATACAGTACAGAGCTTGTGTGTTAACAGCATCAGAGTGAAAAGAGGAAATGATTTAAAGTTACACGGAAAATTTTCCAACTTTCTACTTGAGTAGATGTTCATCTGACCTTTCATTCTTCTGGGACACATGACAAATTTACAATTGGGCACATTTATAGTCTGACACAGAAAGAGGAACCTAACAGGCTAAGATGTGCCAAGGTGATGAGCCTGTGAAGAAAGGCAGATATCTTTAAAGACTCCGGATGCTTACAGGACCCTGTCAGCTCCACAGGCTTCCTTCACAGACACCTGCACCCTAAACTTTGGACTCTTTCCACTGCTTCATTGTACCAGTGACCCAGACCTCTCTGTGCTTAAATGTCACTTCTGGCTGCATGTTTCCAAAGTGAAATACGTGGCTTCTGTTGGTCACTTGTGTAGTGGTATTCAGATGTGTTATTCAGGGATTCTTGGCTGAGTGAGATCAGTCATATGACTTCAGGTCTTTTGCCCTTGAATGTCACTACAACTTTGATATTTTAGATACAATACCTTTCTTCATGCATTAACATCCAATGAACTTACAGGAGTGAAGACTGATCTTTTAAGCGACAATATGTTCCTTTCCTCAATGATTATTCACAGGAATCCAATGACCTTCCCATCCATCCTATGGATAGACTCTTAAATTTCTGACATTATCACAACCATTTTGTGATATTCTGGATGTTTCTGAATATATTTGGAAAATGTCTAATTTTGTTTTGAAATGCCCACTTTCAAAATTTTAAAGATTATCTCTTAGTGGCATCCAGGGATGCAAATCAAACTTACAGCAATAGCATCCTTTTTCTGATGTCAACTTAGAAAAGTGTAATATCATCCAAAACTCCAGCACTTTCATTGCCATTGACCAGCTAAAACTAAGAATATCTAGTAAATCATTTCTCTACTACTTTATGCAGTAAAGGTGTACAAGAAGAAAACAAAGTAGAAAGTTGTTGTAGCTGTTACTCTCTTCTGCTACTGTGAGACTACCCTATGCCATCTATTTGGAGACAAAAGGAGATTTATTTGGCTTAGGATTACAAAGGGGAGATACAGTCCATTGTATGGGAAACATATGGCAGACTAGCCATTATGGCAGGACAACTAGATTATCTCAGGTCCATCCTGAAAGCTCATGCTTCAGATTTCAAGAGTCAATTCTGAGTGCAAGAAGTGTAGTGCTCACAAACTTCAAGGCCTGGCCCCTGTCTGGTGTCTTCCTCCACCCACTATCCATCTCTCAAAGGTGACCTTCCAAAACATTGACAATATATAAGGATTCAAACACATGAGGCTATGAGTAACTAATTCCATTCAAACCACAATACTTAGGTTGATAGGGAAAATATCTGAACGTTTTCATATCCTCGGTCATGATGGAGTTCCTGCACTGAATGAGAGGACGTCTGGTTCACACGCACACAAGCCTCCTTGACCGTTTCCACCAGAAGCTGCACAGCCAGGCAGTATCTGAGCCAAGATCTCAGCAGATGCACATGACAGGGGAAGAGTTGGAGTGATTAAGCCTCATATGTGCTTCTCAGTGTGGTTTATGCTATGACTTGTATCATTGTGGGAGTGTAACTGTTATCTTGCTGACAGTATTAAGTTGCAAAATCCTCAGGCTGCAGGTTGCTGATGGTGAGAGTGAAATCTATCCCAGGTCCACTGCCATTGAATCTTGAGGGGACTCCAGTCTGCAAATTTCTTTCAGTATAGATGAGGGTTTGAGGAGCTTTTCCTGGCTTCTGTTGATACCAACACAAATTATTGTCTATGCCCTGACTGATCTTGCAGGTGATGGCAAATCCTGGAGATGCAGCCACAGGCGGAGTCTGGGTCAGCTGAATGTCATATCTCACACCTGACATTGGAAATAAACAAAAATAAGAGCTTACATATTGATAACTATTTAATAGCAGAGTTTTCCTAAACATCATGCAGCACTGCTCACATTGAGTTGGGAAACACCACCCCCATCTGTGGTGCAGTCCTTCATTACTTGGGAGCCAGAGGAGCAGGAGCCCCAGAAGAAGAGCAGGGGTCTTCATATCCATGCTGTGTCATGACTGGGACTAACCCCTGCACAGGTATGAGCAGCATGATAAAGTCCTCAGGGCAGTGGGCTGTGCTCTAGGTATGCAAATCAGCAGCAGCTGGGCAATGGGCAGAGCTGCAGGGCTGGCACATGTGAATGACTCTGCATGGGCTCACTAAACCCCAGTGTCCCCATTCTTCAAGTGGAGAACATATTTGCCCTCAGAAATGATGTTTCTATTGGAAGAAGTTAGGGAACGGACTCAGGCTGCTGTCTGGTAATGGAGTGGTGGGAAGATTCCACATGGTTTCTCCTATGCATTTCTTACTAGTTTTATTTCAGCCATGTCTATGTTCCTCTGAATGTGTAAGACATTTTAAAAGCCTGTTGCATTTCATCCCATGGGCTTTGCACAGGCCCTGAAGTTCTGGGTGTCCTTATTTGTCAACACCATTATTCCAGATAGAAAGAGATGTGAAACTGAAAATAAGCACCTCTGTCAATAAAAGAGATGTTAGACAGATGTTACATAGAACTCAAATTTTCAAAAACCGATTTAGTATATATATGCACAGAATAGTGTCTGGATAAGCAAGGTAAAGCCAGGCCACAGCGTGGCTCTAGTGTTCATCTGCGCTCTTTAGAACAGTAGTTGTGGCCACAGATTCTTACAGACATTTCTGAGCACCTCCATCTCTCACAGCTACACTAGAGCTGTGCTTTCTGTACTTGCAAAATCAGGTGTGTTTCCAGCGCTGTGGTCATTATACGTTTCTGTGTGAGATGGTCCTTTGGGTCTAGTCATACTTTCTTATTCTTTTTGTGTGATTCACCTCAGAAACAGAAGTGTTCTCTACAACAAAGACTCCAATGGGACACATATCTTCTACGTGTTTGTGTTTAACCAATGTCTTTAGATTCTTTTTTTTTATAATTCTGTTTTTTAAATTTTTAAAATTTATTTATTTTTATTTATTTCCACTCATACAAACTGTTGTGAGCACCTGTGTGACATGACTCAGAGTTGTTGAAAAGACTATGATGCTACAAGGTGAAAAGTGAAACCACTTGGCACAGAGATGGGGAAAATTTGTCTGTGGCCTCTATATTTGAAGAGAGTGAGAAAATGTCTGCTACCTGGGAAACTACAAGAGGGTAATATTTTCCATTCATTAGTATGGGACCTGACCTCTGGTAAAGAATGAGCATGATACCCTGTGATAATTCCACATATGTAGCAAATTGATAATTGAAGGTTTGTGCTTTGGGGACAGTTATGAAAAATTAGTAGTTGAAAATGCTACAGGAGACTGTATAATTGATATGAAATGCTCACCCATGGTGAGCTGGACTTTTTTCTTGGTAACTGGATACTTTGGAGGAAGGTGATTCAGGGAGTTGTCATTCTTCAGTATACTTGGTGAGACCTGGTGGTTTGGCAGGTGAGGATTCTCTCTCTCTCTCTCTGTCTATTTCTCTCTTGCTCACTCTCTCTCTCTGTGCAATGGACATTTCGTGTCCAGTCTCCTTGACTCTTGGTGCTGATATGTGCTCTCCCAACAAGCTGGAAGCCATAGATCTGCTTGATCCACATTGACTAAATGGACTATCCATAATAAAGTTTTTGATTTAATTATTCACTAATTTATTTGTTAAGGCAGAGGATGAAAGTGTCTCCAGGATTTATAGCAGCATAATTGGAGAAATGCAAGGACGACTTTGTGGAGTCAGTTCCCTCCTCCCAACATGTGGGCTCCTGGGATGAAGCTCAGGTTGCCAGTTTACATAGAGGCACCTTTAACCCATCGTTCCTCTCTATCAATTCCAGATTTATGGACTTACATGTTCTCCCCCATAACATCTATGACTGTGTTAGACTCATCATCCCATTGCTGAACAAATTCAGGACTCAAACAAGTGAAGGAAGGTGTGAGTTTCTTACTTCCTAGAATTTCTGGTTGCAGTTCCATGTGGTGGTAAGTGCCTTCACACCAATATCAGTACTCACAGAAACTTCACACTTATGTGCACGGGAATTGCAGACAAAGGGACATATTTTCTGGCTTTCCAGCAGGACTGTCGGCTGAGGTTGCAAACATGCATTGCAATATGATGACACTGGCATCTGTAAAGTCACAAACAAACTGATTAAGGGAGGAACACTGGGTTTTATTCTTTGTTACAATTGTCCAGCCACATCTTTTAGTCCAGCTTGGCAGATGGGTTCATACAAATACCATGGGCCAAGGGAAATAATCACATCATATTCACAGACTTTTGAGAAACACAAAAATCCTTACTCACCAGAAAAGCATGTTTGGCGGAGCCTGTCAAATAATATCAGCTTCCTTAACCAGTTCCCTCCATATTGTTAATGTCTGTTGACTAGACACACCCACTGTGGATTGTGCTCTCCACATCAGTTAAGCAGTGTACTGTAGACCTGCTTAGGACATAACTTGACTCTGCTTTTTCCTCACAACTTTACCTAGAGCGCAAGCCTTCTGTACTCATGTTTACACCTATATATAACTTTGGAAATGTATAAATACACACACTAGACTTGTGAATATATATATGTAGAACATGCTGTAATGCTGGTCTTTCATGGTAAGTACTACAACCATCTGCCATAAAACGTTTGTTTGTATTTGGTCTATCAATTTAATATTGAAAATTTCATTCACATCTGCAATGAGTTTCCTTACGGTGGTGTAGGAACTCAACTTACATTTATTTTATTTCCCAGAAAATAATCACTATTCTCTACTCCTTGGTATAGAAATATCTGTCACTGCAAAAAGATGTCACAAGCAGGTGATGTACTCATGACTGATCTACAAGTATTATTGTATCATTGCATTTAAAATATGTATTTCCTGAATTCCTTTGACTACAAGGTAGAAATCAAAGGCATTTTCATGTTTTCACCATTGGATTGCACAGAGAATTAATTAACATGTGACTCAAAACATCTTTTTCTTTTTATGAAAATATTTTATCAACATTTTCACCACTTCAGTATTAGGGCCCAAAACAGTTGTGACTCCAAGTACAAAGAAGTAGGAAATGAAAACCTGAGCAACTTCCAACAAGCTTCACAAAGTCAAAAGAGCTCAGTACAAAGCTTGTGTTTAAAAACCTTCGAAGTGAGAAGAGAAAGTGACTTAAAATTACAAAGAAAATACTCCAACTTTCTACTAGATGCATAGGTGATTTTTCATTCTTCTGTAAGGTATGAAAAATTGACAATGGGGACACATGTATCATCTGACCCAGAGAGAGAAATCCACCAGGCAAAGATGTGGCAAGGTGATGAGACTGTAAAGGAAGGCAGACATCTCTACAGACTCAGGATGCTTGCAGGACCCTGCCAGCTCCACAGGCTTCCTTCATGTACATCTGCACCCTGAACATTGCTCTCACTCTCGAGGCTCCATTGCTGGAGTGATTCACCTTATTTCAGGAAATGTGTTCCCAAAAAGAGGATGTGGCCTCTGCTGGGTCACATCTTGGAGCAGAGTTAGTTTTAGGTGGTCCTTTGTGGGATGCTTGGATGAATGGGAATGAGCGGCATGGATTTAGGTCTTTTGTTTCTGAATCTGACTACACCTTTGACACTGAAGATACAAAGCCTTGCTCCATCAGTTAATTTTCTATGAAACTTGTAGTAGTGCAGGTTGGATCTTATAACCTAGACCAGCTTCCTTTAATCACTGATTCTTCACAGGAATCCAAAAGCTTTCTTCACGTGACTGCATCAGTAACAACTATTTTTATTATTATCCAAAATTCATCAAATTTATATCAAAATGAACAACTTTTGTTCTCTGCTATATTACAGGTATGCTGCCCTTATTATAGCCTGGACATAGTTTTAAATTCTTGATATTAAGATATCCTTTTGTGCCAATCTGTGTGTTTCTGTTGGCATTTGAAAAATCCCCCATCTTATTTTGAAATTCCAGCTTTCATAATTTCAAGGACTATCAGTAAGTGTTATCCAAGTGTTGAAATCAAAACTTGCAGCAATAGGATTTTTTTACCTGACATTATCTTAGAAAAGTGTAATTATATACAAAAAATCTGCACTTTCATTGCCTTTGACCAAATGATTCTAACAATTGCATATATAGAATCCTTTCTGTACTGTTTTTGCATTAAAGGTATCTACATTTCAAAGGAAAATAAATATTGGTACCATAGGGGAAAATATAAATGTTACCAATGGTCTGTCATGGCAGAGTAGCTGCAGGTGAATGACAAGACATCTGTATCACAAGCAAATAAGCCTCCCTGAGCATTTCTATCAGAAGATCAGAAACGAGCTTCACAGCCAGGCGTGTCTGACCCAAGGTCTCAGCAGATGTCCGTGATGGGGGAGCAGTTGACCAGAATGAGATTTATACTTCTGATTCTCTATGTAGTTTATACTATGGCTTGTATCACTGTGGAAGGATAATTATATCACTGGAGACAGTAGTAAGTTGCAAAATATTCAGGCTGCAGGTTGCTGATAGTGAGGGTAAAATCTTCCCAGATCGAGTGCCACTGAACCGTGAAGAGACTCCAGTTTGTAAATTGGTTGCATCATAGATCAGGAGTTGAGGAGCTTTCTCTGGCTTCTGTTGATACTAATCTAAGGCAATACTTATGTCCTGACTCGCCTTGCAGTTGATGGTGACTCTGTCTCCTGGAGATGCAGCCACAGATTGGGTCTGGATCAGGTGAATGTCACATCTCACACCTCAAATTAGAAATATGACAAATATGAGACAGTGCATATTGATGACTATGTACTACCAGAGTTTTCCTAATCATCTTATTGCACTGGTCACATTGGTCCGGGAAGCTCCCCCTGTCCTTCATTACCTGGGAGCCACAGGATCAGGAACCCCAGAAGCTGAGCAGGTGCCTTCATGTCCATGTTGTGTCCTGACTGGGACTGATCCCTGTACAGAGTGTGACCAGCCTGATAAAGTCCTCAGGGCAGTGGGCTGTGCACTGGGTATGCAAATCAGCCACAGCTGGGCAGGGCTCACAGCTGCAGGGTTGGCACATCTGAGTGATTCTGCAAGGGCTCAGAAACACCGAGTGTCCCCATTCTTCCAGGGAGTGCAGATTTGCCCTCACAGATGATGTTTCTATTGGGGGGAGTTAGGGAAAAATGTCAGACTATAGTCTGAGAGTGGAGTGATAGTCTGCTTCCTTCTGGTTTCTCCTATGCATGTCTTATCTACTTCTACTTCAGCCAAGTCAGTCTTCCTCTAAATGTGAAAGACATTTTAAAAGCCTGTTGCATTAATCCCATGGTTTTTGCTCAGGCCCTGAACTTCTTGGTGTGCTTATTTGCCAACACCCCTACTACAGTTGAAAGAAGATGTGAAACTGATAATAACTATCTGTGTCAATAGAAGAGATGATAAACAGATGTCAAATAGATTTCAAATTTTAAAATTTTCCATTCAGTATACAATATGCAGGGTGTAGTGTCCAGATAAGCATGGTAAATCCTAGCCAAAGGCTTTATTTCCAAGGCTCATATTATCAATACTTTAGTACTTAATCCATGTCTTTAGATTCTAAGGAGAACAGTTGTGAGGGACTCTGTGAAAAGGCTCAGAGTCAAAAAAGAACAGGGTGCTACAGGCTGAAAGGTGAAGCAACTCAGCACAGAGAATATAAAAAAGTTGCCTGCGGTTTTTGTGTTTGAGGGGGGTGAGATAGGGTCAGTTACATAGGAATATATGAGATGGAGGCACTTTCCCTTAATGAGTACAGGCCGTGACCTCTGCTGAAGGACAAGCATGAGATCCTGTGATAGTTCCACTTAGGTGTCCACTTGATAATTAAACATTTTTACTCTGGGCATAGTTTTTTAAAAAATTATTACTTCATTAAGACCTGAGCAAACCTGCAGGAGATTATGTAATCAATATGGAAGTTTCATCCTTGTTTAGTGGTACTTT
The DNA here is from genome assembly GCA_023101885.1 of Typhlomys cinereus. Lineage (NCBI taxonomy): Eukaryota > Metazoa > Chordata > Mammalia > Rodentia > Platacanthomyidae > Typhlomys > Typhlomys cinereus. The sequence goes on along the minus strand of JALPQD010000341.1, from coordinate 1,788,246 downwards.
TGCCCTGGTAACTATATAAATTGAACGAAGGTGATTCAGGGAATTTGCATTCCTAAGTATAGTTGGTGACACCTGGTGGTCTGAGAGGTGAGGGATCTGTTTCTCTCTCTTTCACTCTCTCTCTCTTCCCTTCTGTGTCTGTGAGTGTGTGTGTGTGTGTGTGTGTGTGTGGTGTGTGTGTGTGTGTGTGTGTATGTGCAATGGAAATGGTGTGGCCAGTTTCCTTGGTGCTTGGTGCTGATAATAACACTCTTGCCAAACTGGAGTAAGAGATGTGGCTCTTCCTGAAGTCCTTAGTTCATGAACACAGTAAGGAACATGCAAGCAAACTGCCACATTGGAACATGGCAAGGAACTATCCTCACTCTTGTAAGAATAAGCACTTGTTGCTGCTTTACAAGCACATTGCCCCTCAGTAGTACCTAATCTGCACTACCTCCTGCCACACATCTGCTTGATCCTCATTGACTAAATGGACTCTACATAATAACTTTTTTGATTGAATTATTTACTAGATTATTTGTAGAGACAGAGGATGAGAGAATTTCCGCATTTGCAGCAGCACAAGTGGGGTAATGTAAGTTTGACATTGTAGAGTCTGTTCTCTCCTCCCAACATTTAGGCTCCTGGGATGGAACTCAGGTGTCCAAGTTTACACACAAGCACTTTTACCTGTTGGGCCTGCCCAGGAATAACAGTCTGGGAGGAAGTGAGCAGGGCATGGCTTAGCACATGGGACCAAAGATTACACTGGGAGCTAGTGTCCTGGGTGTAACACTGATCACATTACTGAGAGCCCTAGTTGGCTTATAGGAGCCGACATAGATATATGTTTAGTCTGACCTATGCAGCCGGTGTGTTGTGCTGACCATTAAGGGAATTGGCTGCCCATTTCACACTCTGCGGTCTGCTGTCTATATAAACTGTTTCATTGCCCCCAATAGAGAGAGCAAGTGAGTCTTGCCTCGACAAGCTCCCCGCTGTGTCCAGAGTCCCGTGGATTTGGGTGAGGGGGTGGAGGACTTGCAGCGAGCTTGCCTTTCTCCACCCTGACGGCCTGGATTCATCACAGTGTGCGTGTGGGAAAATCAGCCCCACATTGGTGCCCCGTGTGAGGCCACTTCTCAAAACCCACAGAGCTAAGACTTCAGTGTATGTGAAACTTGGAAAAATATGGGGAATTCAGTTTGCAAGCTGACCCAGTGCCAGCAGCACTACAATCTACATAAAGAAGCCATGGCTTAAAGGTTACAGGCTCTGGTATTTCAAAAACGTGGCAATCAGCCCTTGAATTAGCACTTTGGATCCAATAGCATAATGTGCTCTCTTTGACCACCTGGATTCGGGTGAGGAATCTATCCAGGAAGCAGGAGGACCATTTTGGGGTGCCCCTTCCTCCAGGATTTTACCCCATTATTTTTGTACTTGAGACAGCGTTCCTTCCCGATCCAATCCAGTGTCCTCCCAAGCCGAAGGTGCAGGCAGGACAGACAGAGGGAAGAAGGAGCTTGAGGAGCTGCGAGAGCTGCTGCCGACTCCCCCGGGTGGCTTTGGGGCTGCCGGAGCCAAAAACAAGGCATCCTGGGCACCCTTCCCCCGGCAGGGCAGGGAGTGCAGTGGAGATTCCGCTGGGCTGCCTGCCTGGGCCCCAGGGCAGCAGCGCAAGGAAACCCTCCGTGGGGCCGCCTGGGCCACAGCAGGGCAGGGAAAAAGCCTCCATGAGACTGTGGGGCAGCAGGGTAGGGAAAGTAGTGAGGAGCTGCCAGAGCAGCTTCTACCTCCCCCTACAAATTCAGAGCAGCTGCAGGGGGGCGGGGATTCTGCCGGGATGCCTGCTGGGCCGTGATTGGTGGGGATTTCCCTGGGCCATGCCTGGGCAGGGAAAGCAGCAGGGAGCAGGCCAGTGGCTTAGAGGGATTCACACTAGGCCACAGTGCCCCAGTGCTGGGCGCTCAAGGAGATTGGAAAAAGTCCATGGGGGAGAAAACCCAGACAGGACCGGCGGAAAGCCTAGTGAAGCTGAGCAAGGGGTCGGAGCCGCCAGTGCTCCTAAAACTGCTAGACAATGAGAGCAAGCCACCCAGAGAGGAGGTAGAGCTGGGTGTTCCCTGAGAGCTTCAGGTTCGGGAGTGGCTAGAGGTTAAGCCTCGCACCAGTGGTTCTTTTCGTATACATTTAGCTCTACTGCTGGGCAAGGGCCGCGTGCATTGTGAAGTGGGACTGGTCTGGGGACTGGGACTGGAACCATTCCACAGTATCCTAACATAGCTCCCCTCAAGAGGGAACTCCCCCATTCGCTCGCACCAAAATTTCTCCTGAATCAGTGCTAAGGTGCACTGGTCACTGTCAGGCTAAAGCAGGGAATCCAGAGCTGGAGCCCAAGTATAATGACAACCTAGATCCAGAGGGCAATCACCCTGCAATATGGTATCCCTGGAAAAAAAAAAATTAAAGAAATTAAAGGGGACAGTTCTAGAGGATGGCCCAAATTCTCCTTGGGTCAAAACAATTCTTCCAGATTTAGCTCATCAACCCTGCATAACTAAAGACCAGCTGGATGTAGCCAGAGCGGTGCTTTCCAATCCCACCTTCACTGAATGGACAACATGTAAAAAACTAGATAAAGGCCCTTCTGTAATGCCAATAGCAGGCATTGTACAAAAACCTGGCAAGCCACCTCCCTTTACCCCCAGCATGTACCAGGAAGAGGAAAATGCCATCAATCACTATTACTCAGGGGGGGTTGAGGAAGACTAGTACAAATTCCTCGGTTCCCTGTGCAGGCAGATGGGAACTGTCTCTGAGTTTAAGCTTGATTTAAAAAAGCTTTTGCACCTCATCCATTGGGGGAACCAAAAATACTCTCTTTTGTTCTGTGTACTTTGCCTCTGATAAAGATAGGGCAACTGATCTAGGACTTAACTTGGAGAAAGGAAAGAACCACAAAACAAAGAAATCAAAACTTGACATTTATACTCTGGTTTCTCTTCAGATCGCAAAACTTGACATTTGCCTAAGGAGATAGGTAGAAACCAATAGGCGCACCCAAGCAGACAACCCAGGACCCCTTCTGACAGGGGAAAGATGGGAACGATGCTTTGAATCTTACCATACTGGGCACTTTAAGATGGTTGCAAGCACAAGAAACTTCCACATGGCCTATGTCCTGACTATGCGGATCTCCACTAGAGGAAGGATTGCCCCCTGAACCCCAGGGCCCAGGGGTCAAGCCCTCTGTTGGGGACCAATGAAATGGCCTGAAGCTCTTAGCTTCCCTCCAATGGGAAAAAGAAGTTTGCCTCTGATATCCAGTGAAGGAAGGCCCAAAATGTCAGGTTGAGCATCTTATGAGAAACTTGGGTTTAACATCCAAATGGGAAGCCTCTTCGTTTATAGACTAAGGAGCACAAAATTCCAGTGCTCAACTTCCTTCCTAGGCTTTGGCAATCTTTGATTTTACTAAAATGTTAATGATCAAGAACACGACGGTCATCAGTCTCTCACAAAGCAACTACTGAGATTCCTTATATGCTTAATTATGTTGCTTTTAGACATTTCTTCATTTAATGAAACAAGATAGGCAGTTCACATTGTTTTAAACAGGTTTTAAGATGTGATCACAGAGATTCACAGCTGCCAGGGGAAAAAAAGGTCTTCAGTATGTAGATTAATTCTTGGTTGTATACCAGGCAAAGTCAATGACTATTCCAGGTGAGGTAACAGGATTTCTTTACTCTTACCTTTACCCACAGTAAGAATACTGAGCTTATTTGGTTTATCCCATGTGCCTTCCCAATTACAATTATTTGATCCTTGTGTAGATCTTAAAAGTTAAATCGATGTTTTGTCTCTTTTATAGGGACCTTAAAGTAATAAAGCCATCTGTCAAAGATCTCTAGACCATCCCAGCACTTATTAGATGAGGACAATAGGCTGTTTTCACTTCCAACGTCCCATCTCAGCAGGAAGTAGTCAGATGGTCATCACCCCTCATCCCTTGAGCAGCCTGGGTCCTCAAATAGGTTAAGGGTTAAAGTAGGCAGGTTTAGAACAGCCATGCTGGGATGGGTCTCTCAAGGTCTTTAAAGGTCTTTAGAATTCCAAGAAGACATCCCCCTCTGCTAGATGACACCATACCCAACTAAATTAAAGGCCCAATTACTAAAACAAAAAAAAAAGCCCACACCAACAGCTAGGGTTTTCATTATTTACCATCAACATTTTAAATTTTCAAAAAGTCAATCTGGGTGTGACCGAACATCTAGAAAAAAAATTGTTCTTTTAACAACTATATCACTTAAGTGTTTCCTCAGCACATCTCTCATCAGGCTTCATCAATGAGACCATGGTACAGATGTTTATGGCCCTTGAACATCCATGCCATGGACCCCCAGAGACAGGATTCAAGCTTGGAGGCTTGTGAGCCCGTGGTCTAAAAATGGACCAGGCAGGCCTGTACTGTCTGTGTGAGCCACATGCAACTTCCCCAAGCTACCTGCTGCCATGCCTGGAGCTGATGCCAACCTGCCTGACTAAGAAGACCAACCGAGAATGGACAACAATGAAAGCTCATGCTAGGACTTATGGGACATTGGACACACATATAGTTCATTGTGAAATACCATCTCTGTTAAAACAAAAAGGGGGAGATGTGGGGCCTGCCCAGGAATAATGGTCTGGAAGGGAGTGAGCAGGGCCTGGCTTAGCACATGGGACCAAAGAAGGCGCTGAGAGCTAGTGTCCTGGACATAACCCTGATCACATTACAGAGAGCCTTAATTGGCTTATAGGAGCCAATATAGATATATATGTTTAGTCTGATCTATGGAGCCTGCATCTTGTGCTGACCATTAAGGTAATTGGCTGCCTGCTTTGCACTCTGCAGTCTGCTGTCTATATAAACTGTTTCATTGCCCCCAATAGAGAGAGTGAGTGAGTCTTGCCTCCACAAGCTCCCTGCTGTGTCCGGAGTCCCCTGGGTTTGTGTGAGGGGGTGGAGGACCTGCAGCATGTTCGCCTTTCTCTGCCCTGATGGCCTGGAGTCATCACAGTGTGTGTGCGTGTGTGGGAAAATCAACCCTGCACTTTTACCCACTAGGTCATCTGTATTCAGTTCTTAATTTGTGGAATTCTGCACCACAACATCTGTAAGGTGACTGTGTTAGACTCATGTTCCCATTGCTGAACAAATGCAGGACACTAATAACTGAGTGGAAGAGTGTGCTTCCTCTTACTTAGTTTCTGGTCATAATTCTCCACCAAGGTAGGACATCAACACCAATATCAGTACTCAAGGAAAATGGCTAAACTACACCCTCAGGAATTACTGAGAAAGGGACATGCTTTCTGGCTTTCCAGCATGTCTGCTTGGTGAAGTAACCAAGATGTGCATCGCAATATATCTGCATTGACAACTACAAAGTCACAAGCAAGTAGCAGGGAGGAACAATGGGTTTTATTCTTTCTTAAAATTGTCCTCCACATAGTTTTGTCCAGCTTGACACATGGGTTCATATCAATACCAGGGGCCATGAGAAATAATAACACCATATTCACCAACTTCAGAGAAAGTAAAAAATCCTCACTTGTCAGACCAGCATGTCAGATCAAGTATGCTGAAGTATCCAAACTTCCTTAGCCAGCTCCCTCCACCTTGTTGATGCCTTGGGACGAGACACACCTACCAAGTGTTGGGCCCTTCCCAGCAGTTATTCAAATACTGCAGACTTGCTTAGGGCTTAACTTGACTACTCATTCCTCACAACTCTACTCAGAGCTCTAGCCTTCTTCAATAGTCAAGTTGGTACCTGTATATAACTATGACATGTATGAGCACACACTCTAGACCTGTGAATATATGTAGAGCATGCAACAAAGCTGGTCTTTCATGTCGGTACTACAAGCTGCTGTAAAACATTTGTTTGTATTCATTCATTCCTGTTATCAATACAAATTTTATCACATCTAAATGTGTTTCTTCATGTAGTGATAGGAAGTAAACTGAAGTTTATTTTTTTCCACAAAAATGTCAACATTCTCTGGGGGCTGGAGAGGTGGCTCAGGGGTTAAGCCTCTGCCTTGCAGGCCAAAGATCCTGAGTTCAGATACCAGACCCCATGTATAGACACTGGGCTGAAGCGAGGTGGGGGGGCAGCCTGCGTTTCTGGCCCTGGTAGGGCACAGCCTGTGAATCCCAGGGCACAGTAAACAAGGAGGAGGTGGAGGCAGTCCATGGTGGATCCAGAATTTGCCCATTGTTCTACACACACACACACACACACACACACACACACACACGCACAATTGAATAAATAAATTTTTTTTTCAAAAAATATCAACATTCTCTACTTCAAGGAACACAAATACTTCCTTACACTATAGAGGCCTGAATCCCTACAGGAGTTCACAAGCCAAATTAAACCCTGACATATAGTGAAGTATGTGGTTAGAAAGTTGGTAAGGAGTGGGTAAGAATTGTGAAGGGAAGGGAGTAGATGATATGGGGGGAGAGAAGCTGGGATGATTATCAATATGCTTGTAAAACTAGAAAAAATTTTAAAAAGAAATAATCCTTACTGCAAAGTAGTAGAGCACATTGCTGATCCAATCATGATTGATCCAGAAATATTATTACAATAGTGTGCTTAAAATATGTATTTCCCAAACTCCTTTGACTAGAAGGTACAAATCAGATGTGTTTTCATGTTCTCACCATGGAGAATACTAAGAATTAATTTGCATGTGATTCAAAACATATTTTTCTTATAAAAATATTTTAATCATGTTTTCACCACTTAAATATTACTTATGTTAAGCCAAAACCTGTCATTACACCCAATTATAAGGAAATAAGTAAGGAAAGTCTAAGCAACTGACACCAGGGATCAAAAAGTCAAAAGAGTATAGTACAGAGCATGTGTGTTAATAGATTCAGAGTGAAAAGAGGAAATGATTTAAAGTTACGCAGAAAAAAGTCCAACTTTCTACTTGAGTAGATGCTCACCTGATTATTCATTCTTCTATTATAAGTATCCAATTAACAATGGGAAACATGTAGCATATGACACCGAGAGAGGAACTCACCAGGTAAAGATGTGCCAAAGTGATGAGCCTGTAAAGAAAGGCAGGTATCTCTATAGATATCTATAGACAAAGCTATGGAGAGGACAATTTTAAGAAAGAATAAAATCCATTGCTCCTCCCTGCAGTTTGTGACTTTATAGATGTCAATGCAGATACCAAACAATGCAAACATCAAATTGCAGCAATACCATCTTTTTTTCTGACATTAACTTAGGAAAGTGTAATTGCTTGCAAAACACCAGCACTTTGATTGCCTTTGACCAACTAATCTTAAGGATGCTTCTTGGACCTTGTTCACTCCACAGGCTTCCTTCACGTACATCTGCACCTTGAACACTGATCTCACTCTTCACTGCTCCATTGTCCCAGTGACCCTGACCACCCTGTGCTTAAACTATCACTTCAGGTTGCATGTTTCCACATTGAAGCACATGGCTTCTCTTGGTCACTGTTGGAGAGGAATGGTTTTCAGATGTTCTTTTGGGGGGATGCTTGACTGAATGGTAATGAGTGATATGTCTTTAGCTCTTTTCCCCATGAAGTTCATTACACTTTCAATATTCCCGATTTAAATTTTGTTTCAAGCATTATAATCCTATGAACTTGAGGGAGTGAAGATTGTTCTTGTAAGCAAGACCATGTTCCTTTTCTCACTGATTCTTCCATGAATTTAAAGGCCCTTTGTGACATAATTACTTCAGTAACAACCATCCCTACTATACTCTCAAACTCATCAAATAGACTTCAATATTTGTCCTCTGCTGTATTGTATCTGTTGTAGAGAGTCTTAAATTTGTGATACTAAGACAATAATTTTGTGTGATTCTGGGTATTTATTTGGGTATTTGAAAAATCCTCCATTTTGTTTTGAAATTGCAACATTCACCTCTTTAAAGACAGTCTCTTAGTGGTTTCCAATGATGCACATCAAAGCTCCAGCAATACTATCTTTTTTCTGACATTAAGTTAGGAAGGTGTAATTGCATGCAAACCACCAGCCCCTGGATTGCCTTTGAACAGATAACATTAAGGATATCTAGTATAGAATACTTTCTCTACTACTTTGAGGATTAAAGGTATATAAGAAGAAGGCAAAGTAGAAAGTTGGTGTAGCTGTTACTCTCTCCTGCTATTGTGAAACAGCACTCATACAACAACCTGGACAGAAAGGGAGATTTAATTGGAATAGGGTTCCAGAGCAGATACACAGTCCTCAGGAGGAAATAATGTGTCAGGCGAGTCACGAGGTCACGACTTGATTAAGTCAGATCCATCAGGGAGGACAGAGACTTCATGATTCAGAGATCAAGAGGAAGAAGGGTGGGCTCACAAATTTCAAGGTCTGGCCCCTGTCAGGGATCTTCCTGCAGCAAGGATCCATCTCACACATATAACCATCCTCAACATTGACACTAGCTAAGGATTCAAACCCATGAGTCTGTGAGCGACTACTCCCATTCAAATCTCAATATTTAGGATGATAGGGAAAATATCTGAAGTTTACCAAATCCTCAGGCAGGATGGAATTGCTGCCTGTCAGTGAGAGGACATCTGGTTCATATGCAGGCAAGCCTCCCTGACCATTTCCACCAGAACCTTCACAGAAAGGCTGCATCTGAACCAGTGTCTCAGCAGATGCCCATGACAGGGGAACATTGTAGTGATCAAGCCACATACTTCTGCTTCTCAGTATGGTTTATGCTATGACTTCTATCACTGTGATAGTGTAACTGTTATTCTGCTGATAGTAGTAAGTTGCAGAATCTTCAGGCTGCAGGTTGTTGATGGTGAGAGTGAAATGTGTCCCAGATCCACAGCCACTGAATGATGAAGAGACTCCAGTCTGCAAATTGCTTGCAGTATAGACCCGACGTTGAGGAGCTGTGTCTGGCTTCTGTTGATACCAAGGTAAGCTTTTGCCTGTGTCCTGACTGGCCTTGCAGTTGATGGTGACTCTGTCTTCTGGAGATGCAGTCACAGATTGGGTCTGGATTAGGTGAATGTCACATTTCACACATGACATTGGAAATGAAACAAAAATAAGACACAACATCTTGATAATTATGTAATAGCAGAGTTTTCCTAAACATCTTGCAGTGCTGCTCATATTGGGTTGGGTACCCCTTTGGTGTCCTTCATTACCTGGGAGCCAGAGGAAAAGGAACCCAGAAGGTGAGCAGGGGTCTTCAAGTCCATTCTATGTCCTGACTGGGTTTGACCCCTGCACAGGTTGTAACCAGCCTGATAAAGTCCTCAGGGCGATGGGCTGTGCACTGTGTATGCAAATCAGCAGAAGCTTGGGCAGGGGCACAGCTGTAGGGCTGGCACATGTGAGTGACTCTGCAAGGGCTCCGTGACCTGGGGTGTGCCCATTCTTCCAGAATAGTGCAGATTTGCCCTCATGGATGATGTTTCTATTGGGGGATTCATGCTGCAGTCTGGGAGTGGAGTTATGGTTGGCTTCCTGTGGTATCTCCTATGCATTTCTTTCAAGATTCACTTCAGCAGAGTCAGTCTTCCTCTCAATGTGAAAGACATCGTAATGTCCTTTTGCATGCAGTCCTATGTGTTTGCTCAGGCCCTGAACTTCTTCATGGTCACACACAGTCTGAATTGAGTGATGATTAATTTATTTCTTTTTTAAATACATTTTTTATTATTTCCGCTCATACAAACTTAATAGGTAGACCAGTTCCCTCCCTCCCTCCTCCTCCCCCTGAACACCCCCTGTTCCCCCTCCCTCCCTCAAACTCCCTGTTCCCCTCCCTTCCTCCCCATCCCCCAGTGCCTCCCCCCAATTCCCAGAGAGTCCTTTATTGTGTATGCCTAACACTCCTCTTGATCCTCCTCTCCGATGACGTACAAGGACCCAGTGGCATTTCCCTGAACCGTTTCTCGTGTTCCCCTTAAGCATAGGAACTCTACTGTGGCTGTCAATCCCTTGCCTCCAAGGATTTGGATGCCTTTAGCTGATCCTAGACTTTGTGAGGTCAATAGTGTGTTGGACATTGCGCAGGGCATGCAAAGTCCTATTATGATTGCTTCGACCCTAACTAGCGTGGAGAATCTTGCAAATCATTGCTCCTCCCATCCTTTTGCTCTTACAATCTTACCGCCCCCTCTTCCTCAAATGTCCCTGAGATTCAGGATGGGGGGGATTAGGCTGGCCTAGTTCTATGTGGTTGATATAGAGTCTCTGAAGTTCTGGATTGTGGTTTGTTGATTTTCTTTTGCAGTTTTGCTGCTCCTGCAATGCCCTTCACTCCATCCTGATGGGCACTGTATGTCACCCCCTGGTTAGAGACAAAAAGCTGTTAAACTTGAGTCTTGTTGTAATAGCACATTCAAGGGTAGATGTAATAAAAGTAGGAAACTTCAGTGAGGGAGGGGTCAATCACCCTTTTGCAAAATGTTTACTTTTTATCTGCCAGACTATATGCCCTCCCCTTCTGGTGAGATAATACCACCTCAGTTGTACATGATCAGGAACGAACATCTGTGAACTTAACCAGGTGTCACATTACTTACTTGCATTCCTTGGAGGCCTATTTTCTCTGCTGTAACATGGTCCCCTCTCTCCTTGTGTCTGGTATGGCCCTCCAACCCCATCTCTCCTGTTCATAATCCTTGCAATTACTGTATTACATAGGTTTACCTTTGAGTGTCTCAATGTGCGCTGGGTGAGTTTGGTACTAGGAGCCACCTATTAGGGAGTACATATGGCGCTTAACTTTCTGGGTTTGGAATACTTCACTCAATATAATTGTTTCTAATGACATCCATTTCTCAGCAAACTCCAGTAATTCATCATTTTTGATGGCTGAGTAGTACTCCATTGTATAGATGTACCACTTATCCACTCCTCAACTGTTGGACATTTGGGTTGAATCCATGACTTTGCTATTGTAAACAGTGCTGCTATGAACATGGTCGTGCTTGTGCTATCGAAGTGAACCTCTGCTGCATGGGGGGTTATTCCCCAAAGTGGAATAGCAGGGTCATATGGCATTTCAATCTTTAATTTCTTTAAGAATCTCCAGATGGCTCGCCAGAGTGGCTGTATGAGCCTGCACTCCCACCAGCAATGTAGGAGAGTTCCCCTCTCTCCACATCCTCTCCAGCATTTGTTGTTTGTATTTGGATTTTTGCCATTCTGACCGGGGTGAGATGGTATCTCAGGGAAGTTTTGATTTGCATTTCCCTGATGGCTAAAGAAGTGGAGCATTTTTTAAGATATTTGTTAGACATTTTAATTTCATCCTTGGTAAAATTTCTTTTAAGTTCCAAGGCCCATTTTTTAATTGGGCCATTGGTTTCCGTGGTGTTTAATTTTCTAAGTTCTTTGTGCACTCTGGACAGTAGAGCTCTATCAGATATGTGGTTAGTGAAGATTTTCTCCCATTCTGTGGGTTGCCTTTGAGCTCGTGTAACAATCTCTTTATCTGAACAGAAACTTTTTAATTTCAAAAGATCCCAACTGTTGAGAGTTGGTAGCAGTGACTGCCATTGAATGTCTGTTTAGGAACTGTTGGCCTAACCCAATCAGCTCGAGGGAGTTCCCTATCCTTTCAACTGTGGTTTTTATAGTCTCTGGCCTGATATCAAGGTCCTTGATCCATTTGGAATTAAGTCTTGTACATGGTGACAAGTACGGGTCCAGCTTTAATCTTCTGCATGTGGAGATCCAGTTTTGCCAGCACCATTTGTTGAAGATGCTGTTCTTTTTCCATTGGATTCTTTGGGCACCTTTGTCAAATATCAAATGGCGATATTTTTGTGGGCTTATATCTGGGTTGTCAACCCTTATCCATTGATCTGTGTGTCTATTTTAGAGCCAGTACCAGACTGTTTTTACAACTATGGATTTGTAGTATAGACTAAGGTTTGGTATGGTAATACCTCCAGCAGTGTTTTTGTTACTCAGGATTGTCTTTGCTATCCTGGGTCTTTTGTGCCTCCATATGAATTTTGAGATTATTTTGTCAACTTCTTTGAAGACTTGCTTTGGGATTTTTAATTGGTATAGCATTGAATTTGTATATTTCCTTTTAGTAAGATGGTCATTTTTACAATGTTGATTCTTTCAGTCCAGAAACATGGGAGGTCTTTCCACCTTCTGATGTCTTCTGCAATTTCTTTCTTCAGGGTTTTAAAGTTTTCATTGTAAAGGTCTTTTACCTCCTTGGTTAGGTTTATACCAAGGTATTTCATTTTTTTAGGGGCTATAGTAAATGAGATTGTTTCCCTTAAGGCTTTTTCACTTCTTTCATTCTGGGCATATAGGAAGGCCTCTGATTTTTGCACATTTATTTTGTATCCTGCCACCCTGCTGAACTTCTCAATTAGTTCCAGGAGCTTCCTGGTGGAGTTTTTGGGATCCCCCAGGTATAAGATCATGTCATCTGCAAAGAGGGATAGCTTGACTTCTTCCTTGCTGATTTGAATCCCTCTTATGTCCCTTTCTTGTCTTATGGCTTCAGCTAAGGCTTCAAGTACAATATTGAATAGAAGTGGTGAGAGTGGACAGCCTTGTCTAGTTCCTGATCGAAGTGGGAATGCTTCCAATTGTTCCCCATTGAGCATAATCCTTGCTGTAGGCTTGTTATATACAACTTTTATTATATTGATAAAGGTTCCTTCCATTCCTACTGTCTCTGGCGTTTTAATCATAAAAGGCTGTTGGATCTTGTCAAAAGCTTTTTCTTCATCTATCGAGAGTATCATGTGGTCTTGGACTTTGGACTAGTTTACATGATGAATTACATTTATTGATTTGCATATGTTGAACCAACCTTGTGTGCCGGGGATGAAGCCTACTTGGTTCCTGTGAATGATCTTTTTGATATGTTTTTGAATCTGATTTGCTAAGACTTTGTTGAGAATCTTTGCGTCTGTGTTCATCAGAGATTGGCCTATAGTTTTCTTTTGTAAGTGAATCTTTATATGGTTTTGGGATTAAAACGATATTAGCTTCATAGAAGGAATTTGGTAGTGTTCCTTCCTTTGCTATTTGATGGAACAGTTTAAGGAGTATTGGTGTTATTGACTCCTTAAAGGTCTGGTAGAATTCTGTGCTGAATCCATCTGGTCCAGGACATTTTTTGGTGGGAAGATTCGAGATTACTTCCTCAATTTCCTTATATATTATAGGGCCATTTAAGTAATTCACAACTTCCTGATCCAGTTTAGGTAAGACGTGTTTACTTAAAAATTCATCCATCTCTTGTGTGTTGTCAAACTTCACTGAGTATAAGTTTTTGAAATATGATGTTATAATTCTCTGGATTTCTTGGGTGTCAGTAGTGATTACTCCATGTTCATTTATAATTTTGTTAATTTGGGTTTTCTCTCTCTTGCTTTTGGTTAATTTAGCTAGGTGTATCTATCGGTTTCTGTGTGTTTTTCACTGAATCGACGTTGTTGGTATTGTTACACTTGCCAGTTATTACTAGTGCTTGCCTTGGATTGGGTATGTTTGTGTATTGTTATTGTTATATCCTAAATGAGGCTACTAGGCTGTTAGTCCGTCAGTTAAGTCAGGTTATGTTACCAGGGGGTGAATATCAGTTTGGTAGTGCACTTTTACCATTTAGTACTTGGTGAAATGTTGGGGTGAGTGGTGTACTCCCTGGAGTTGTATGTTTTGGGGTGGCTGTATGAGAAAGTTGATCTACAGCATTGATACTTTAAAGGATCAGTAAGGTGAAAAGAAAAAGTTTACTTATCTTTGGGCTGGATGAGAAAAATCTCGCCCACGTGATATAATGATTGTAGTGGAGTCCAGATGTATGGCCTGTGTTCCCTTTGTTCCTTAGAATTTTGCTTGAGTTTCCTTTGGACTCTATTGAATTCTGAGTAGCAGTGTGTCTTCCGTGGACCACATGCATAGGTCCTTGGTGGGCCAGAGAGGCAGAGGGTCTGATGTAGATGGCAGAATTCTTCACCTGCGACCTGGGGGGGGCAGAGGCGCGTGGGGGCGGGAGGGTGCGAGAGGCTGGGGTCCGGGGCAGGGCCCTGGGGCCAAAGCCGGCTGCCGCCCGGTGCAGTGCTGCTGGCCGGGAGGTTCCGGGGTGGGGTATTAACTTATTCCTTAACCATTAACTAATAACCATCCCTGTTTCACTGTATGGGTTTTATATTTAATATACATTTAGTTTCATATTCGTATGGCTACATCAAATCTATTTCCTGTGAATATCTTATTCCATCTCTTTACCTTCTGTTTCTGAGTTTCCTAGAAGTCAAGTGAGTTTTTTATAAGGAACCCTTTTGGGGGCCTTGTTCATTCACTTGTCTCTAAATTGGAGAATGCATTTATGAGCAGGTAAATTCTGACTCTAGCCAATAATATAACTTGTTTCTTAGAGATTTTTTGTTTTGTTTTGTTCATCTTGTTAATTATATGAATTGCTCTAGTTGTGTGAGATGACTTCTCTACTATTTTGGGTATATGTAGTACAAGTGTTGTTTTGTGGGTGTCATGTGGCTTACTGAATTAGTCATGTTCATTTGTATATCCCAAATTCACAAACTGTGTGAAACTTATGAATACTGGGGTCTCTTATATGTGGCTCAATGTGTGAAATATGAAAATCTACTCACACCATTTTAAATATGATTCATAAGACATAAAACAAATTAATTCACAGAGATTACATCATGTTTCACATATTATTCTCAATATAGTTTATGGTAGGATAAATCTCTAATGTATATACATACATATTAATGTTTATATGGTTATATTTGTATGTGCTTAGAGATAGACATTTATATATTAATGTGTGAACCCAAGTAATTTCTGCTCTTATTTGCTATGTGGTCATTTTGTAGTGCACAGGGCAGCTGTTCCTTTAAAGGTCTCCACTCATGTGGTTCTGCTCAGAAGTCAATACTGTTGGCAGCAAAACTGTTGAACTGTCTGTGCAAGGAAATCTGAGGAAAAGTCCAGGAATCAGTCCCAAACTTGTCAGTGAGATACTTGTCAGAGTCACAAGATTTCCAGGCAGGACAGGTGATAAAGCTGAGCCTCTGTTGGGGACCCAAGGAGACCGTTGGGGGGCGGAGATGAGCAGGCAAGGTGTCAACAACATAGACCCTGGAAGTCAGGTGAGTAGTAAAGCAGGCTCTCAGGCTTACAGGCTCTTATATTGTAAATATCTGGCTGCTTATACACCCCACCCAACCTCCCATAAGTCCCAGCATGAGCTTTTGCTGAGTTGTCCTCGGTGGGTTGGTCCTCTCAGCCAGGCAGTTTGAAGTCAGCACCAGGTATGGCAGCATGATCTAGCTTGAGGAAGTTGCATTCGCACACACGACCCATACAGGTAATACAGGTCTGCCTAGTCCCTTCCTCCTACAAGGCTCCTCCACCCTGTTATCCAAGGCAACCCAAGGAGGTTTTTGTATTGTTTTATATCACTGTGATACCCACTGTAATACTGGTGGCAGTAATAACCTGCCAAGTCCTCAGGCTCCAGGCTGCTGATGGTGAGAATAAAGGCTGTCCCAGACCCACTGCCGCTGAACCGGGTTGCGACACCAGAAATTCTGGTGGAAGCACTGTGGATGAAGAGTGTGGGAGCCTGCCCAGACTTCTGCTGGTACCAGGCCAAGTAGTTGCTGATGCTCCTACTGGCCGAGCAAGTGACAGTGGTTGTTTCTCCAGGAGACAAAGACAGGGAGGCTGAGGACTGTGTCAGCAGGACGTGGCCCAATGTACCTGAGAAAAAATAATAGAAAAAAAGTTATCCAGATACTACTTCTCATTGTCTTAGTAGAGGCAGCCTGGTTAAAGTGCAGGTTACTTCATTCTGAGACACACAAGTGCCAGGTCACAAGACCCCCACAAGGTTAAGAGTGTTCACAGACAGGCAGAACCATCTTGTTTCTCTCACCTGGCAGCCAAAGCAGCAGGAGGGAGAGAAGCTGAGTTGGAGCTTCCATGGCTCATTCTGAGTCTTGCAGGAAGCAGCTTTTGTCCTAGAGCCTGGGGGCTTTGATAAGGGTTGTGGAGCTCAGGGTGGGTGGAGAGGAGCATGAAAAGCTTCTGGGAGGAGCTGGGCTTCTACCTGGAGAGATGTTTCCCACCTTTCTTTCCACTTCAGCAAACCCCACCAGATGGTCATGTCAGCAACAGCCTTGGTTTTGCTGAAGCAGAGAATTTCCTTTATGTGGTTACACAGTTCAAGCTGTGTATATTCTCACCCCATCAAACACTGTTGGGTATTCTTTAATATAAACTCTTTGGTGAACAAAATTAGAACTGACCAGATCTAAAATCTATTTGTGACCAAAATTTGAATCATCTTTCCTCTGGAGCATTGTGTTATAGTGAGTAAATGAATCACTTAGAGAAACACATCGTCCAGATATACTCTTCCTCTGCTACTTAGGAGTCCTTTCCTCTATAGGGATGTAGGAGGGTCAACATGCAATGAGGTTCTATAGTGCAGTTGCTTGGACAGCCACCACTGACCAATGAGCTGTGTGATGGTTTTGGTTTTCTAAACACAGACAAGTACACGTCCCAGACAAGTAGTAAATACTCATGGAGTGATCTTTTCCATGCCACGTTTATGCCAGTTAGGCACAGGTGTCAACTTGGCAGTTGAGGATTGAGCTTGGGTCATGTTAGTGAAAGATTGTTAGCCAAGGCAAGCCCTAAGCAAGCCTGCAGAAGACTAATTTATGTCAGAAGAATCAGCCCATGGGGGTAGGATTGTTCTTTGAGAAGGTGAGAAAGAAAGAGCCAAAGGATTAAAAAAAAAAGGAAAGAGAAAGAAGGAAGAAAGGAAAGAACAAAGGGAGGGAGGGAGGGAGGAAGGGAGGGAGAGAGGAAGGAAAGAAGGGGAAGAGGGAAAGCAAGAAAGTGAGCTAGCAAATGACCAAGAAAGAAAGAAAGAAAGAAAGAAAGAAAGAAAGAAAGAAAGAAAGAAGAAAGAAAGAAAGAAAGAAAGAAAGAAAGAAAGAAAGAAAAAGAAAGAAAGAAAGAAAGAAAGAAAGAAGGAAGTAAAGAAAGAAGGAAAGAAAGAAAGAATCAGCCCTTGGGGGTGGGATTGTGTTATAGTGAGTAAATGAATCACTTAGAGAAACACATCGTCCAGATATACTCTTCCTCTGCTGCTTAGGAGTCCTTTCCTCTATAGGGATGTACGAGGGTCAACATGCAATGAGGTTCTATAGTACAGTTGCTTGGACAACCACCACTGCCACTGACCATGAGCTTGTGATGTTT
This sequence comes from Typhlomys cinereus, assembly GCA_023101885.1. Taxonomy (NCBI): domain Eukaryota; kingdom Metazoa; phylum Chordata; class Mammalia; order Rodentia; family Platacanthomyidae; genus Typhlomys; species Typhlomys cinereus. The sequence goes on along the minus strand of JALPQD010000341.1, from coordinate 1,770,926 downwards.
GGTTTTTTTTCTAAACACAGACAAGTACACTTCCCAGACAAGTAGTAAATACTCATGGAGTGATCTTTCCATGCCACGTTTATGCCAGTTAGGCATAGGTGTCAACTTGGCAGTTTGAGGATTGAGCTTGGGTCATGTTAGGAAAGATGTTAGCCAAGGCAAGCCCTAAGCAAGCCTGCAGAAGACTAATTTGTCAGAAGAATCAGCCCATGGGGGTAGGATTTGTTCTTTGAGAAGGTGGAGAAAGAAAGAGCCAAAGGATTAAAAAAAAAGGAAAGAGAAGAGGAAGGAAGAAAGAACAAAGGGAGGGAGGGAGGGGAGGAGGAGGGAGAGAGGAAGGAAAGAAGGGGAAGAGGGAAAGCAAGAAAGTGAGCTAGCAAATGACCAAGAAAGAAAGAACATAAGAAAGAAAGAAAGAAAGAAAGAAAGAAAGAAAGAAAGAAAGAAAGAAAGAAAGAAAGAAGGAAGTAAAGAAAGAAGGAAAGAAAGAAAGCATCAGCCCATGGGGGTGGGATTGTGTTATAGTGAGTAAATGAATCACTTAGAGAAACACATCACCCAGATATACTCTTCCTCTGCTGCTTAGGAGTCCTTTCCTCTATAGGGATGTACGAGGGTCAACATGCAATGAGGTTCTATAGTGCAGTTGCTTGGAAAGAAAGAAAGGAAGGAAAGAAGGAAGGTGGGAAATGAGGGAGAGAAAGAAAGAAGAACAAAAGAAGGAAAAAGAAGCCGAAGCGATAAAGGAAGAAGGTAAGGCAAGCAAGAAGAAAAGGAAGAAAGGAGAAGTAGGAGGATATGATCCTGGTGCCCTCTAGTGGCGTCTCACTGTTCGCATCTAGAGAAAAACATTCAGGCAGGAACCCTGAACTGCAGACTTTTACCCTGGATCCTCACTAGCTCTCTCACCTCGCCCAGCTCCCCCTCAGGCTTCAGGGAGGAGGGGAGGACTGGCGAAATGCTGTGGGAAGCCAGATGCAATGCTTGTGTGTAACAAAGAACAGATTTTTAAAAGTTGTTAAAAAGAGTCATGTTCTGCACCTTTAGATGACAGTACATCTTGTTTGTACTGTGGAACTGAACAAGATTTTAGACTATCAAGATCTGGGGAACCACATCTCCCTCTCCCCTAAAACAAAGCCTTCCAGAGTCTTTCAAAGCTTGGACCCCCATGAGAACCGTTGTCACATCGGAGGCGCGAAATGGCATAGCTCATGCAGCCAGCATTTCACATCTGCATCTCTGGAGGTTTATGTTCTGGTGTCCGTCACAGTGGAGGGCATTCTAATGCTGTGTACAGTCGTAGGTACAACAGCTTCAGTTGCCAAGCTGTTAGTGAGAGTGAAATCTGCCCGGAATCCACTCCCCTGAACTTTGTCAAGAGGTTGGCTCCAAAACCATGCTATATAGCAGCAATGCCCTGATTGGTTGGGCAAGTCATGATTACACTGTCTTTTAAAGAGGCAGACAGGGAGGATGGAAACTGGGAGACCTGGATACATTGGGCTCCTGATATTGAAAAAAAATTATATGCACTTAGTCGTGCTATAAACAGACTTAAAAATCTTGAAGCACGGTTCACACTGGGCTGAGTCAATCCACAAATCCAGGGTGTCGTCCTTGCTCATGGGGAGCCAAAGCAGCAGAAGCCCCAGGAGCTGGGTGGAGACCATCATGGTGGATCTTTGAGGTAACTGGGGCTGACTCCTGCACAGTGCTAGAATGGCCTGCTATGAAGTCCTCCAGGCAGTGGGTTGGGCTGTGGGCACATGCAGATCAACAGGAGCCAGGCAGAGCTGGGCACAACCTGGCTGTGGACTGTGGGATGGAGGCTGCCAGGGCCTTAGTGATTCCTGACTGACACACAGTGTGAGCTTTCTAGGGGTGCTTGTGTTCATTTGTATATATGTGTCCCGCAGTGTTACCACTCTGCAAAAGCAAAGGGCAGCTATCCCAGGTCTCACTTGAATACCACAAATTGGCCTAAGATTATGTTTCTGTCAATCCAGCATTTTGTTTTATAAAACATGTTTAGGGAACTTTAAACCATGCTTGCAATGCACCTTTGACCTGTTTGGAATTAAATCTTTCATTGTTGGGTAGCGTGAGTGTTACAGAGAATATATATTATAATCTTAGAGAACAGTGCTAGCTGGCTTTCAATTCATTTTATTAGAAGAAAAATACTTTTATTGCAAATACACATTACTTTGAAATTGTTCCCTATTGTAATTGAAAAGGATACAGACTACAATGGTCTGAGGAACCAGAAGATGAAGCTAAGGCTGCAAATCTATCCCTGAGAATTTAGCTTCCTCCATCTCTTATACAGTTCCCTACAGGGTTCTCCATGACCCTCTCTCCTTGCCAAAACCACATCTTCAGCATTTCACCTGCATCAAACAACCTAAGCTTTAGGTTGATGATCTTTTTCTTTTAAGCGGCTGGGTAATTTGACCATAAGGGAGATCATTCTTGGGCTGAGGAGATGACTCAGAGGTTAAAGCGTTTGCTTTGCAAATGAAAGGACCTGAGTTCAGATCCCTAGATCCTGTGTAAAAAATGCCAGTGGTTGGCAGTTCTTGCCCTGGAAAGCAGAGCCTGGGAAACCCACAGAGTAAAATAATAAGAATGTAAAGCAATGCAAGATGATTTTCATTATCATTCTTGGGCTTCTACAAGTACACATATTCAAGGACTCTTCTGTATACATGCTTACACACACATGTACACACATGCACAAATGCATACACACATACACACACACAAAACAGGGATCATCACTGAGCTCAGTAAAAGGCCAGAGACTGGGAGGAGGAGGGAGGGAGGGAACTGGTGTACCTATTAAGTTTGTATGAGCTGAAATAATAATAAATAATGTATAATAAAAAAAAGGCCAGAGACTATAAAACCCTTAGTTGAAAGGGTAGGGAACACCTTGGAGCTCATTGGACTAGGCCAACAGTAAATAATCAAAAATCCAACAGCACAGTCAATCAATACTCAACAGATGGGATCTTATGAAATTAAAGAGCTTCTGTTCAGATAAAGAGATTGTAACTTGAGCACAAAGACAACCCACAGAATGGGAGAAAATCTCCACTAACCATATATTTGATAGAGCTCTATTTTTTTAAATTTTTTATTATTATGTATTTAATTGTGCATGTGTGTGTGTGTATGTGTATGTGTGTGTGTGTATGTGTGTGTAGAACCACGGACGAATTCAGGAACCACCATGGACGCCTCCATCTCCTGTTTACTCTGCCCCGGGATTCAGAGGCTCCGCCCTACCAGGACCAGAAACGCAGGCCGCCCCCGCTTCCGCCTGGCATCTATACGTGGGGTCTAGGGATCCGAACTCAGGATCTTCCAGCTGCAAGGCAGAGGCTTAACCCCTGAGCCACCTCTCCAGCCCCTGATAGAGTTCTATTGTCCAGAGTGCACAAAGAACTTAGAAAACTAAACACCAAGGAAACAAATGGCCCAGTTAAAAAATGGGCCTTGGAACTTAGAAAAAAAAGAAACTTTACCAAGGACAAAATTAAAATGTCTAACAAATATCTTAAAAAATACTCCACATCCTTAGCCATCAGGGAAATGCAAATCCAAACCTCCCTGAGATATCATCTCACCCTGGTCAGGATGGCAAAAATCCACAATACAAACAACACAAAATGCTGGAGGGGATGTGGAGAGAGGGGAACTCTCCTACACTGCTGGTGGAATGCAGGCTCATACAGCCACTGCCGCGGCCATCTGCCTATTCTTAAAGAGTTAAAGATTGAAATGCCATATGACCCTGCTATTCCATTTTAGGAATAAACCCCCCCTACAGCAAAAAGTCACCTCATAGCAACAAGTACGACCATTTCATAGCCACTGTTTTACAATAGCCAAAGTCTGGAATCACCAAATGTCAACATTGATGAGTGGATAAGGAAAACGTGGTACATTTAATACAATGGAATACTACTCAGCAATCAAAAATGATGAACTAATGGAATATTGCCGGGATGTGTGTTAGAAAAATTATATTGGTGTTTTCCCAGACACAGAAAATTAAGCCCGGATATACTCCCTAATAGGTGGATCCTAGTACCAACCCACTTAAAGACACATCAAAGATAAATCCTCTGTAATACCATACAGTAAATGCAAAGAGTTGTAAACAGAGAGAAGGGGAGGAGGGGCCCCACCAAAACAAGGAGAAAGGGGATCATGCTATGGCAGAGAATCGATAGGCCACATCAAGGACTGCAAGTAATGTAATGAGACATCTGGTTAAGCTCACAGATTGCCCTTTCGGGTCACTTGCAACTGATGGGTAGGATCTTACCAGAAAGGGAGGGCAATACAGTCTGGCAGATTGAAGGTAACCATTTTGCAATGGAGACTTGACCCACCCCTCACCGCACAGTCTCCTACCTTATTCAAATCGTCCCTTTGACTTATCATCTGTATCAACTAAGATCGTCTTTTCACCAGATTTTTTTACTCTCTGCAGCCGGGATGCCATCCACCCTCATACATCCAGAAATGGACGCCAAAGGCATTGCGGCACAGCAAAACTGAAAAAAATCAACAATCATAATTCATAAATCATGAACTCTAGAATCAAAAACTCCCCTGAAATCAGCCTGCCTAGTATCTCTCCCCATCCTGAAGCTCAGGAAATTTGCAGAGAGGGGGGTTATAAGATTGTAGAGCATAAGGAATGGAGGAATAATGATATGCAAGATACTCCAACAAGTTAGGGGCCAAAGCAATTATAATAGGACTCGTAGGATCATGCCAATGACCAACATATCATTGACCCCTCAAAGTCTAGGCATGGACTAAAGGCCACTAGGATCCTTAGAAGCAAGGGATTAACAGTCACAATAGTTTTCTATCTTAAGGGGAACCAAGAAAAGAGTCTGGAATGCCACTTAGCTCTTACAACCCATCATAGAGGGAGGACCCAAGGAAGTTTGATACATATTAAAGGATTCCTTCAAAAGATGGTGCCTGGAGAAAAGGAGGAAGTGGGGAAAGGAAGGGGACAGGGGAGGGTAAGCAGGGAGAGTCAGGGAGGGGTGGAGTGAAGGGAGGGGACAAGGGTACCGAGTTAGTTTTGGTGTGCGGTGGAAAAATACCCCCCCATATACTAATAAATACAATACATACATAATAAAAATAAATAAAATAAAAAGGGATCTGTTTGTCTTTTGCACGCATTGGTCCCAGTGAGATGCCAGTATATTCTTTGTAAGTATCTCGAAGATGATAAATAAATGTTCTTAAAGGAAATTATGAAAATACTACCCTAATATTAGCTATTGAAGTTATTAGATTTACCATATTAGCGAATCTTGTAATCTAGATTACAATAGTTGCTTAAATCTTGGACCTTTTAGTCGGCTGTTTTAGTTTTGGTTATGATGATCTAGCTCAGGAAAGTGTGTTGAATGTGATATTCAGGCAATTATTTGATACAGTTTGAAACAAGAAACAATTGCTAACTGACACTTTTCTATTGCCCACTATCTGAACTCATTCCGTTTTTGTCCTTTTCACTTCTGCCATCTTATAAAGTCCCAGACACTTTTAGATCTGAATAGTGAGACTGCATTTGGAGATGATGATTATTCACATTTTCCATACAAACCAACAGGGATGGAGCCTTACCTTGTCGTAAATGGCAGTGTAATAGTCAAGATTGGTATTAGTAGTTTCATGAGGCAAAGACTCAAAATGGAAAATGAAAAACCAAAACAGTCTCACACAGACAATGGAAATTCATTCTTTGAAATAAATGAAATCGACGGGGCTCACAGCCTTTTGAACTTAAACTTGGTGAACTCTTCGGTGACGCTGGATAGGTTCCTTGATCACATGCGCACTAGTTTAGGTATCATGTATCACTTGATAATTGCGAGTTTGAACTTTCACCAAAACTGAATGATACTTCATTA
>JALPQD010000341.1:1588628-1764959 GCA_023101885.1 Typhlomys cinereus | reverse complement strand
TTTTGTCCTTTCACTTACTGCCATCTTATAAAGTCCAGACACTTGTAGATCTGAATAGTGAGATGATTTGAGATGATGATTATTTCACATTTTCCATACAGAACCAAAGATGGATGGGACCTTACCTTGTAGGTAAATGCAGTGTAATAGTCAAAGATGGATATTAGTAGTTCATGAAGGAAAGACTCAAAATGGAAAATGGAAAACCAAAACAGTCTCCACAGACAATGAAATTCATTCTTTTGAAATAAATGAAATATCTGGGGCTCACAGCCTTTTGAACTTAAACTTGGTGAAGATTCTTCGGTGACTCTGATAGGTTCATTGATCACATGCTCACTAGTTAGGTACAGGTGTCAACTTGAGAATTGAGAGTTGAACTTTCAGACAAAACTGAAGGATTACTTCATTAAGGCAAGTTCTGGGTGAATGTGCAAGAGATTATCTAATTGATATGGTAGGACATAACCCACAGTATATGGGATCATTCCTTGGGCAGGTAGGTAAAGAATTATTTTTACCCCAAACTCCTTCTGTCACCCCTTCTTCACTTGACTGAAAACTGTTTCTTCTCAATAATTTTTTCTCCAACTACATAGATTTTTTCTTGTTTAATTTATTATTTGTAATATAATTGCTATGCATAAGACATGACATTTCTGATCTTTCTATTTATCACATGACTATGAAATCCAGAGTTTTAAATAATATTTAGAAACGCTTCACTGATTTATACCTAAATGGCAAAATCCTGAGTGTTGAGAAGTAGCAACCCCACTGGACCAACCAATGTCAGTGCACTGCCAGCAGTACCATCCTGGAAGGACAGCGACATTGTCATCTCTTCTGCTAAGGTTCACTCTACAGTTGATGGACCAAAACCCTGCCTGAAACTTGAAGTCTAAAAGAGGAGCAATATGTATTGTCCATGGTATCTGTGGCACGTCAGGTGAAATGGTGGAAATCAACACCTCAGTGTTGTATTTCCCAGACAGTTCTGAGCACAGTGTACTCAGGTCGATTATAGGATCTGCAACAAAGGCAGGATGGCTGTTGGTGAAGGACTAGGTGATCTGCCATTTCTAGTATCTGCACTTTTGATAGAAAAAAATCACTTGAATTCTCACCAGGAAAAGGTAAAGTTGGTAGATTTCTAGTTTAACTAAATTTATTATAAGATATATACTTGGATTGAAACACCACAATGTGCCCCATACACCATAATATTATCATCTGCCAACTAAAAAAATCTTTAGATGTATAAATTTGCATCACTTTAATGAAAACAAAATTTATTTGAAAAACTAGCAGTGGATACTCTGACTCTGCACACAAATCGGATCCATGACCCAGACCACTGAGGATCGACACCTGTTACCCACACTGGCTTTGCAGAAACATTGTCCTGCCTGCACTCCTGAGACTAGAAGGCAAAAAGAGTAAGAGGAAAATCACTCAGCCGGTTTAGGAAACTTTTCAATGTTTTTTCAACTGACACTATCTGAACTGCCTCTCAGAATGTGAACAAAGCCCCTAGGAAGCGCTGGGGAGGGCACTTTGCAATTCTGCTTCCCTCGTGGTTTAAGTTAGGACTTGTACACTGTGGACCCACCCTGCTGTCTCATGGACAGTGATAAATGGCGGTGTCTTCAAATTCAGGCTGCTGATTTTGAGAGTGAAATCTGTTCCTGACCCACTACCACTGAATGTGGGGTAGACCCCAGATGGCAGATTTTTTACCCTAGACAGGAGTTAAGGGCTTTGCCTGGTTTCTGTTGGATCCAGTTTAAGTAGGTGCCCATGTCCGACCTGCGTGACAATTGATGGTGACCTTGCCTCCCAAGATGCAGACAATGGAGTCTGAGCCGGTTCATCTGGAAGTCACATCTGCACCTGACATCAGAGCAGGAAACACACATTGTCGTTATGAGTATGTGACCACAAACCTCCCTGTAGAGACAGGGATCAGCCACACTGGGCCAATGTAGTCCCAGGGTCTCCTCACTTACGGGGAGCCAGAGCAGCAGCACCCTAAGATGTGGGCATGAGTCCTCATGTCATGCTGTCTCCTGACACAGCGCACCTCCGCGCACAGTGTGAGCACTCTGTTGAGAAGCCCTCAGGGCAGTGGGCTGTGCTCTGCAGCACATGCAACTCTGGGTCTGGGCAAAACTACGCACATCTGCAGGGCTGGCTCAGCCATTGCCAGGGCCAAGTCCCCAGTGTCTGGACCAGAAGGAATAGCACATGTTACCTGTAAAAAACATGTTTCTGACCTTTTGGCTAAGATCAAGTAAAGGACATGTTTTCTGCTAGAGTGTGACAGGATGCAATTTGCTGTTCTGTGAGTAGTGTGTATTTGCTCACCTCATGAACTTATAATGTTTTCTTGCTAACTTTCATCTCAGATGGATATGGAAAAATCATTTCCCCTGATGTAAAACTTTCCATATTGGTACCTGCAGATATTTTTAAAGGTAAAGGTATTGCAATTTATCCTGAATCTTAGTGTGGTAGAACATTAGCACAAGCAAATGGTGATAGAATAAGATGCAACTGCAATAGACAGATAGAAATATATACACATACAAGATGAGGAATAGAGATAGATAGATGATGATAGATAGATGGTACATATAGATGACAGATGGTAAAAATATAGACAGATAATAATAAACAGTAGATAGATTTATCAAGAGATACATAGATAAATGATATAAAGATCAATAATTGATGATGATAGATAGGTGAGAAAAAAAATGGACAGACGATAGGTAAATATAGATATAATGGTAAATGGTGATAAAATACATACTTAGAGAAATGGATACATACATGCATACACATAATAAATAGGAATATTACTTAAAAACAAAAATATGAAATAAAATCTATGGCAGCAGAGGACAGGGAGCTATGGAGGCCCATAAGATTGATTTTAACTAGAGTAGAGTGAACTGATGTCCACACATTGGAAGTTGGTAAATAGAGCAGTTACTCTTTTGCAGCAAGGAGAGGAGACTCCAACTGTAGTAAAGAGAGATTTATTTGACTTATGGTTCCAGAGGCAAGATATAGCCCTTTATGCAGAAATGTCATGGCAGGCGGTGGAAGCTGGAAGAGGGTTAAATCACATCTATCCTGAAGCGGAGAGAACTCACCCATGCTGCAAACTGCTAGAGCAGACTACTAGCCGGAAGTGGCTAAACCACTTCAAAGCTGCCACATGTGACATGCCTTCCTTCAGCAAGGCACACCTCCAGGGGTTCCATGATCTCCCAAGTGCTGACAACAGCTGAGGATCCAAACACTTGACCCTGAGAGAGACAACTTACATTTAAACCATGACAGCACTGATGGACCATTGTCAGTTGCTGGGATAGAATAAAAGGTGAACATACACAATGTCAGAAATTCCCAAGTATGCTCCTTTCTAGGAATGCCAATGAAATTACTGCTGCCTGGGATGCATCACCAGTCATAGTATGTTCCCCATCATTGTAGCCTCAAAAACCATGTCAGTGTGGGTGATAGAAGGTTTGTGCTGTGGGCCTGTAATTGTCAATCACTCAGGAGTCATTGACAGTATTAGCAAATTCATGAATGAAAATTATAGGCAGCATTTTCACTGTTTCAGAGAACAGATGCAATGCAGAGAAAGGCCAGCCCGAGTCATGCTCCTACCAACATCTCACCTTCTCACCACTGTGCTGGATCAGTAATGACCAAGAACAAGGAATGCAATCTCATCATGCTACTAAACAAACAAACTTCCCAATGCTAAAATTTGAGGCAAAAGAAACTTTGAAATTGATAATGAAGTTTCAGTTATCTGCCATGCTTTTGTTTGCATGTGTGTGTGTGTGCGTGTTTGTGTGTGTGTGTGGTGTGTGGTTGTGTTTGCTGTGTGCATGTGGGTGTTATTGTGTGTGTCTGTGTGTGCTTACAAGAGAGCTCTTGAGTGTGTTTGCTTATGAAGTCCAAAGTTGACAAGAATCATCCTGGATTGTTCTACCTTCTTTTTGCTTTAACTAGTGTTTCCCAGGCTCTGCCTTCCAGGGTCAATAGCATTTTCACATAGAATCACAAGATGTAAACTCAGGCTCTTGATTTTCACTTTAAATCCTTAGTCATCTCACATCCTCCTATTTAACGTATAATAGTGAAATTTTCTTGTCATTTCCCCGGGTTTGAATGGTGTTTTGTTAATAATTCCTGGTGTATTCCAGGGACATCCCAGAGTTGGAAGTTCTGACTGTCAGGTAGAGATCAACTCTATCAGCTATGAGCTTTCATCAGTACATAATGGGAGCATGATTGTCAATCACTTGTTTCTTCTTTGGTTCCCCAAACAGTTGTCAAAGAAAGGCCGAGACTTGGACTCAGAAGAGAAGGATCCTACATCATTACATTGCCAGAGACGGTAAGTTCAATCAAAGGGAAGAAAGTCAACTGTGAGATGCCAGATAGCTGAGACCATCACCACCTTAACCTTGGATTCTTACACAGGCCTGGCGACCTCATGACTATGCAGACATAGATGCAGACAGTTAATGTCCTTTATGTCGTGTGCATTTTTGTCACTGAGGGAGGACCACAGTCTGCCAAATTTCTACAAACTATATCTTTCAGGTGGAGATGTCCAAGACCTTGAAATGTTACTAAAAAGTAATGATAGTGCTCAAAATAGCCTATGGTTTTATTATGCTTCTTGATCTTTACCATTATGTACATATACAGAACAGGTCATAATTATACCCCATAAGAGCAATACAGTTATCATGTGGGAATCGAACATTATTTTAAAGATTTTCTTTTCTTAATTTAAGGAAACCTTTGCTGGTTTATACTTGCTTCTTCTTCGCCATAAGTCTAAAAAACTGTCCAAAAACAAATGTCACATGAAACGGATTTTGTCCTTTAAAATTCAGGAGATAGTAGTTTTGTTGCTGCTGCTGGGGCTCCAAGAAGGGAAAACACTGGCAGCTCAGCAAACCCTCTCTGGCACTGCCTGGTAAACCTCAGAGTGAGATGGAAGTCTGGCTGGTCTGAGGAACATTTCACATAAAGAAGGATCATGCAGCCCTGCCTCCTCTTCTGCTTCCTTGGGCGATTTGTGTAATATCCTGTATCACTGGGGGAGGCCAGTTGTAACACTGTCGACAGTAGTAAGTTGCAAAGTCTTCAGGCTGCAGGTTGCTGTTGGTGAGGTGAAATCTGTCCAGATCTTCTGCCACTGAACCTGAGGAGACCAGTTTGCAAATAAGTTGCACATAGATCAGGAGTTGAAGAGCTTTGTCTGGCATCTGTCAATACCAATGAAAGTCATTACCTATACCCTGACTGCTTTCAGTTGATGGTGATTCTGTCTTCAGGAGATGCACCACAGATGGAGTCTGGGTCATCTGAATGTCATATAACAAGTGACACTTGGAAAAAACACATATAAGACAAGCATATTGATAAATATGCAAAGCAGAGTTTCCCTAAACATCTGCAGCACTGCTCATGTTGGGCTAGAACCCCCCACCCTACTGTCCTTCATTAAGTGGGACCAGAGGAGCAGGAGCCCCAGAAGCTGAGCAGGGGTCTTCATGTCCATGCAGTATCCGACTGGGACTGACCCCTGCACAGGGTGTGACCAGCCTGATAAAGTCTTCAGGGCAGTGGTCTGTGCTCTGGGTATGCAAATCAGCAGCAGCTGAGCAGGGGCACAGCTGCAAGGCTGGCACATGTGAGTGATTCAGTAAGAGCTTAGAACCCTGAGTGTCCACATTCTTCCTGGGCAGTGCAGATATGTTCTCACAGATGATGTTTCTATTGAGGTGAGTCTGGGAATAGAGTCAGGCTGCTGTCTTAGAATGGAGTGTTGGGAAGTTCCACATGGTTTCTCCTTTGCATGTGTTGCTGTCTTTATTTCAACCAAGTCACTTCCACATTTCACTCTGAATGTGAAAGACACTTTAAAGGCCTTTGAATTTAATCCCCTGGGTTTCTCTCAGGCCCTGAAATTCTTGGTGTGCTTATTTGTCACATCACTATTACAGATATAAACAATGGAAACTGACAATAACAGCTGTGTCAACAGAAGAGATGATAGACAGATGTCAGAAGACTTCAAATTTTCAATAAGAATTCAGTATAACCATATGCACAGAAGACTGTCTGGATAAGCAAGGTAAAGCCCAGCCATGGGGCATCTCTAGTGTCCATCTGTGCTCTCTAGAGCAGTTGTTGTGGCCCAGATTCTTACATACATTTCTGAGCACTTCCATCCAGTACAGCTGCACTGGGCTGTGCTTCTGCACTTGCAAAATCTCAGGTGTTTTGCAGGGATGAGGTCCTGATCTGTTTCTATGAGATAGATCCTTTGGGATCATTGAGTTCATTTTTACTATTTGTCCTTTTTTTGTGAATCCCTTGAGAAGAAGAAGTGTTCTCTACACTAAGGACTCAGATCTATAGGAATCCACTGTGACCCACATACTTGATGTAGTCCTTAAGCCATGTCTTTAGGTTTCTAAGGGAAACAGTTGTGAGGAACTGTGTGAAATGAATCAGAGTTATGAAAAGAACATGATGCAACCAGTGAAAGGTGTAGGCGACTCAGCTAGTGAAAGAGGAGAGTAGGCTATCATCTCTGTGTTTGAGTGAGATAAAGGTCACCTACAAGGGAATTTACAAGAGGGGAACATTTTTTTCTTCATGAGTACAGGACATGATCTCTTTGTGAAGAACAGCATGACACCCCGTGAGAATTCCACAATCTCTCAGTTTGTTAATTGAAGGTTTGAACTGTGGACACAGTTATGAAGAAGTGTTAGTTAAGGACTCAGCAAGTCTGCATGGGATTGATAATTGATATGGAAGGCTTACCCATGTGGGAGGGGAGTTTTTCTTAGGTAAGTGGATAAGGTGGAGGAAGGTGAACCAAGCAATGGCATTCTTCAGTATAGATGATGGGACCTGCTTGTTTTCATGTCAGGATTCTCTGTCTCTGTCTCTCTCTGTATCTTTCACTCTATCTCTCTCTCCCTTTCTCCTTCTCTCTCTCTCCTTATTAAACTCTTCTATTGCTGCAGTGGATATGATGGTGGACAGTTTCCTTGGCTCTTTGTGTTGGTAAGAGCTCACCCAAGCTAGACTAAGAGAAATGGCTTCTCCTGAAGTCCTCAGTCTGTGACCACAGTCAGGGACATGCAAGCAACTGCCACATACCCACATGACATAAGACAGTCCTCACCCTTGTAAGAATAAGCAGCTTGCTGCAGCTGCACAAGCACACTGCTCCTCAGTAGAACCTAATCTGCACTACTTCCTGCCACATATCTGCTGATCCGCATTATCTACATGGACTCTACATAATAACTTTTTGGATTGTTTAACTCACTAGTATATTTTATGAAGTAAGAAGATGAGAGAGTCTCCACTTTTTGTAGCAGCACATGTTGAGAGACACAGTTACAACTTTGTGGGGTGAGTTCTCTTCTCCCAACATGTGGGCTACTGGGATGGAGCTCAGGTCCAGGTTTACATACAGGCACCTTTAAGCATTGGTCATCTGCATTCAATTTCTTATTGGGGACTTCCATGTTCTATACCATAAATCGACTGGGTGTCTGTGTTAGACTCATTTTTTCATTCTTGAACAAATGCAAGATTCAAAGAACTGAGTAGAAAAGTGGGTTTCTTCTTACTTAGAACTCTGCTTGTAATCCCGACTATAGCAGGCACATTCACAATGGTATCAATACTCAAGAAAAATTGGCCACTGGAATTGGTGAGAAAGGGACATATTTTCTCGATTTCTAGAAGGATAGTATACTGAAGAAACCAACACTTGCATTCACTCTGCTGCACTGACATCTATAAACTCACAAGCAAACTACTTAAGGATGGATACTTGTTTTATTCTTCCTCAATTGTCCAGCTGAGAGGTGGGTTCATACCAATACCTGGGGACAAGGGAAATGGTCACACCATATTCACAGGACTTCTGAAAAGGCAAAATATCCTCACTTACCAGAACAGCATGTCTGGCAGAGTATGTTGAACTATGCCAACGTCCATAGCTCCCTCCATCTTGCTCCACGCCTAGGGACTAGACCCACTCACTGTGGGTTTGGCCTTCCCAACCACTTATTCAAATACTGCAGACTTGCGGCCTTAACTCAACTGCTTAAATTCTTCACACTCTTCAAAACAACTTCGATAAGTACAACAGTGGAGGGAGAGAAAGGAGGAGGGGAAAAGTGGATAGAACCACGCGTAATGAGGTGGGGCAGAGCGGTACACAAGAATGCCAGGTGTACGGTTAGAATTGATGTACAGTGGTAGGGCAAGGTGGGTGCATAACATTCAGCCAACAATATAAATAATGTTGCGTAATAGACGGCATCCAGTGGGTAACCCGGCATAGGCCATATTTCATCATTTTTTATGGGCTGAGGAGTATTCCTTGTAATGTTCCACGTTTCCTTAGCCACTCATCAACTGTGGATTTGGGTTGAGTACATGATCTTTGCTATGTACAGTTGCTGCGATGAACATGGTCGGAGCTTGTGCTATTGAGGTGACTTTGGCTCTGGGTGGGGTTATTCCCAAAATTGAGGAATCAAGCAGTCTATGCATCATCTGGAATTCTTGTAGAATCGTCACAGACGGCCGCGGAGTGGCTGTATGAGCCTGCCCATCCCCACCAAACAAGGTAGAGATTCCCCTCCCCTCCCACATCCCCTCACAGCATTTGGTGTGGTTTTTGTAATTTGGATTTTTGGGCCATCTGACCAGGGTGAATGATACCCAGGGAGGTTTGGATTTGCATTTCCCTGATGGCTAAGGATGTGGAGTTTTTTAAGATATTTGTTAGACATTTATTTTTTCCTTGGTAAAGTTCTTTTTTCTAAGTTCCAAGGCCCCATTTTTTAACTGGGCCATTGTTTCCTTGGTGTTTAGTTTCTAAGTTCTTTGTGCACTCTGGACAAGAAACTCTATCAGGTGCGGGAGAGGTGGCTCAGGGGTTAAGCCTCTGCCTTGCAGCTGGAAGATCCTGAGTTCGGATCCCTAGACCCCCCGTATATTTGCCAGGCAGGGAAAGCTGGGGGCGGTCTGCTTTCTGGTCTGGTAGGGCGGAGCTCTGAATCCCTGGGCCAGAGCATAAACGGAGTGGAAGCTCGTCCATGGGGGTTCCTGAATTCATCCGTGGTTCTAACACCACATACACACACACACATACCACATACACACACACACATGCACAATTAAATACATAATAATAAAAAAATTAAAAAAATGCTCTATCAACAATTATAGGGTTAGGGAGATTTTCTCCCATTCCTGTTGGGTTGTCTTGTGCTCAAGTTACAATCTCTTTATCTGAACGAGAGCTCTTGTAATTTCATTAGAGCCCATTGTTTGGGAGTATTTTGATGACTGTGCGTTGATTTTGATTATTTACTGTTGGCCTAGAGTCACAGTGAGCGTCCAAGGTGTTCCCGACACTTTCAATAAGGGGTTATAGTCTCTGGCGTTTTTTTTATTATACATTATTTATCTTATGTCAGCTCATACCAAACTTACATAGGTACCACCAGTATTTCCCTCCTTCCCTCATCCTCCCAGTCCTGGCCTTTACTGAGCTCCGTGATGATTCCCTGTTTTGTGTTGTGTGTATGTGTGTAGCCTTTGTGCATGTGTGTACATTGTGTGTAAGCATGTATACAAAGAGTCATCTGAATATGTGTACTTGTAGAAAGCAATGAATGATAATGAAAATCATCTTGCAGTGCTTACAATCTTATTATTTTACTCTGTGTTTTCCCAGGGCTGGCTTTCCAGGCAAGAAACTGCACAACCATCTGGCATTTTTTTACACAGGATCTAGGGATTGCTGAACTCAGGTCCTTTCATTGCCACAGCCAAACGCTTTAACCTCTGAGTCATCTCCTCAGCCAAGGATATGATCTCCCTTATGGTCAATTACCCAGCCGCTTAAAAGAAAAAGATCATCAACAAAGCTTAGGTGTGTTGATGCAGGTTTGAAATGCTGAAGATGTGGTTTGGCAAGGAGAGGGGTCCATGGAGAACCCTGTAGGGAAACTGTATAAGAGATGGAGGCAAGCTAAATTCTCAGGGATGATTTGCAGCCTTAGCTTCATCTTCTGGTTCTCAGACCATTGTAGTCTGATCAATCTTTCAATGACAATAGGAACAATTCAAAGTATGTGTATTTGCAATAAACGTATTTTCCGTCTAAAATAATATTGAAAGCCAGCTAAGCACTGTTCTCTAAAATTATAATCGATCTATTCTCTGTAACACTCACGCTACCCAACAATGAAAGATTTAATTCCAAACAGTTCAAAGGTGCATTGCAAGCATGGTTTAAAGTTCCCTAAACATGTTTTATAAAACAAAATGCTGGATTGACAGAAACATAATCTTAGGCCAATCTGTGGTATTCAAGTGAGACCTGGGATAGCTGCTCTTTGCTTTTGCAGAGTGCCTTATACACTGGCGGGAACACTATATACAAAGAACACACAAGCACCCCTAGAAAGTTCACACTGTGTGTCAGTCAGGAATCACTAAGGCCCTGGCAAGCCCTCATCCCACAGTCCACAGCAGGTGTGCCCAGCTCTGGCCTGGCTTCCTGCATGGGCCCACCCCAACCCCCTCCTGGAGTACTTCATAGCAGGCCATCTTAGCACTGGTGCAGGAGTCAGCCCCAGTCAGCTCAAAGACCACATGAGGGTCTCCACCCAGCCTCCTGGGCTTCTGCTGCGTTGGCTGCCCATGAGCAAGGACGACACCCTGATTTTGTGGGTTGACTCACCCATTGTTGAACCGTGCTTCAAGAGTTTTTAAAGTCCGTTTATAGCATGACTAAGTGCATAGTAATTTTTTTTCACTACAGGACTCCCAATGTTTCAGGTCTCCAGTTCCATCCTCCCTGTCTGCCCTTTTAAAAGATCAGTGTAAATCGAGACTTGCCCAACCATCAGGGCATGCTGGCTATATAGCATGGTTTTGGAGCCAACCTCTTGACAAAGTTCAGGGGAGTGGATTCCGGGCGGATTTCACTCTCACTAACAGCTTGGCAACTGAAGCTTTTGCACCTACGACTGTACACAGCATTAGAATGCCCTCCACTGTGACGGACACCAGAACATAAACCTCCAGAGATGCAGATGTGAGATGCTGGCTGCATGAGCTGTGCCATTTCGCGCCTCCGATGTGACAGCGGTTCTCATGAGGGTCCAAGCTTTGAAAGACTCTGGAAGGCTTTGTTTTAGGGGAGAGGAAGATGTGGTTCCCCAGATCTTGATAGTCTAAAATCTTGTTCAGTTCCACAGTACAAACAAGATGTCCTGTCATCTAAAGGTGCAGAACATGACTCTTTTTAACAACTTTTAAAAATCTGTTCTTTGTTACACACAAGTATTGCATCTGGCTTCCCACAGCATTTCGCCAGTCCTCCCCTCCTCCCTGAAGCCTGAGGGGGAGCTGGCAGGTGAGAGAGCTAGTGAGGATCCAGGGTCAAAAGTCCCTGCAGTTCAGGGTTTCCTGCTGAATGTTTTTCTCTAGGGTGCAATACTGTGGAACGACACTAGATGGCGATCCAGGATCACCTATCCTTTCTTTCCTTTTTCTTGCTTGCTTGCTTACCTTCTTCCTTTCTCTTTCTGGCTTTCTTTTTTCCTTCTTTTGTTTCCTTTCTTTCTCTCCCTCATCTCCCACCTTCCTTCTTTCCTTCCTTTCTTTCTTTCCAAGAAACTGCACTATAGAACCTCATTGCATGTTGACCCTCGTACATCCCTATAGAGGAAAGGACTCCTAAGCAGCAGAGAAGAGTATATCGGGACGATGTGTTTCTCTAAGTGATTCATTACTCAACTATAACACAATCCCACCCCCATGGGCTGATCTGTCTTTACTTTCCTTCTTTCTTTCTTTCTTCTTTCTTTTTCTTTCTTTCTTTCTTTTCTTTCTGTAGGTTCTTTCTGTTCTTTCTTGTCATTTGCGAGCTCACTTTCTTGCTTTCCCTCTTCCCCTTTTTCCCTTCCTCCTCCCTCCCCCCTCCCTCCTCCCTCCCTCCCTTTGTTCTTTCTTCCTTCCTTCTTTCTCCTTTCCTTTTTTTAATCCTTGGCTCTTTCTTTCTCACCTTCTCAAAGAACAATCCCACCCCCATGGGCTGATTCTTCGACATAAATTAGTCTTCTGCAGGCTTGCTTAGGGCTTGCCTTGGCAACAATCTTTCACTAATAGACCCAAGCTCAATTCTCAACTGCCAAGTTGACCCTGTGCCTAACTGGCATAAATGTGGCATGGAAAAGATCACTCATGTAGTATTTACTACTTGTCTGGGACGTGTACTTGTGCTGTGTTTAGAAAACCAAAACCATCACCAGCTAGGTCAGTGGTCAGTGGTGGTTGTCCAAGCAACTGCACTATAGAACCTCATTGCATGTTGACCCTCCCTGGAGAAACAGCCACTGTCACTTGCTTGGCCAGTAGGAGCATCAGCAACTACTTGGCCTGGTACCAGCAGAAGTCTGGGCAGGCTCCCAGACTCCTCATCTACATGTTTCACCAGAGTCTCTGGTGTCCCAACCCAGTTCAGCAGCAGTGGGTCTGGGACAGCCTTCACTCTCACCATCAGCAGCCTGGAGCCTGAGGACTTGGCAGGTTATTACTGCCACCAGTATTACAGTGGGTATCACACTGATATAAAACAATACAAAAACCTCCTTGGGACGCCTGCAGTTATTCTGCTCACAACATCTGCCTCCTTTGTGGATAACAGGGTGGAGGAGCCTTGTAGGAGGAAGGGACCAGGCAGACCTGTATTACCTGTATGGGTCGTGTGTGCGAATGCAACTTCCTCAAGCTAGATCATGCTGCCATGCCTGGTGCTGACCTCAAACTGCCTGGCTGAGAGGACCAACCCAGGGAGGACAACTCAGCAAAAGCTCATTCTGGGACTTATGGGAGGTTGGGTGGGGTGTATAAGCAGCCGGATATTTACAATAAAAGAGCCTGTAAGTCTGAGAGCCTGCTTTACGACTCACCTGACTTCCAGGTCTACGTTGTTGACACCTTGCCTGCTCATCTCCGCCCCCAATGGTCTTCTTGGGTCCCCAACAGAGGCTCAGCTTTATCACCTGTCCTGCCTGGAAATCTTGTGACTCTGACAAGTATCTCACTGACAAGATTGGGACTAATTCCTGGACTTTTCCTCAGATTTCCTTGCACAGACAGTTCAACAGTTTTGCTGCCAACAGCATTGACTTCTGAGCAGAACCACATGAGTGGAGACCTTTAAAGGCACAGCTGCCCTGTGCACTACAAAATGACCACATAGCAAATAAGAGCAGAAATTACTTGGGTTCACACATTAATATATAAATGTCTATCTCTAAGCACATACAAATATAACCATATAAACATTAATATGTATGTATATACATTAGAGATTTATCCTACCATAAACTATATTGAGAATAATATGTGAAACATGATGTAATCTCTGTGAATTAATTTGTTTTATGTCTTATGAATGATATTTAAAATGGTGTGAGTAGTTTTTCATGTTTCACACATTGAGCCACATGTAAGAGACCCCAGTATTCATAAGTTTCACACAGTTTGTGAATTTGGGATATATAAATGAACATGACTAATTCAGTAAGCCACATGACACCCACAAAACAACACTTGTACTACATATATCCAAAATAGTAGAGAAGTCATCTCACACAACTAGAGCAATTCATGTAACTAACAAGATGAACAAAACAAAACAAAAAATCTCTAAGAAACAAGTTATATTATTGGCTAGAGTCAGAACTTACCTGCTCATAAATGCATTCTCCAATTTAGAGACAAGTGAATGAACAAGGCCCCCAAAAGGGTTCCTTATAAAAAAAACTCACTTGACTTCTAGGAAACTCAGAAACAGAAGGTAAAGAGATGGAATAAGATATTCACAGGAAATAGATGTGATGTAGCCATATGAATATGAAACTAAATATATATTAAAATATAAAACCCATACAGTGAAACAGGGATGGTTATTATTTAATGGTTAAGAAATAAGTTAATACCCCACCCCGGAACCTCCCAGCCGGCAGCATTGCACCGGGCGGCCGCTGGCTTTGGCCCCAGGGTCCTGCCCCGGACCCCAGCCCCTCGCACCCTCCCGCCCCCATGCGCCTCTGCCCTCCCCCAGGTCGCAGGTGAAGAATTCTGCCATCTACATCAGACCCTCTGCCTCTCTGGCCCACCAGAGACCTACGCAGGTGGTCCACGGAAGACACACTGCTACTCAGAATTCAATAGAGTCCAAAGGAAATTCAAGCAAAATTCTAAGGAACAAAGGGAACACAGGCCATACATCTGGACTCCACTACAATCATTATATCACGTGGGCGAGATTCTTCTCATCCAGCCCAAAGATAAGTAAACTTTTTCTTTTCACCTTACTGATCCTTTAAAGTATCAATGCTGTACATCAACTTTCTCATACAGCCACCCCAAAACATACAACTCCAGGGAGTACACCACTCACCCCAATATTTCACCAAGATACTAAATGGTAAAAGTGCACTACCAAACTGATATTCACCCCCTGATATTCACCTGACTTAACTGACGGACTAACAGCCTACTAGCCTCATCTAGGATATAACAATAACAATACATAAACATACCCAATCCAAGGCAAGCACTAGTAATAACTGGCAAGTGTAACAATACCAACTATGTCGATTCAGTGAAAAACACACAGAAACTGAAAGGTCCTAGAAAACAAAACAACAATGCCCAAGTCAAAGTGCAGATGCAGTAGAAACAAAACCCAAGAAGACCAATCTCCCACCGAAAGAATCAATCCCGTAATAAGGGATTCCGACCAGAATAAATCCACAGAAAATAGCCATGAAAGCCAGAACCAATATAATGACTTTCAGAGTATGATCATTACCATGATTAATACTATGAAAGAGGAAATCCGAGAAAGGTTAAACAACTGCATCAACCACTTTGAACAGGAACACAACAGGCACTTGGAGGAGTTGAGAAAAACAGTTCAAGAAACAAAAATAGGTATAGAGCAGTTAAAACAGTCTCAGGCAGAGTTTAGAATTGAACTAAAAGACAAGTTATCTTCAACCCAGAACAAATGAAGCAGAAAATAGAATTTCAGATCTTGAACTCAAAGTGGGAGAATTAACCAGCTCAATGGAAGAGATTGTTAAAGCCAAAAGATACTGAAGAGGAACATTCAAGAGATATGGGACACCCTGAAGAAGCCTAACATGCGCATTCATGTAATACCAGAGCAAGAATCCCAAAATACCACACCGGAGGAAATATATCAATTCATCATAAATGAAAACTTCCCACAACTAAAGAATGTGAGGCCTATCCAAATACAAGAGGCATTTCGCACTCCAAACAGAAACGACCAAAATAGAAAATCGCCACGGCAAATAATAGTCAAAACACTCCACATTCAAGACAAAGAAAAGGTGCTGAGAGCTTCAAGAAAAAAAAAAGCAAGTCACTTTTAAACGTAAAACTATTAGAATAACAAATGAATACTCAATGGAAACAGTAAAAGCAAGAAGAGCTTGGAGAGACATACTTCAAGTATTAAATGAGCAAAAATGCCAACCCAGACTGATATACCTGGCAAAACTATCTGTCATGATTGAGGGAGAAAGAAAAGTTTTCCAGCACAAAAACAACTTGAAGGGATACATGTCTACTAAACCAGGCCTTCAAAAAATGCTAGAAATGATACTCAAGCTTGAAGAAAAGAACAAGCATATCCAGGAGGACAGAAGGGAAGTATAATACCACCAAAACATAAATATCAAACAATGTGCTTACAAAATCTACTAAACATAAAAAATGTCCAGAATTAAAAATAATTTCTCCATTATAACATTAAATGTCAATGGTATTAACTCACTGAATAAGAGACACAGATTACAAACTTGGATTAAAACCACAATCCAACAATCTCCTGCCTTCAGGAAACTCATCTCACCACAAAAGATAGGCACATCCTAAGAATGAAAGGCTGGTCCAAAATCTTGCAAGCTAATGGAACCAGGAAACAGGCAGGGGTAGCAATTATGCTTTCAGACAAAGTGGACTTCAAACCAAAGAAAATCATAAGAGACACGGATGGATACTACATTTTAGTCACAGGTACAATTCATCAGGAAGACTTCACAATACTGAACATTTATGCACCCAAAATGGGCCCCTCCACATTCATTAAGACATCCCTACAGTGCCTAAAGCAAGAAATCAACCCCAAAACGATAATTCCTGGGGACTACAACACCGCCCTCTCAACATGGGATAGATCAACAGGTCAAAAGCTCAATAGAGACACTTTGGAACTTAATCAAACCCAGAAAGAAATGGACCTCACAGATCTTTATCAAACTTTTCACCCACCCACCAAAGAATACACATTTTTCTCAGCAGCACACGGAACTTTCTCCAAAATAGATCACATATTGGGCCACAAAACGAATCTACACATATACAAAAAAGTTGAAATTCTACCCTGTGCCCTATCAGACCACCACGGCCTAAAGCTTGACATCCACAACACAACAAACAAGAGAAAGTACACTAACTCCTGGAAACTTAACAATATGAAGCTGAATGAGAACTGGATTCAGGAAGAAATTAAAAAGGAAATTCAAGATTTCCTGAAAGTGAACGATAACGAAAATACAACTTACCCAAATCTCTGGGAAACAATGAAAGCTGTCCTAAGAGGTAAGTTCATAGCTCTTAATGCCTACATCAAAAAAATGGAAACATCAGAAATAAATAACTTAAAGATGCAGCTTAAGGCTTTAGAGAATCTTGAGCAATCTGATCCCAAAAGTAGTAGAAGAGAGGAGATTAGCAAAATAAGGGGAGAGACATCTGAAATCGAGACTAAGAAAATGATAGAAAAAAATCAACCAGTCATACACCCCTAGCTAAACTAACCAAAAGCAAGAGAGAGAAAACCCAAATTAACAAAATTAGAAATGAACATGGAGTTATCACTACGGATACCCAAGAAATCCAGAGAATTATAACATCATATTTCAAAAACTTATACTCTGTGAAGTTTGACAACACAAAAGAGATGGATGAATTTCTAAGTAAACACAATTTACCTAAATTGAATCAGGAAGTTGTGAATTATTTAAATAGTCCTATAACATATAAGGAAATTGAGGAAGTAATCTCGAATCTTCCCACCAAAAAATGTCCTGGACCAGATGGATTCAGCACAGAGTTCTACAAGACATTTAAGGAGTTAATAACACCAATACTCCTTAAACTGTTCCATCAAATAGCAAAAGAAGGAACACTACCAAATTCCTTCTATGAAGCTAATATCGTTTTAATCCCAAAACCTAATAAAGATTCACTTAAAAAAGAAAACTATAGGCCGATCTCCGTGATGAATACAGACGCAAAGATTCTCAACAAAGTCTTAGCAAATCGGATTCAAAAACATATTAAAAAGATCATTCATGGGGACCAAGTAGGCTTCATCCCCGGCACACAAGTTTGGTTCAACATACGCAAATCAATAAATGTAATTCATCATGTAAACCAGTCCAAAGTCCAAGACCACATGATACTCTCGATAGATGCAGAAAAAGCTTTTGACAAGATCCAACAGCCTTTTATGATCAAAACGCTAGAGACAGTAGGAATGGAAGGAACCTTTATCAATATAATAAAAGCTGTATACAACAAGCCCACAGCAAGGATTATGCTCAATGGGGAACAATTGGAAGCATTCCCACTTCGATCAGGAACAAGACAAGGCTGTCCACTCTCACCACTTCTATTCAATATTGTACTTGAAGTCTTAGCCGAAGCCATAAGACAAGAAAGGGACATAAGAGGGATTCAAATTGGCAAGGAAGAAGTCAAGCTCTCCCTATTTGCAGATGACATGATCTTATACCTGAGTGATCCCAAAAACTCCACCAGGAAGCTCCTGGAACTAATTGAGAAGTTCAGCAGGGTGGCAGGATACAAAATAAATGTGCAAAAATCAGAGGCCTTCCTATATGCCCAGAATGAAAGAAGTGAAAAAGCCTTGAGAGAAATCATGCCATTTACTATAACCCCTAAAAAAATGAAATACCTTGGTATAAACCTAACTAAGGAGGTAAAAGACCTTTACAATGAAAACTTTAAAACCCTAAAGAAAGAAATTGCAGAAGACACCAGAAGGTGGAAAGACCTCCCTTGTTCCTGGATTGGCAGAATCAACATTGTAAAAATGACCATCCTACCAAAGGCAATATACAGATTCAATGCTATACCAATCAAAATCCCAAAGCAATTCTTCAAAGAAGTTGACCAAACAATCTCAAAGTTCATATGGAGGCACAAAAGACCCAGGATAGCAAAAAAAATCCTGAGTAACAAAAACACAGCTGGAGGTATTACCATACCAAACCTTAGTCTATACTACAAATCCATAGTTATAAAGACAGCCTGGTACTGGCTCCAAAATAGACAAACAGATCAATGGATAAGGATTGAAGACCCAGATATAAGCCCACAAAAATACAGCCATTTGGTCTTTGACAAAGGGGCCCAAAGAATCCAATGGAAAAAGAACAGCATCTTCAACAAATGGTGCTGGCAAAACTGGATCTCCACATGCAGAAGATTAAAGCTGGACCCGTACTTGTCACCATGTACAAGACTTAATTCCAAATGGATCAAGGACCTTGATATCAGGCCACAGACTTTAAAAACCATAGTTGAAAGGATAGGGAACTCCCTCGAGCTGGTTGGGCTAGGCCAACATTTCCTAAACAGACATCCAATGGCACAGTCACTGCTACCAACTCTCAACAGTTGGGATCTTGTGAAATTAAAGAGCTTCTGTTCAGATAAAGAGATTGTCACATGAGCTCAAAGGCAACCCACAGAATGGGAGAAAATCTTCACTAACCACATATCTGACAGAGCTCTACTGTCCAGAGTGCACAAAGAACTTAGAAAATTAAACTCCAAGGAAAACACTGGCCCAATTAAAAAATGGGCCCTGGAACTTCAAAGAAACTTTACCAGGGATGAAATTAAAATGTCTAACAATTATCTTAAAAAATGCTCCACTTCCTTCGCCATCAGGGAAATGCAACTCAAAACTTCCCTGAGATATCATCTCACCCCGGTCAGGATGGCAAAAATCCACAATACAAACAACAACAAATGCTGGAGAGGATGTGGAGAGAGGGGAACTCTCCTACATTGTTGGTGGGAATGCAGGCTCATACAGCCACTCTGGCGAGCCGTCTGGAGATTCTTAAAGAAATTAAAGATTGAAATGCCATATGACCCTGCTATCCCACTTTTGGGAATAACCCCCCAAGCAGCAAAGGTTCGCCTCGATAGCACAAGCTCGACCATGTTCATAGCAGCACTGTTTACAATAGCAAAGTCATGGAATCAACCTAAATATCCAACAGTTGATGAGTGGATAAGGAATCTGTGGTACATCTATACAATGGAGTACTACTCAGCCATCAAAAATGATGAATTACTGGAATTTGCTGGGAAATGGATGTCATTAGAAAGAATTATATTAAGTGAAGTATCCCAAACCCAGAAAATTAAGCGCCGTATGTACTCCCTAATAGGTGGCTCCTAGTACCAAACTCACCCAGCCCACATTGGGACACTCAAAAGTAATCCTATGTAACACAGTAATTGCAAGGATTATGAACAAGAGAGATGGGTTAGGAGGGTCACACCAGAAACAAGGAGAGAGGAGACCATGTTACAGCAGAGAAAATAGGCCTCCATGAAGGTCTGCAAGTAAGTAATGAGAAACCTGGTTAAGTTCACAGACGTTCTTTCCTGATCTCACCAGAAGGGGAGGGCATATAGTCTAGCAGATAAAAAGTAATCATTTTGCAAATGGGTGATGGACCCCTCCCTCAGTGAGGTTTCCTACTCTTATTACATCTACCCTTGAATGTGCTATTACAACAAGACTCCAGTTTAACAGCTTTTTGTCTCTGGCCAGGGGGTGACATACAGTGCCCAGCAGAATGGAGTGAAGGGAATTGCAGGAGCAGCAAAACTGCAAAAGAAAATCAACAAACCACAATCCAGAACTTCAGAGACTCTATATCAATCACATAGAACTAGGACAGCCTAATCTCTCCCTATCCTGGAGCTCAGGGACATTTGCGGAAGAGGGGGCGGTAAGATTGTAAGAGCAAAAGGATGGGAGGAGCAACGATTTGCAAGATTCTCAACAATAGTTGGGGCCAAGCAATCATAATGGGACTTTGCATGCCCTGCGCAATGTCCAGCGCACTGTTGCCCTCATTAAGTCTAGCATCTGTTAAGGGCACCGAGACCCCTGGAGGCAAGGGATTGACAGCCATAGTAGTGATCTTATGCTTAAGGGGAAGAAGAGAAAGGGCTTATGGAAATGCCACTGGGTCCTTATATGTCATCGGAGAGGAGGACACAGTGGAGAGTTAGGCGCACACAATAAAGGACTCTCTGGGAATTGGGGGGGAGGCACTGGGGGAAGGGAAGGGGGAAGAGGGGGGAGGGAGGGAACTGGTAAAAAATTTTAAAATGTATAATTAAATTTTTTATAAAAAAAAAAATAAAAGGCTTAAAAAAAAAAAAAAAGAAAAAAATCAACCAGTCAAAAAGCTGGTTCTTTGAAAAAATCAATAAGATTGATACACCCCTAGCTAAATTAACCAAAAGCAAGAGAGAGAAAACCCAAATTAACAAAATTAGAAATGAATATGGAGTTATCACTACTGATACCCAAGAAATCCAGAGAATTATAACATCATATTTCAAAAACTTATACTCAGTGAAGTTTGACAACACAAAAGAGATGGATGAATTTCTAAGTAAACAAAACCTACCTAAATTAAATCAGGAAGTTGTGAATTATTTAAATAGTCCTATAACATACAAGGAAATTGAAGAAGTAATCTCGAATCTTCCCACCAAAAAATGTCCTGGGCCAGATGGACTCAGCACACAGTTCTACCAGACATTTAAGGAGTTAATAACACCAATACTCCTTAAACTGTTCCATCAAATAGCAAAGAAAGGAACACTACCAAACTCCTTCTATGAAACTAATATTGTTTTAATCCCAAAACCTAATAAAGATTCACTAAAAAAGAAAACTATAGGCCGATCTCTCTGATGAACACAGACTCAAAGATTCTCAACAAAGTCTTAGCAAATCGGATTCAAAAACATATCAAAAAGATCATTCACAAGGACCAAGTAGGCTTCATCCCCGGCACACAAGGTTGGTTCAACATACGCAAATCAATAAATGTAATTCATCATGTAAACCAGTCCAAAGTCCAAGACCACATGATACTCTCGATAGACGCAGAAAAAGCCTTTGACAAGATCCAACAGCCTTTTATGATCAAAACGCTAGAGACAGTAGGAATGGAAGGAACCTTTATCAATATAATAAAAGCTGTATACAACAAGCCCACAGCAAGGATTATGCTCAATGGGGAACAATTGGAAGCATTCCCACTTTGATCAGGAACTAGACAAGGCTGTCCACTCTCACCACTTCTATTCAATGTTGTACTTGAAGTCTTAGCTGATGCCATAAGACAAGAAAGGATCATAAGAGGGATTCAAATCAGCAAGGAAGAAGTCAAGCTATCCCTATTTGCAGATGACATAATGTTATACCTGAGGGATCCCAAAAACTCCACCAGGAAGCTCCTGGAACTAATTGATAAGTTCAGCAGGACGGCAGGATACAAAATAAATGTGCAAAAATCAGAGGGCTTCCTATATGCCCAGAATGAAAGAAGTGAAAAAGCCTTGAGAGAAACAATCCCATTTACTATAGCCCCTAAAAAAATGAAATACCTTGGTATAAACCTAACCAAGGAGGTAAAAGACCTTTATAATGAAGACTTTAAAACCCTAAAGAAAGAAATTGCAGAAGACATCAGAAGGTGGAAAGACCTCCCATGTTCCTGGATTGGCAGAATCAACATCGTAAAACTGACCATCCTACCAAAGGCAATATACAAATTTAATGCTATACCAATTAAAATCCCAAAGCAATTCTTCAAAGAAGTTGACCAAATAATCTCAAAATTCATATGGAGGCACAAAAGACCCAGGATAGCAAAGACAATCCTGAGTAACATAAACAATGCTGGAGGTATTACCATACCAAACCTTAGTCTATACTACAAATCCATAGTTGTAAAAACAGCCTGGTACTGGCTCCAAAATAGACACACAGATCAATGGATAAAGGTTGAAGACCCAGATATAAGCCCACAAAAATACAGCCATTTGGTCTTTGACAAAGCGTCCCAAAGCATCCAATGGAAAAAGAACAGCATCTTCACCAAATGGTGCTGGCAAAACTGGATCTCCACATGCAGAAGATTAAAGCTGGACCCTTACTTGTCACCATGTACAAGACTTAATTCCAAATGGATCAAGGACCTTGATATCAGTCCAGAAACTTTAAAAACCATAGTTGAAAGGATAGGGAACTCCCTCGAGCTGATTGGGCTAGGCCATCATTTCCTAAACAGACATCCAATGGCACAGTCACTGCTACCAACTCTCAACAGTTGGGATCTTGCGAAATTAAAGAGCTTCTGTTCAGATAAAGAGATTGTCACATGAGCTCAAAGGCAACCCACAGAATGGGAGAAAATCTTTACTAATCATATATCTGATAGAGCTCTACTGTCCAGAGTGCACAAAGAACTAAGAAAATTAAACACCAAGGAAACTAATGGCCCAATTAAAAAATGGGCCCTGGAATGTAAAAGAAATTTTACCAGGGATGAAATTAAATTGTCTAACAAATATCTTAAAAAATGCTCCACTTCTTTAGCCATCAGGGAAATGCAAATCAAAACTTCCCTGAGATTTCATCTCACCCCAGTCAGGATGGCAAAAATCCACAATACAAACAACAAATGCTGGAGAGGATGTGGAGAGAGGGGAACTCTCCTACATTGCTGGTGGGAATGCAGGCTCATAAAGCCACTCTGGCGAGCTGTCTGGAGATTCTTAAAGAAATTACCGATTGAAATGCCATATGACCCTGCTATTCCACTTTGGGGAATAACCCCCCATGCAGCAGAGGTTCACCTTGATAGCACCAGCACGACTATGTTCATAGCAGCACTGTTTACAATAGCAAAGTCATGGATTCAACCCAGATGTCCAACAGTTGACGAGTGGATAAGGAAACTGTGGTACATCTATACAATGGAGTACTACTCAGCCATCAAAAATGATGAATTACTGGAATTTGCCGGGAAATGGATGTCATTAGAAACAATTATATTAAGTGAAGTATCCCAATCCCAGAAAGTTAAGTGCCGTATGTACTCCCTAATAGGTGGCTCCTAGTACCAAACTCACCCAGCCCACATTGAGACACTGAAGGGTAAATCTATGTAATATGGTAATTGCAAGGATTGTAAACAGGAGTGATGGGGTTGGAGAGCCACACCAGACACAAGGAGAGAGGGGAACATGTTACAACAGAGAAAATCGACCGCCAAGGAATGCAAGGAAGTAATGTGACACCTGGTTAAGTTCACAGACGTTTGTTCCTGATCATGTACAACTGAGGGGGTATGATCTCACCAGAAGGAAAGGGCATATAGTCTGGCAGATGAAAAGAGATCATTTTGCAAATGGGTGACTGACTCCTCCCTCACCGAGGTTTCCTGCTTTTATTACATCTACTCTTGAATGTGCTATTATAACAAGACTCCAGTTTAACAGTTTTTTGTCTCTGACCAGGGGGTGACATACAGTGCCCATCAGGATGGAGTGAAGGGCATTGCAGGAGCAGCAAAACTGCAAAAGAAAATCAACAAACTACAATCCAGAACTTCAGAGACTCTATATCAACCACATAGAACTAAGCCAGCCTAATCTTCCCCCATCCTGAAGCTCAGGGACATCTGCGGAAGAGGGGGCGGTAAGATTGTAAGAGCAAAAGGATGGGGGGAGCAATGATTTGAAGAGTCTCCACACTAGATAGGGCTGAAGCAATCATAATAGGACTTTGCATGCCCTGCTCCATGTCCGTCACACTATTGACCTTACAAAGTCTAACATCGGCTAAAAGCACCAAGATCCTTGGAGGCAAGGGATTGATGGCCACAGTAGTGTTCCTATGCTTAAGGGGAATACGAGAAAGGGTTCAGGGAAATGCCACTGGGTCCTTTTACGTCATCAGAAAGGAGGACCAAGAGGAGAGTTAGGCATACGCAATAAAGGACTCTCTGGGAATTGGGGGGGGGGTACTGGGAGATGGGGAGGGAGGGAGAGGGAGCAGGGGGTTCGGGGGGAGGAGGAGGGAGGAGGGAACTGGTCTACCTATTAAGTTTGTATGAGCGGAAATAATAATAAAAATGTTATTAAAAAATAAATAAATAAATAAAAATAAAAATAAATAAATAAAGCCTTTGGCTAGGCTTTACCATGCTTATCCGGACACTACACCCTGCATATTGTATACTGAATGGAAAATTTTAAAATTTGAAATCTATTTGACATCTGTTTATCATCTCTTCTATTGACACAGATAGTTATAATCAGTTTCACATCTTCTTTTAACTGTAGTGGGGGTGTTGGCAAATAAGCACACCAAGAAGTTCAGGGCCTGAGCAAAAACCATGGGATTAATGTAACAGGCTTTTAAAATGTCTTTCACATTTAGAGGAAGACTGACTTGGCTGAAGTAGAAGTAGATAAGACATGCATAGGAGAAACCAGAAGGAAGCAGACTATCACTCCACTCCCAGACTACAGTCTGACACTTTTCCCTAACTCCCCCCAATAGAAACATCATCTGTGAGGGCAAATCTGCACTCCCTGGAAGAATGGGGACACTCGGTGTTACTGAGCCCTTGCAGAATCACTCAGATGTGCCAACCCTGCAGCTGTGAGCCCTGCCCAGCTGTGGCTGATTTGCATACCCAGTGCACAGCCCACTGCCCTGAGGACTTTATCAGGCTGGTCACACTCTGTACAGGGATCAGTCCCAGTCAGGACACAACATGGACATGAAGGCACCTGCTCAGCTTCTGGGGTTCCTGATCCTGTGGCTCCCAGGTAATGAAGGACAGGGGGAGCTTCCCGGACCAATGTGACCAGTGCAATAAGATGATTAGGAAAACTCTGGTAGTACATAGTCATCAATATGCACTGTCTCATATTTGTCGTATTTCTAATTTGAGGTGTGAGATGTGACATTCAGATGACCCAGACTCCATCTGTGGCTGCATCTCCAGGAGACAGAGTCACCATCAACTGCAAGGCCAGTCAGCACATAAGTATTGCCTTAGATTAGTATCAACAGAAGCCAGAGAAAGCTGATCCTGATCTATGATGCAACCAATTTACAAACTGGAGTCTCTTCACGGTTCAGTGGCACTGGATCTGGGAATATTTTATCCTCACTATCAGCAACCTGCAGCCTGAATATTTTGCAACTTAATACTGTCTCCAGTGATATAATTATCCTTCCACAGTGATCCAAGCCATAGTATAAACTACATAGAGAATCAGAAGTATAAATCTCATTCTAGTCAACTGCTCCCCCATCATGGACATCTGCTGAGACCTTGGGTCAGACACAGCCTGGCTGTGAAGCTTGTTTCTGATCTTCTGATATAAATGCTCAGGGAGGCTTGTTTGCTTGTGACACAGATGTCTTGTCATTCACCTGCAGCTACTCTGCCATGACAGACCATTTGTAACATTTAGATTTTCCCCATGGTACCAATATTTATTTTCCTTTGAAATGTATATACCTTTAATGCAAAAAGCAGTACAGAAAGGATTCTATATGTGCAATTGTTAGAATCATTTGGTCAAAGGCAATGAAAGTGCAGATTTTTTGTATGTAATTACACTTTTCTAAGATAATGTCAGGTAAAAAAATCCTATTGCTGCAAGTTTTGATTTCAACACTTGGATAACACTTACTGATAGTCCTTGAAATTATGAA
This sequence comes from Typhlomys cinereus, assembly GCA_023101885.1. Classification (NCBI taxonomy): domain Eukaryota; kingdom Metazoa; phylum Chordata; class Mammalia; order Rodentia; family Platacanthomyidae; genus Typhlomys; species Typhlomys cinereus. Next base: position 1,738,882 of record JALPQD010000341.1, on the reverse strand, counting down.
AGCTGGAATTTCAAAACAAGATGGGGGATTTTTCAAATGCCAACAGAAACACACAGGTTGGCACAAAAGGATATCTTAATATCAACAATTTAAAACTATGTCCAGGCTATAATAAGGGCAGCATACCTGTAATATAGCAGAGAACAAAAGTTGTTCATTTTGATATAAATTTGTTGAATTTTGTATAATAATAAAAATAGTTGTTACTGATGCAGTCACGTGAAGAAAGCTTTTGGATTCCTGTGAAGAATCAGTGATTAAAGGAAGCTGGTCTAAGTTACAAAATCCAACCTGCACTACTACAAGTTTCATAGAAAATTAACCGATGAAGCAAGGCTTCTTCAGTGTCAAAGGTGTAGTCAGATTCAGAAACAAAAGACCTAAATCCATGTCACTCATTCCCATTCATCCAAGCATCCCACAAAGGACCACCTAAAACTAACTCTGCTCCAAGATGTGACCCAGCAGAGGCCACATCCTCTTTTTGGGAACACATTTCCTGAAATAAGCTGAACCACTCCAGCAATGGAGCCTGGAGATTGAGAGCAATGTTCAGGGTGCAGATGTGCATGAAGGAAGCCTGTGGAGCTGGCAGGGTCCTGCAAGCATCCTGAGTCTGTGGAGATGTCTGCCTTCCTTTACAGTCTCATCACTTTGCCACATCTTTGCCTGGTGGATTTCTCTCTCTGGGTCAGATGATACATGTGTCCCCATTGTCAATTTTTCATACCTTACAGAAGAATGAAAAATCACCTGTGCATCTAGTAGAAAGTTGGAGTATTTTCTGTGTAATTTTAAGTCACTTTCTCTTCTCACTTCGAAGCTTTTTAAACACAAGCTTTGTACTGAGCTCTTTTGACTTTGTGAAGCTTGTTGGAAGTTACTCAGGTTTTCATTTCCTACTTCTTTGTACTTGGAGTCACAACTGTTTTGGGCCGTAATACTGAAGTGATGAAAATGTTGATAAAATATTTTCATAAAAAGAAAAAGATGTTTTGAGTCACATGTAAATTAATTCTCTGTGCATTCCAATGGTGAAAACATGAAAATGCTTTGACTTATACCTTGTAGTCAAAGGAATTCAGGAAATACATATTTTAAATGCAATGATACAATAATACTTGTAGGTCAGTCATGAGTACATCAGCTGCTTGTGACATCTTTTTGCAGTGACAGATATTTCTATACCAAGGAGTAGAGAATAGTGATTATTTTCTGGGAAATAAAATAAATGTAAGTTGAGTTCCTATCCCACCATAAGGAAACTCATTGCAGATGTGAATGAAATTTTCGATATTAAATAGATAGACCAAATACAAACAAACGTTTTATGGCAGATGGTTGTAGTACTTACCATGAAAGACCAGCATTACAGCATGTTCTACATATATATTCACAAGTCTAGTGTGTGTATTTATACATTTCCAAAGTTATATACAGGTGTAAACATGAGTATAGAAGGCTTGCGCTCTAGGTAAAGTTGTGAGGAAAAAGCAGAGTCAAGTTATGTCCTAAGCAGGTCTACAGTACACTGCTTAACTGATGTGGAGAGAACAATCCACAGTAGGTGTGTCTAGTCACAAGACATTAACAATATGGAGGGAACTGGTTAAGGAAGCTGACATAATTTGGCAGGCTCCGCCAAACATGCTTTTCTGGCGAGTAAGGTTTTTTTGTGTTTCTCAAAAGTCTGTGAACATAATGTGATTATTTCCCTTGGCCCATGGTATTTGTATGAACCCATCTGCCAAGCTGGACTAAAAGATGTGGCTGGACAATTGTAACAAAGAATAAAACCCAGTGTTCCTCCCTTAATCAGTTTGTTTGTGACTTTACAGATGCCAGTGTCATCAGATTGCAATGCATGTTTGCAACCTCAGCCGACAGTCCTGCTGGAAAGCCAGAAAATATGTCCCTTTGTCTGCAATTCCCGTGCACATAAGTGTGAAGTTTCTGTGAGTACTGATATTGGTGTGAAGGCACTTACCACCACGTGGAACTGCAACCAGAAATTCTAGGAAGTAAGAAACTCACACCTTCCTTCACTTGTTTGAGTCCTGAATTTGTTCAGCAATGGGATGATGAGTCTAACACAGTCATAGATGTTATGGTGGAGAACATGTAAGTCCATAAATCTGGAATTGATAGAGAGGAACGATGGGTTAAAGGTGCCTCTATGTAAACTGCCAACCTGAGCTTCATCCCAGGAGCCCACATGTTGGGAGGAGGGAACTGACTCCACAAAGTCGTCCTTGCATTTCTCCAATTATGCTGCTATAAATCCTGGAGACACTTTCATCCTCTGTCTTAACAAATAAATTAGTGAATAATTAAATCAAAAACTTTATTATGGATAGTCCATTTAGTCAATGTGGATCAAACAGATCTATAGTTTCCAGCTTGTTGGGAGAGCACATATCAGCACCAAGAGTCAAGGAGACTGGACACGAAATATCCATTGCACAGAGAGAGAGAGTGAGCAAGAGAGAAATAGACAGAGAGAGAGAATCCTCACCTGCCAAAACACCAGGTCTCACCAAGTATACTGAAGAATGACAATTCCCTGAATCACCTTCCTCCAAAGTATCCAGTTACCAAGAAAAAGTCCAGCTTTTTTCATAACTGTCCCCAAAGCACAAACCTTCAATTATCAATTTGCTACATATGTGGAATTATCACAGGGTATCATGCTCATTCTTTACCAGAGGTCAGGTCCCATACTAATGAATGGAAAATATTACCCTCTTGTAGTTTCCCAGGTAGCAGACATTTTCTCACTCTCTTCAAATATAGAGGCCACAGACAAATTTTCCCCATCTCTGTGCCAAGTGGTTTCACCTTTCACCTTGTAGCATCATAGTCTTCTCAACAACTCTGAGTCATGTCACCCAGGTGCTTACAACAGTTTGTATGAGTGGAAATAAAAATAAATAAATTTAAAAAATTTAAAAAACAGAATTATAAAAAAAAGAATCTAAAGACATTGGTTAAACACAAACACGTAGAAGATATGTGTCCCATTGGAGTCTTTGTTTTAGAGAACACTTCTGTTTCTGAGGTGAATCACACAAAAAGAATAAGAAAGTATAAATAGACCCAAAGGACCATCTCACACAGAAACGTATAATGACCACAGCGCTGGAAACACACCTGTTTGCAAGTACAGAAAGCACAGCTCTAGTGTAGCTGTGAGAGATGGAGGTGCTCAGTAATGTCTGTAAGAATCGTGGCCACAACTACTGTTCTAAAGAGCGCAGATGAACACTAGAGCCACGCTGTGGCTTGGCTTTACCTTGCTTATCCAGACACTATTCTGTGGATATATATATATATACTAAATCGGTTTTTGAAAATTTGAGTTCTATGTAACATCTGTCTAACATCTCTTCTATTGACAGAGGTGCTTATTTTCAGTTTCGCATCTCTTTCTATCTGGAATAATGGTGTTGACAAATAAGGACACCCAGAATTTCAGGGCCCGTGCAAAGCCCATGGGATGAAATGCAACAGGCTTTTAAAATGTCTTACACATTCAGAAGAACATAGACCTGGCTGAAATAAAACTAGTAAGAAATGCATAGGAGAAACCATGTGGAATCTTCCCATCACTCCATTACCAGACAGCAGCCTGAGTCCGTTCCCTGACTTCTCCCAATAGAAACATCATTTCTGAGGGCAAATATGTACTCCACTTGAAGAATGGGGACACTGGGGTTTAGTGAGCCCATGCAGAGTCATTCACATGTGCCACCCCTGCAGCTCTGCCCATTGCCCAGCTCCTGCTGATTTGCATACCTAGAGCACAGCCCACTGCCCTGAGGACTTTATCATGCTGGTCATACCTGTGCAGGGGTTAGTCCCAGTCAGGAGGACAGCATGGATATGAAGACCCCTGCTCTTCTTCTGGGGCTCCTGCTCCTCTGGCTCCCAGGTAATGAAGGACTGCACCAGAGATGGGGGTGGTGTTTCCCAACTCAATGTGAGCAGTGCTGCATGATGTTTTGGAAAACTCTGCTATTAAATAGTTATCAATATGTAAGCTCTTATTTTTTTTTATTTCCAATGTCAGGTGTGAGATATGACATTCAGCTGACCCAGACTCCGCCTGTGGCTGCATCTCCAGGATTCGACATTACCTGCAAGATCAGTCAGGGCATAGACAATAATTTGTGTTGGTATCAACAGAAGCCAGGAAAAGCTCCTCAACCCCTCATCTATACTGCAAGAAATTTACAGACTGGAGTCCCCTCAAGATTCAATGGCAGTGGACCTGGGATAGATTTCACTCTCACCATCAGCAACCTGCAGCCTGAGGATTTTGCAACTTAATACTGTCAGCAAGATAACAGTTTCACTCCCACAATGATACAAGTCATAGCATAAATCACACTGAGAAGCACATATGAGGCTTGATCACTCCAACTCTTCCCCTGTCATGTGCATCTGCTGAGATCTTGGCTCAGATACTGCCTGGCTGTGAAGCTTCTGGTGGAAACGGTCAAGGAGGCTTGTGTGCGTGTGAACCAGATGTCCTCTCATTCAGTGCAGGAACTCCATCATGACCGAGGATATTAAAACGTTCAGATATTTTCCCTATCAACCTAAGTATTGTGGTTTGAATGGAATTAGTTGCTCATAGCCTCATGTGTTTGAATCCTTATATATTGTCAATGTTTTGGAAGGTCACCTTTGAGAGATGGATGGTGGGTGGAGGAAGACACCAGACAGGGGCCAGGCCTTGAAGTTTGTGAGCACCACACTTCTTGCACTCAGAATTGACTCTTGAAATCTGAAGCATGAGCTTTCAGGATGGACCTGAGATAATCTAGTTGTCCTGCCATAATGGCTAGTCTGCCATATGTTTCCCATACAATGGACTGTATCTCCCCTTTGTAATCCTAAACCAAATAAATCTCCTTTTGTCTCCAAATAGATGGCATAGGGTAGTCTCACAGTAGCAGAAGAGAGTAACAGCTACAACAACTTTCTACTTTGTTTTCTTCTTGTACATCTTTACTGCATAAAGTAGTAGAGAAATGATTTATTAGATATTCTTAGTTTTAGCTGGTCAATGGCAATGAAAGTGCTGGAATTTTGGATGATATTACACTTTTCTAAGTTGACGTCAGAAAAAGGATGCTATTGCTGTAAGTTTGATTTGCATCCCTGGATGCCACTAAGAGATAATCTTTAAAATTTTGAAAGTGGGCATTTCAAAACAAAATTAGACATTTTTCAAATACATTCAGAAACATCCAGAATATCACAAAATGGTTGTGATAATGTCAGAAATTTAAGAGTCTATCCATAGGATGGATGGGAAGGCCATTGGATTCCTGTGAATAATCATTGAGGAAAGGAACATGTTGTCACTTAAAAGATCAGTCTTCACTCTTGTAAGTTCATTGGATGTTAATGCATGAAGAAAGGTATTGTATCTAAAATATCAAAGTTGTAGTGACATTCAAGGGCAAAAGACCTGAAGTCATATGACTGATCTCACTCAGCCAAGCATCCCTAAATAACACATCTGAATCCCACTACACGAGTGACCAACAGAAGCCACGTATTTCACTTGGAAACATGCAGCCAGAAGTGACATTAAGCACAGAGCACTGGTACAATAAAGCAGTGGAGAGAGTCCAAAGTTTAGGGTGCAGGTGTTTGTGAAGGAAGCCTGTGGAGTTGACAGGGTCCTGTAAGCATCCGGAGTCTTTAAAGATATCTGCCTTTCTTCACAGGCTCATCACCTTGGCACATCTTAGCCTGTTAGGTTCCTCTTTCTGTGTCAGACTATAAATGTGCCCCATTGTAAATTTGTCATGTATCCCAGAAGAATGAAATGTCAGATGAACATCTACTCAAGTAGAAAGTTGGAAATTTTTCTGGGAAATTTTTCTGTGTAACTTTAAATCATTTCCTCTTTTTACTCTGATGCTGTTAACACACAAGCTCTGTACTGTACTCTTTTGACTTTGTAATCCATCGTGTCAGTTGATTAGATTTTCTTTTCCTATCTCCTTATACTCAGGTATAATGATTGCTTTCCACATATCCTAAGTCATATTAAAATGGTGAAAATATTAATAAAATATTTTCAGGAGAAAAAAGATATTTTGAGACAAACATGAATTAATTCTTTGTGTAATCCATGGTGACAAGATCTTATATGTACACATCTTATATGTACTTCCTAGCGAAAAGAGTTGAGGAAATACTTATTTTAAATATAGTATTGTAATAATACTTCTAGATCAATTATTAATGTACTAGCTTTATGCTACATTGTACTACTTTTTAAACTTTTTCTATTTTTACAAGCATGTTGAGTATTCATTCCAGCTTCCCTCTCCCCTATTTTCCATCAGCTGTCTACGCTTTGCAATTCCTTCCCACTCCCTCCCAGACGTCTACACACATGTGTCTATGTATCTCAGGATTTACTCTGTCTTGTCTATTACTGTGGGGGTTCAGGCTTCTGTAGTGTAAAGAAATTTTTCTATACCCAGAAGTAAAGAATGTTGATTTTGTTTTTTCTGGAAAGTAAGCATGAGGTGAATTCCTATCAAATCACGAGGAAACTTATTGCAGGTGTGATGAAATTTTTGTTATTGACAAGATAGACTAAATGCAAAAAAAAGTTTTATGGCAGGTGGTTTATAGCACCTACCATGAAAGATCAGCATTGCAGCATGTTGTACATATATTCAGAGGTTTTGTGTGTGAGTTCCTACATGTTATAGTTATATACAGGTGTCAACTTAATTACTAAAGACTTGAGCTCTGCATAGGCTTGTGAGGAATTAGTTGTTAAGCTAAGCCCTAATCAAATCTACACTGTATTGAAGAACTGATGGGGAGAGTCCAACCAATAGTGGGTGGGTTTACTCCCTAGGCATGAACAAGATGGAGGGAACTGGCTGAGAAATGTGACATACTTCAGCATACTTGGCCAGACATGCTATTCTGGTAAGGGAGAATTTTTTGCCTTTCTCAGAAGTCTGTGAATATGGTGTGACCATTTACCTTGCCAAAGGTATTGGTATGAATCTATCTGCCAAGCTGAAATAATAGCCATGGCTGGACAATTGTAAGAAAGAATAAAACCAAATTTTCTCCCTTAAGCAGTTTGGTTGTGAGTTTATAGCCATCCATGCTGTCATATTGCAATATATGATTTGACTTCTTCACTGCGGAGTCATGCCTGAATGTATGGTGTGGCCACTTTCCTTGAGTACTAATATTGGTGTGAATTTACCTATATGGTGTGAAACTGCAACCAGAATTTCTAAGTAAGAAGAAGCCCGCTCTTACCCTCAGCTGTTTTGAGTCCTGCATGTGTTCAGTAATGAGATGAGTCTAACACAGTCACCTAATAGATATTATGGTGTAGAACATGGAAGTCACCAAATCAGGAAGTGAATACAGATGACTGAGTGAGTAAAGGTGCCTTTAGGTAAACTAGTGACCTGAGCTCCATTCCTGGAGCCACATGTTAGCAAGGGAGAACTGAATCCTTAAAGTTCTCTTTGCAGCTCCCCACTTGGGTTGCTGCAAACCCTGGAGATTCTCTCATCCTCTGTCACTACCAATAAAGTACTGAATAATTTGATCCAAAAATTTGTTAAGTATCATCCATTTAGTCAAAGCCCATCAAGGAGATCTGTGGCAGGAGGTGGTGCAGATTAAGTATTACTGAGTGGCAGTGTGCTTGTGCAGCTGCAGGAAGCTGCTTATTCATACAAGTGTGAGAAATCTCCCATGTTATGTGGGTATATGGCAGTTTGCTTGCATGTTCCTGAATGTGGTCATGAAATAAGGTTTCAAGAGGAACCATATATTTTAATCCAGCTTGGTGCTCTCCCACCTTGGCACCAAGAGCCAAGGAAACTGGCTCTACTGTATCCATTGCACCCACACACACACACACACACACATACGCAGAATGAGAGAGACAGAGACAGAGACAGAGACAAAGAGAATCCTCACCTGCAAGACCTCCACGTCTCACCAAGTACACTGAAGAATGCCAACTCTCTGAATCACCTTCCTCCAAGTTATTCAGTTACCACAGAAAAAGTCCCAATCACCATGATGAGCCTTACATATTGATTATACAATATCCTGCAGCTTGCTCAGGCTTAATTCAACTAACGATTTTATCTAACTGTGCCCAGAACTTAAACCTTCAATTATCAAGCTGACACTTATGTGGAAATATCACCCAGCACAGCTGGACTAGGAGCCATGCTTGTCCTTTACCAGAGGTCACATCTTGTACTCAGGAATGGAAAATATTCCCCCTCTTCAAAAATTGCCATGTCATTGACCTTTCTCACTCCCTTCATGTTGGGCCCACCCAGGATTTGCCCCAGGGCATGGCCAAGCACATGGGACTAAAGATGGCCCTGAGTGCTAGTGTTGTCCTGGGCATAACCCTGATCACATTACAGAGAACACTAATTGGCTTTCAGGTATTGACCTGCCTTTTGTGCTGAGTTACATTGGACTTGACCACTAGTACCTGAAGGTTGTATTGACTTTTGACACAATTGGCTTCCCGTTTGGCGCTTTGTAGTCTTTTGTCTATATAAGCTACTTTGTTACCCCCCAATAAACTGAGATTTTGCTCTGACAAATTCCCTGTCCATGGCCAAGTCCCTGGAGGGTTGAGGCAGAGGGTGGGTGGCAGAACTTACCTTTCTTCATAATCGCAGCCAAGAGCTGTGTAATCATGTGAAAGAGTGTGTGAGTGGGTGGAGAAACACCACATCGTGGGTGGTGGACCCTGCACCCTCACACAGACCCCCAATCAACATTCTGCTCTTCTCTGTGCTGAGTGGCTTATCCTTTCACTTTCTATCATCACCTAGAGTCTAAAGACATGGGTTAAGCACTGACATAGAGATTATGTGGTACACAGCACATTCCTATAGATCTAAGCCCTTCGTTTACAGGATATATTACTTCTCAAGGGGATTCCTGCACAAAGAACAAGGAAGTATAAATGGACACAATGGACCGTCTGACACAACAATGCACTGTAACCACAGTGCTGGAAACACACCTGAGATTTTACAAGTGCAGAAAGCTCAGCCCTAGTGCAGCTGTGCCAGGTGGAGGTGCTGGAAATGGCCATGAGGACCTGGGTCACAACTACTTCTCTAGAGAGCACAGATGCCCCATGGCTGGGCTTTACCTTGTTTATCCAGACACTATTCTGTGCACACTGTATACAGAATTCTTTTTGAAAGATTTGAGGTCTATCTGACATTTGTCATTCTTCTATTACTACAGACAGTTATTGTCAGTTTCACATCTGTTTATATGTGTAATATTGATGTTGACAAATAAGCACACCAAGAAGTTCAGGGCCTGAGCAAAACCCAGGGCATTAAATGCAAAAGGCTCTTAAAATGTCTTTCACAATGAGAGGAAGACTGACGTTGCTGAAGTGAAGCTAGTAAGAAATGCATAGGAGGAACCATCAGAAAAAAGACCATCCCTCCACTCCCAGACCACAACCTGACTCACCCCAACAGAAACATCATCTCTGTGGGCAAATCTGCACTGCCCTGGAAGAATGGGGACACTTGAGGTTACTGAGCATTTGCAGAGTCTCTCACATGTGCCAGCCCTGTAGATGTGCCCCCTGCCCATCTGCTGCTGATTTGCATACCCAGAGCACAGCCCAAAGCACTGAGGACTTTATCAGGCTGGTCACAGTCTGTGCAAGGGTCAGACCCAGTCAGGGCACAGCATGGATATGAAGACCCCTGCTCAGCTCCTGGGGCTTCTGTCCTCTGCCTCCCAGGTAAGGAAGGACAGCAGGTGGTTTCCCAGGCAATGTGAACAGCGCTTCCCTGATTTTTAGGGAAACTCTGATATTACATAGTTATCAATATGCAGTGTCTTATTTTTGTTTCTTTTCAATGGCAGGTGTGAAATAAGACATTCAGTTGACCCAGACTCCATCTGTGGCTGCATCTTGAGGTGACAGAGTCACCATCACCTGCACAACCAGAGAGAGCATAGGTTACAGCTTATATTGGTATCAACAGAAACCAGACAAAACTCCTCAAACCCTGATCTATGCTGTAAATGCAGTAAATCTGGGACAGATTACACTCTCATTATCAGCAATCTGCAGCCTGAAGACTTTACAACTTACCACTGTTAATAGTATTCCAGTACGAATCCCATAGTGCTATAAGCCATAGCATAAACCTCACACAGAAGCAGAAGTGTGAAGCTGGGTATCAGCTCTCCTGTCCTGGGCATCTGCTGAGAACTTGCCTAGATGCAGCCTGGCCTTGAAGTTCACTTTTGATCGTCAGGTAGAAAGGCTCAGATAGACTTGTTTGCATGTGACACAGAGGTCCTGTCATTCAGCTGCAGAAATGTTGGGCCTGCCCAGGATTTGCCCCAGGGCATGGCCGAGCACATGGGACTAGTGATGGCACTGAGGACAAGGGTCTTGGGCGTAACCTGATCACTTCACAGAGAGCCCTAATGGGCTTTCATATATTTCTGCCCCCTGTGCTGAGTGACATTGAACTTGACCATTAGCACCTGTAGGTTGTCTTGACCTTGTGATACAATTGGATGCCTGTTTCTTGCCTTGGTGGCCTTTGTCTACAAAAGTTCCTTTTCTCCCCCCCAATAAAGAGAGATCTGCTTCTGACAATCTCCCTGTCCTGTGGTGAGTCTCTGGGGGTAGAGGCGCAGGTGGGAATGACTGGAACCTGTTTTCATCACAGCCAGCAGCTGTGTGTGTGAGTGAGTGAATGAGTGTGTGAGTGGGAACCGGTTCCCACACAGAAACTCCATCATGACAGACCATTGGTAACATTTACACTTGTTCCCATAGTACTTACATTTAATTTTCCTTTTGAATATATCTTTTTAACTAAAAAATCAGTACACACTGGATTTTGTATTAGTTATTCCTAATGTCAATTGGTCAAAGGCAATGAAAGTACAGGTGTTTTGTATGTAATTACACTTTTCTAAATTAGTGTCAGATACAAAACACCAGAAACAAGGAGAGAGGGGACCATGTTACAGCAGAGAAAATAGGCCTCCATCAAGGTCTGCAAGTAAGTAATGAGAAACTTGGTTAAGTTCACAGACGTTCTTTCCTGATCTCACCAGAAGGGGAGGGCATATAGTCTAGCAGATAAAAAGTAATCATTTTGCAAATGGTGATGGACCCCTCCCTCACTGAGGTTTCCTACTTTTATTACATCTACCCTTCAATGTGCTATTATAACAAGACTCCAGTTTAACAGCTTTTTGTCTCTGGCCAGGGGGTGACATACAATGCCCAGCAGGATGGAGTGAAGGGCATTGCAGGAGCAGCAAAACTGCAAAGGAAAAAATCAACAAACCACAATCCAGAACTTCAGAGACTCTATATCAATCACATAGAACTAGGCCAGCCTAATCTCTCCCCATCCTGGAGCTCAGGGACATTTGCGGAAGAGGGGGCGGTAAGATTGTAAGAGCAAAAGGATGGGAGGAACAGCGATTTGCAAGATTCTCAACAATAGTTGGGGCCAAAGCAATCTTAATGGGACTTTGCATGCCCTGCGCAATGTCCAGCACACTGTTGCCCTCATAAAGTCTAGCATCTGTTAAGGGCACCGAGATCCCTGGAGGCAAGGCATTGACAGCCATAGTAGTGCTACTATGCTTAAGGGGAACAAGAGAAAGGGCTTATGGAAATGCCATTGGGTCCTTATATGTCATCGGAGAGGAGGATCAAGAGGAGAGTCAGGCGTACACAATAAAGGACTCTCTGGGAATTGGGGGGAGGCACTGGGGGATGAGCAGGGAGAGGAGAGGGAGGAGGGGGTTTAGGGGGAGGAGGGGGGAGGGAGGGAACTGGTAAAAAAATTTTAAAATGTATAATTACATTTTTAATAAAAAAATTAAAACTTTGACAGTGAGCTAAAAAAAAAAAAAGTTGGATGAGGAACTGTATACAACTAGTCTACTGTAAGAGAATAAACCCCTTGTTCCCTTAAAAAAAATCCTATTCCAGCAAGTTTGGTTTTCCTTACTTGGATACCACTAAGAGTTTTAAAATTACGAAAGTTGGAATTTTAAAAAAAATGGGACATTTTTAAAATGTACACCAAAACACACAGGGTAACACAAAAGGATGTCTTAATGCCAAGAATTTAAGACCACATCCAGTCTATGGTAATGGCAGCATACCTGTAATATAGCAGAGAACAAATGTTGCTGATTTTGGCATAGATTTGATGAATTTGGGATAACAGTAGAGATGCTTGTTACTGATGCAGTCACATAAAGAAGGCTTTTGGATTCCTGTGAAGCATCAGTGATTAAAGGAACATGATATAGGTTAAAAGATACAACTTTCATTACTGCAAGATTCATAGAAAATTAACAGAAGAAGCAAGGCTTTGTATCTTCAGTGTCAAAAGGTGTAGTCACATTCATGAACAAACAGCTAAAGCCATGATACTCATTCCCATTCAGTCAAGCATCCCCCCCCCCAAAAAAAATTCGGAAACTCACTTTGCTCCAAGATGTGACCTAGAAGAAGCCAAATCTTCATTTTGGGGACATGTGATCTGAAGTGACCTGAACCACTCCAGCCATGGAGCCTGGAGAGTGAGAGCAATATTCAGGGTGCAGATGTACATGAAGGAAGCCTGTGGGGCTGACAGGGTCTCAGGCACATCCTGAGTCTGTGGAGATGTTGCCATTCCTCACAGGCTCATCACTTTGGCACATCTATGCCTGGTGGGTTCCTCTGTATGTGTCATATGATACAAATGTCCCATTGTCAATTTTTCACGCATTACAGAAGAATCAAAATTACATGAGCATCTACTGTTGTAGAAGATAAACTTTTTCTGTGTAACTTTGAATCTTTTCCTCTTCTCAGTCTGATGCTGAGATCAACACAAGTTCTGAAGTTTGCTCTTTTGGTTTTGTCAAATGTGGTATTAGTTGCTTAGTTTTTCTTTTATTTCCTTGTGCTTGGGAGTCATGACTGCTTTCAGCATAACCTAATTAATATTTAAGTGTTGAAAATATTAATAAAACATTTTCATAAGAAGAAAAGGATGTCTTGTGTTACAGGTAAATTAATACTTTGTATAATACATGATAAAAACATGAAAATATATCTGATTTGTGGCTTGTAGTCAAAGGTATTAGTTAAATACATATTTCAAGTGTACTGTTTTAATAACCTCTGGATCAATCATGTGTGCATCAGCTGTGTGCTATATCATTTTGTGGTAAAATAATCTTTCTACTCACAGGAGTAGAAAATTTTTATTTTGGAGGGGGAAAGAAAATAAACTTGAGTTGAGTTCCTATCACAACATAAGGAAACTCCTTGTAGGTGTGATGAAAATTTGGTTACTAACCAGATATACCAAATACACAGAAATCTTATGGCAACTACATGAAAGACCAGCTTTCTAGCATGTTTACATATATTCACAGATATAGTGTGTGTGTTTGTGCATGTCAGAATTATTAGGTATCAGCTTGACTATTGAAGGCTTGAGTTCTTTTTATTATTATTTATTCAGTTGTGTGTGTGTGTGTGTGTGTGTGTGTGTGTGTGTGTGTGTATGTGTGTATGTGTGTGTGTAGAACCATGGGCAAATTCGGGAACCCCATGGACACCTCTACCTCCTCCTTGTTTACTCTGCCCCGGGATTCACAGGCTCAGCCCTACCAGGACCAGAAACCCAGGCCACCCCCGCTTCTGCCCAGCGTCTATATATGGGGTCTAGGATCCGAACTCAGGACCTTCCCCCTGCAAGGCACAGGCTTAACCCCTGAGCCCCCCTCTCCAGCCCCTGAAGGCTTGAATTCTAAAAAGAATTGTTAAGATTAAGGTAGTCAATTAAGCTCTAATCAAGTTGCAGTATATTGAGCAACTGGTTGAGAGGGTACAAAACATATAGGTTGGATCTAGTCACTAGTCATGAACAAGATGGAGGGAGCTGGTTAAGGAAGTCTGTATACTTCAGTGTACTCTGCCAGACATGCCGTTTTTTGTCTTTCTCAGAAGTTTATGAGTATTGTCTCATGGCCCCAGCCCTTTCTTCCTCCTGCCCACCTGTCCGCCTGACCAGACAGGACTTGCTCACATACCTCCATCCCTGGAGTTTGGGTGGGCCACAAAGCCAAGTCCCAGGTCCTAGGTGATCAATTCTGCCATCAACATCAGCTCCTCTGCCTCTCCAGCCCACTGTGGACCCATGAACATGGTCCACAGAAGAAACACTGCTACTCAGAATTCAATAGAGTCCAAAGGAAACTCAAGCAAAGTTCTAAGGGTCAAAGGCCATACATATGAAGACCTCTACAATCATCCTATCACATGGGAGAGATTCATCACATCCAGCCCAAAGATAAGTAAACCTCCTTTTTTTCACCTTACTGTTCCTTTCTAGTATTAATCACTGTAGATTAACTTTTCCACATGTAGCCACCCCAAAAACATATACAACTCCAGGGCGTACACTACTCAACCTCACATACCACCAAGATACTAAATCGTACAAGTGCACTAGCATACTAATATTCACACCCTGTCTACTTATCCTGAATTCACTGATGAAGTAACAGCGTAATAGCCTCATCTAGGAAATTACAATAAAAAAAGACAAACGTACCCATTCCAAGGCAAGCACTAGAAATAACTGCCCAAGTGTAATAATACCAACTAAATGAGTTCATTCAAAAACACACAGAAAATGAAAGGTCCTAAGAAACAATGCGACAATGCCCAAGTTAAAGTGCAGATCCATGAGAAACAAAATCCAAGAAGACCAAACTCCCACCAAAAGAATTAACCCCATAATGATGGATTCCAAAAGAGCAAATTCATAGAAAATAACCAAGAAAGCCATACCCAAGATAACAACTTTCAGAATACGATCATTACCATAATTAATACTATGAAAGAGGAAATCCAAGAGGAGTTAAACAACTGCATCAACCACTTTGAACAGGAACACAACTGGCACTTGAAGGAGTTGAGAAAAACAGTTCAAGAAACAAAAATAGGCATAGAGCAGTTAAAACAGTCTCAGGAAGAGTTTAAAATTGAACTAAAAGACAAGTTTTCTTCAACCCAAAACTCAACAGAGTCTTAACAGCAGAACAATTGAAGCAGAAAATAGAATTTCAGATCTTGAATCCAAAGTGGGAGAATTAACCAACTCAATGGAAGAGGTTCTTAAAGCCAAAAAGATACTTGAGAAGAACATTTAAGAGATATGGGACACACTGAAGAAGCCTAACATGCACATTCATGGAATAATAGAGCAAGAATCCCAAAATACAACACCTGAGGACATTTTTCAAATTATCATAAATGAAAACTTCCCTCAACTAAAGAATGAGAGTCCTATCCAAATACAAGAGGCATTTCGCTCTCCAAACAGATATGACCAAAATAGAAAATCACCACAGCAAATAATAGTCAAAACATTCATATTCAGGAAAAAGAAACGGTGCTGAGGTCTTAAGGGAAAAAAAGCAAGTCCGGTAAGATTGTAAGAGCACAAATATGGGAGGATAAATGATAGACAAGATACTCCACACAAGTTAGGGCTGAAGCAATCATACTTGGATTTTGCATGCCCTGCAAAATGTCCAACACACTATTGAACACACAAAGCCTAGCATTTTCTAAAGGTATTAGGATCCTTGGAGGCAAGGGATTGACAGACACAGTAGTGTTCCTATGCTTAACAGGAACACAGGAAAGGGTTCAGGGAAATGCCACGGGGTCCTTGCACCCAGAGGAGTGTTTGGACCCAGAGGAGTGTTTGGCATGCACATTAAAGGATGCTCCAGGGATGGGAGGTAGAGGTACTGGGGCATGGGGAGGGAAGGGGAAGTGGAAAGGGACACAGGGCAGTGAGAGGTTGGAGGGAGGGAGGGTACTGGTGTAGCTGTTAAGTTTGTATGAGTGGAAATAAAAAAAAAATGGAAAAAGGTAAATCTATTGAAATAACAAATGATTCAATGGAAACAGTAAAACAAGAAGTGCTTGGAGAGAAGTACTTCAAGTATTAAATGAGCAAGAATGAAAATCCAGACTGATATACATGGCAAAACTATGTTTCATGATTGAGGGAGAAAGAAAAGTTTTCCTGCACAAAGACAACTTGAAGGGATACATGTTTACCAAACAAGTCCTTCAAAAAACTGCTAGAAATGATACTTAAACTTGAAGAAAAAAACAAGCATATCCAGGAGGACTGAAAGGAAGTATAATACCACCAAAACATAAATATCAAAATCTACTAAACATAAAAAATATCCAGAATTAAAAATAATTTCTCCATTATAACATTAAATGTCAATGGTATTAACTCACTGATTAAGAGACATAGATTACAAACATGGATTAAAAACCACAATCCAACAATCTGCTGCCTTCAGGAAACTCATCTCACTACAAAAGATATGCACATCCTAAGAATGAAAGGCTGGTCCAAAATCTTACAAGCTAATGGAACCAGGAAACAGGCAGGGGTAGCAATTATGCTTTCAGACAAAGTGGACTTCAAACCAAAGAAAATCATAAGAGACACAGATGGATACTACATTTTAGTCACAGGTACAATTCACCAGGAAGACTTCACAATCCTGAACATTTATGCGCCCAATACGGGCCCCTCCACATTCATTAAGAAAACCCTACAGGGCCTAAAGCAAGATATGAACCCGCAAACGATAATTCTTGGGGACTTCAACACCGCCCTCTCAACATGGGATAGATCAATAGGTCAAAAGCTTAACAGAGACACTTTGGAACTTAATCAAACCCTGAAAGAAATGGACCTTACAGATCTCTATCGAACTTTTTACCCATGCACCAAAGAATACACATTTTTCTCAGCAGCACACGGAACTTTCGCCAAAATAGATCACATATTGGGCCACAAAACGAATCTACACATATACAAAAAAGTTGAAATTCTAACCTGTCCCCTATCAGACAACCACGGCCTAAAGCTGGACATCCACAACACATCAAACAAGAGAAAATACACTAACTCCTGGAAACTTAACACTATGAAGCTGAATGAGAACTGGATTCAGGAAGAAATTAAAAAGGAAATTCAAGATTTCCTGAAAGTGAACGATAACAAAAATACAACTTACCAAAATCTCTGGGACACAATGAAAGCTGTCCTAAGAGGTAAGTTCATAGCTCTTAATGCCTACATCAAAAAAATGGAAACATCAGAAATAAATAACTTAACGATGCAGCTTAAAACTTTAGAAAAACTAGAGCAATCTGATCCCAAAAGTAGTAGAAGAGAGGAGATTAGCAAAATAAGGGGAGAAATATCTGAAATCGAGACTAAGAAAAAGATAGAAAAAATCAACCAGTCAAAAAGCTGGTTCTTTGAAAAAATCAATAAGATTGATACACCCCTAGCTAAATTAACCAAAAGCAAGAGAGAGAAAACCCAAATTACCAAATTAGAAATGAACATGGAGTAATCACTACTGATACCCAAGAAATCCAGAGAATTATAACATCATATTTCAAAAACTTATACTCAGTGAAGTTTGACAACACACAAGAGATGGATGAATTTCTAAGTAAACACATCTTACCTAAATTGGATCAGGAAGTTGTGAATTACTTAAATGGCCCTATAACATATAAGGAAATTGAGGAAGTAATCTCGAATCTTCCCACCAAAAAATGTCCTGGACCAGATGGATTCAGCACAGAGTTCTACCAGACATTTAAGGAGTCAATAACACCAATACTCCTTAAACTGTTCCATCAAATAACAAAGGAAGGAACACTACCAAATTCCTTCTATGAAGCTAATATCGTCTTAATCCCAAAACCTAATAAAGATTCACTTAAAAACGAAAACTATAGGCCGATCTCCCTGATGAACACAGATGCAAAGATTCTCAACAAAGTCTTAGCAAATCAGATTCAAAAACATATCAAAAAGATCATTCACAGGGACCAAGTAGGCTTCATCCCCGGCACACAAGGTTGGTTCAACATACGCAAATCAATAAATGTAATTCATCATGTAAACCAGTCCAAAGTCCAAGACCACATGATACTCTCGATAGATGCAGAAAAAGCCTTTGACAAGATCGAACAGCCTTTTATGATCAAAACTCTAGAGACAGTAGGAATGGAAGGAACCTTTATCAATATAATAAAAGCTGTATACAACAAGCCCACAGCAAGGATTATGCTCAATGGGGAACAATTGGAAGCATTCCCACTTCGATCAGGAACTAGACAAGGCTGTCCACTCTCACCACTTTTTTCAATATTGCACTTGAAGTCTTAGCTGAAGCCATAAGACAAGAAAGGGACATAAAAGGGATTCAAATCGTCAAGGAAGAAGTCAAGCTATCCCTATTTGCAGAAGACATGATCTTATACCTGAGTGATCCCAAAAACTCCACCAGGAAGCTCCTGGAACTAATTGAGAAGTTCAGCAGGGTGGCAGGATACAAAATAAATGGGCAAAAATCAGAGGCCTTCCTATATGCCCAGAATGAAAGAAGTGAAAAGGCCTTGAGAGAAACAATCCCATTTACTGTAGCCCTAAAAAAATGAAATACCTTGGTATAAACCTAACTAAGGAGGTAAAAGACCTTTACAATGAAAACTTTAAAACCCTAAAGAAAGAAATTGCAGAAGACACCAGAAGGTGGAAAGACCTCCCATGCTCCTGGATTGGCAGAATCAACATCGTAAAAATGACCATCCTACCAAAGGCAATATACAAATTCAATGCTATACCAATTAAAATCCCAAAGCAATTCTTTAAAGAAGTGGACCAATTAATCTCAAAATTCATATGGAGGCACAAAAGACCCAGGATAGCAAAGACAATCCTGAGTAACAAAAACACTGCTGGAGGTATTACCATACTGAACCTTAGTCTATGCTACAAATCCATAGTTGTAAAAACAGCCTGGTACTGGCTCCAAAATAGACACACAGATCAATGGATAAGGGTTGAGGACCCAGATATAAGCCCACAAAATTACAGCCATTTGATCTTTGACAAAGGTGCCCAAAGAATCCTATGGATAAAGAACGGAATTTTCAACAAATCATGCTGGCAAAACTGGATCTCCATATGCAGAAGATTAAAGCTGGACCCATACTTGTCACCATGTACAAGACTTAATTCCAAATGGATCAAGGACCTTGATATCAGGCCAGAGACTATAAAAATCATAACTGAACGGATAGGGAACCCCCTTGAGCTGATTGGGCTAGGCCAACATTTCCTAAACAGACATCCAATGGCACAGTCACTGCTACCAACTCTCAACAGTTGGGATCTTGTGAAATTAAAGAGCTTCTGTTCAGATAAAGAGATTATCACAGGAGCTCAAAGGCAACCCACAGAATGGGAGAAAATCTTCACTAACCACATATCTGATAGAGCTCTACTGTCCAGAGTGCACAAAGAACTTAGAAAATTAAACACCAAGGAAACCAATGGCCCAATTAAAAAATGGGCCCTGGAACTTAAAAGAAACTTTACCAGAGATGAAATTAAAATGTCTAACAAATATCTTAAAAAATGCTCCACTTCTTTAGCCATCAGGGAAATGCAAATCAAAACTTCCCTGAGATACCATCTCACCCCGGTCAGGATGGCAAAAATCCACAATACAGACAACAACAAGTGCTGGAGAGGATGTGGAGAGAGGGGAACCCTGCTATATTGCTGGTGGGAATGCAGACTCATACAGCCATTCTGGCGAGCTGTCTGGAGATTCTTAAAGAAATTAAACATTGAAATGCCATATGATCCTGCTATTCCACTTTTGGGAATAACCCCCCATGCAGCAGAGGTTCGCCTCGATAGCACCAGCACGACTATGTTCATAGCAGCACTGTTTACAGTAGGAAAGTCATGGAGTCAACCTAAATGTCCAACAGTTGACGAGTGGATAGGAAACTGTGGTACATCTATACAATGGAGTACTACTCAGCCATCAAAAATGATGAATTACTGGAATTTGCCAGGAAATGGATGTCATTAGAAACAATTACATTAAGTGAAGTATCCCAATCCCAGAAAGTTAAGCGCCGTATGTACTCCCTAATAGGTGTCTCCTAGTACCAAACTCACCCAGCCCACCTTGAGACACTCAAGGGTAAATCTATGTAATACGGTAATTGCAAGGATTGTGAATAGGAGGGATGGGGTTGGAGAGCCACACCAGACACAAGGAGAGAGGGGACCATGTTACAGCAGAGAAAATCGACCTCCAAGGAATGCAAGTAAGTAATGTAACACCTTGTTAAGTTCGCAGATGTTCGTTCCTGATCATATACAACTGAGGGGGTATGATCTCACCAGAAGGGGAGGGCATATAGTCTGGTAGATGAAAAGAGATCATTTTGCAAATGGGTGATTGATCCCTCCCTCACCGAGGTTTCCTGCTTTTATTACATCTATCCTTGAATGTCCTATTATAACAAGACTCCAGTTTAACAGCTTTTTGTCTCTGACCAGGGGGTGACATACAGTGCCCATCAGGATGGAGTGAAGGGCATTGCAGGAGCAGCAAAACTGCAAAAGAAAATCAACAAACCACAATCCAGAACTTCAGAGAATCTATATCAACCACATAGATCTAAGCCAGCCTAATCTCCCCCCATCCTGAAGCTCAGGGACATCTGCGGAAGAGGGGGCAGTAAGATTGTAAGAGCAAAAGGATGGGGGGAGCAATGATTTGAAGAGTCTCCACACTAGATAGGGCTGAAGCAATCATAATAGGACTTTGCATGCCCTGCGCCATGTCCGTCACACTATTGACCTCACAAAGTCTAACATCGGCTAAAAGCACCAAGATCCTTGGAGGCAAGGGATTGATGGCCACAGTAGTGTTCCTATGCTTAAGGGGAACACGAGAAAGGGTTCAGGGAAATGCCACTGGGTCCTTTCATGTCATCAGAAAGGAGGACCAAGAGGAGAGTTAGGCATACACAATAAAGGACTCTCTGGGAATTGGGGGGGAGGTACTGGGAGATGGGGAGAGAGGGAGGGGGAGCAGGGGGTTCAGGGGGAGGAGGAGGGGGGAGGGAACTTGTCTACCTATTAAGTTTGTATGAGCGGAAATAATAATAAAAATGTTATTAAAAAAAAAAAGAAATAAGGGCTGCAGGAGGAGCCACATTTTTTTTGAGCTACAACTTTTAATCCAGATTAGTGGGAGAGCTCTTACCAGTACCAACCAAGAGCCAAGGAACCTAGCCACAACATATCCACTGTGTGCGCGCGCACACACACACACACACAGAGAGAGAGAGAGAGAGAGAGAGGGAGAGAGACAGAGACAGAGACAGAACAGAGACAGAGACAGAGACAGAGGCAGAGACAGAGGCAGAGACAGAGACAGAGGCAGAGAGAAAGACAGAGAATCCTCACCTGCCAGACTGACAGGTCTTACCACCTCTACTGAAGAATGGCAATTCCCTGAGTTATCTTCCCCCAACTTATCCAGTTACCCAGGAGACAGTCCCACTCTCCATGGGTGAGCCTTCCATATCACTGATACAGCCCACTGCAGGCTTGCTTAGGGCCAAACTCAACTACTAATTTTTCATAACTGTGACCAGAGCTCAAATCTTCAATTATCAAATTGACACCAGTGTGGAACTATCACATACAGTGATGCTCATCCTTCAACAGAAGTGACAACCTGTACTTGTGAATGCAAAATATTCCCCCCTTGTAAATTCCTATGTATTTGACTTTTTCTCACTTCCCTAAAACAGAGACCACACAGCCAAATATCCTGTCTTCTCTTTTCTGAGTGGCTTCACATTTCACCTAGTACCATCATGTTCTTTTCTATGACCATGAGTCTCTTCACACTGTCACTAACAAGTAGTCTCTGTAGAATCTAAATATATGGGTGAAGCACTGACAGATTGTATGGGTCACAGTGGATTCCTGTAGATCTGAGCCATTGGTGTAGATCACCTCCACATGTCAATGGGATTCACTTCAAAAGTATAATAAACTGTAAATTGATGCAAAACACACACAAAAATGTATTATGACCACAGCGCTGGAAACACACTTGAGCTTCTGCAAGTGCAGAAAAGCTCTAGTGCAGCTGTGCTGGGTGGAAGTGATGGGAAATGTCACGACTACTGCTCTAGAGGGCACAGATAGACTCTAGAGATGCTATGTGGCTGGGCTTTACTTTGCTTATCCTCAAACTATTCTGTGCATATTGTATACTGATTTCTTATTTTAAATTTTGAGGTGTGTCTAACATCTGTCTATCATTTCTTCTATTGACACCACTGATGCTTGTCCGTTTCACAACTCTTTCTACTTGGAATAATAGCATTGACAAATAATCACCCCAAGAAATTGAGGGCCTGAGCACAAATGTTGGGATTAAGTGCGACAAGCTTTTAAAAATGTTTTTCACATTACAAACTTCAGTAAAGCTAATAAGAAATGCATAGGAGAATCCAGATGGAAATTTTCTACCACTCCACTCCCACGCAGCAGCCTGACTGTATTTCCTGACTCCCCCCAATGGAAACATCATCTGTGAGGGCAAATCTGCACTGCCCTGGAAGAATGGGGACACTCGGGGTCACTGAGCCCTTGAAGAATCACTCACATGTGTCAAACCTGCAGCTGTGCTCCCTTGTCAGCTGCTTCTGATTTGCATATCCAAAGCAGAGCCCACTGCCCTGAGGATTTTATCAGGCTGGTCACACCCTGTGCAGGGGTCAGTTGCAGTCAGGACACAGCATGGACATGAAGACCACTGCTCAGCTTCTGGGGCTCCTGCTCCTCTGGCTCTCAGGTAAGTAAGGACAGCAGGGGGGAGGGGGTTTTCCCTAGCTCAATGTAAGCAATGCTGACAGATATTTAGGAAAACTCAACTCTTACATTGTTATCAATATCAATATCTTATTTTTGTCATATTTCTAATTTCAGGTGTGAGATGTGACATTCAGATGACCCAGACTCCATCTGTTGCTGCATCTCTAGGAGACAAAGTCACCATCAACTGCAAGGCCAGTCAGGACATAAGCAATTACTTAGATTGGTATCAACAGAAGCCGGGCAAAGCTCCTCAACTCCTGATCTATGATGCAAGCAATTTGCACACTGGAGTCTCCTCCAGGTTCAGTGGCACTGGATCTGGGACAGATTTCACCCTCACCATCACCAACCTGCAGTCTGAAGATTTTGCTACTTACTACTGTTTTCAGTCGGATAGTACTCCTCCCACAGTGATACAAACCATAGCATGAACCCCCTGAGAAGCAGAAGTATAAAGGAAGGTCACCCTGACTGCTCTCCCGGGGTTGACCTTGTCTGAGATATTTGCTCAGATGCAGCCTGACTGTGAAGTTCACTGTGGATCTTCCATTGGAAATGGTCAGGGAGGCTTATTTGCATGTGAACCAGATATCCTCACTCAGCTGAGGCAACTCTTTCAGGACAGAAGGTTTGGTACCATTCAGATATTTTCTTCATGGTCCCAAATATTGTTGCTGGAATGGGAATAATCATTCACTAGCTCATGTGTTTGCAACCTTAGCTCTTGTCAATCTTTGGGAAGGAAATCTTAGAGAGATGGATCCTTGCTGGAGAGAGACACGTGGCAGGGGCCAGACATTGAGGTTGCTCAGCTCCAGTCTTTGTTTACAATGAGTCTTGAACTCTGAGGCATGAGCTCTCTGGGTCTACATGATAGACCTGACTTAATCTAGTCTTTCTTACTTCATGGCTAGCCTGCCATGCCTTTTCCACACTATGTGCTGCATCTCCCTCTGGAACCCTAAGCCACCAATTAATCTCCCTTTCTTTCCATGTCGCTTGTGAGTGTTGTGTAACAATAGCAGAAGACAGTAACAGTACACCAATATTTTGCTTTTCCTTCTTTTATATACCTTAATTAATAAAGTAGTGAGAAAGCATTCCCTCACTGTGGTTTTCTACTTTTATTGCATCTTCCTTTGAATATACTCTTATAACAAGACTCTAGTTTAACAGTTTTTTATCTCTGGCCAGGGGGTGAAATCCAATACCCATCAGGATGGAGTGAAGGGCATTGCAGGAGCACCAAAACTGCAAAAGAAAATCAACAAACTATAATCCCGAACTTCAGAGACTCTATATCAACCACATAGAACTAGGCCAGCCTAATCTCTACCCATCCTGAAGCTCAGGGACATTTGCGGAAGAGGGGGCAGTAAGATTGTAAGAGCACAAGGATGGGAGGAGCAATGATATGCAAGATACTCCACACAAGTTAGAGCCGAAGCAATCATAATTGGACTTTACATGCCCTGCACAATGTCCCAACACACTGTTGTCCCCACAAAGTCTAGCATTTCCTAAAAGCACCAAGATTCTTGGAGACAAGGGATTGACAGCCACAGTAGTGTTCCTATGCTTAAGGGGAACACAGGAAAGGACTGATGGAAATGCCGCTGGGTCCTTGTATGTTATCGGAGAGGAGGACCCAGTGGACAGTCAGGCATGCACATTAAAGGATTCTCCGGGGATTGGTGAAGGGGAGGGACTCGGGGGTGGGGAGGGAGGGGTGAGGGGATGGCTAGCAGAGTGGTGGTGGAAAGATGAGGGAGGGAGGGAACTGGTGTACCTATTAAGTTTGTATGAGCGGAGATAATAAAAAATTTTAAAGTCTTAAAAAATCTGGTTCTTTGAAAAAAATCAATAAAATCGATACAGCCCTAGCTAAATTAACCAAAAGCAAGAGAGAGAAAACCCAAATTAACAAAATTAGAAATGAAAATGGAGTTATCACTACTGATACCCAAGAAATCCAGAGAATTATAGCATCATATTTCAAAAACATATACTCTGTGAAATATGACAACACAAAAGAGGGATGAATTCCTGAGTAAACACAACTTACCTAAAGTGAATCAGGATGTGGTGTCATCTGCCCAGCTGAACTAATACATGGGTGAACATTGGTATAAAGAATAAAATCAAGTGTTCCCCCTAAGCAGTTTGGTGTAACTTTATAGATGTCAATGCAGTCATATTGCAATACATATCTTGGCCACTTCAGCATAGAGTTTGTGCCAGAAAGGCAGAAAATATGTCCTTTTCTCAGAAATTCCTGAGCATAGAGTATGGCCAGTTTCCTTAAGTAGTTATGTTGGTGTGAATGTGCCTATCATGGTGGGGAACTGCACCCAGAAATCCAAAGTAAGAAGAAACCCACTCTTCCCCTCAGTTTTTTAAGTCCTGCATTTGTTCAGCAATGGGAAGATGAATCTAACACAGTAATCCAATCGTTTGAAGGTGTAGAACATGAAGTCCACAAATCAGGACTTGAATGCAGATGGCCCAGTGGGTAAAGGTGCCTATGTGTAAGCTGGAAACCTGAATTCTATCCCAGGAGGCCACAGGTGAGGAGGAGGGGAGTGACTCAAAAAGTCCTCCTTGCATCTCCCCACTTGTGCTCTGCAAACATTTGTCACTCTCTCACCCTCTGTCTTTACAAATAAAATATTGAATAATTCGATCCAAAAAATTGTTTTATGATAACCACATTCACACCAACATAAGTCCCATTTAGACCATGTGGATCAAGCAGATCTTGGCAGGGGGTAATGCAAATTAGACATTACTCAGGGGGAGTGTGCCTGTGAAGCTGCAGCAAGTTGCTTATTATTACAAGGGTTATCATTATCCCATGCCATGCGAGTGTGTGGCCTATACTTACAAGTTCCTGACTTCAAGAAAAAAGGGCTGTGGGAGGAGCCACATTTTTTTAAGCCACATCTTTTAATGCAGATTAGTGGGAGAGCTCTTACCAGTACCAACCAAGAGCCAAGGAACCTAGCCACAACATATCCACTGCGTGCGCACACACACACACAAACAGAGAGACAGAGACAGAGACAGAGGCAGAAATAAAGACAGAGAAAATCCTCACCTGCCAGACTGACAGGTCTCACCACCTCTACTGAAGAATGACAATTCCCTGAGTTATCTTCCCCCAACTTATCCAGTTACCCAGGAAACAGTCCCACTCTCCATGGGTGAGCCTTCCATATCACTGATACAGCCCACTGCAGGCTTGCTCAGGGCCACACACAACTACTAATTTTTCATAACTGTGACCAGAGCTCAAATCTTCAATTATCAAATTGACACCAGTGTGGAACTATCACATACAGCGATGCTCATACAACAACAGAAGTGACAACCTGTACTAGTGAATGCAAAATGTTCTCCACTCATAAATTCCTATGTATTTGACTTTTTCTCACTCTCCTATGCTTATAAGTTCCTGACTTCAAGAAATAAGGGCTGCAGGAGACCACAGCCAAATTTCCTGTCTTCGCTTTGCTAAGTGGCTTCACGTTTCACCTAGTACCATCACGTTCTTTTCTATGACCGTGAGTCTTTTCACACTGTCACTCATGAGTGGTCTCTATTAGAATCTAAATATATGGGTGAAGCACTGACAGATTATATGGGGCACAGTGGATTCATGTGGATTTGCGCCCTTGATGTAGATCACCTCCACTTCTCAAGAGGATTCACTTGAAAAGGATAATAAACTGTAAATTGATGCAAAGCGCACACAGAAATATATTATAACCACAGAGCTGGAAACATACCTGAGCTTCTGCAAGTGCAGAAAAGCTCTAGTGCAGCTGTGCTGGGTGGAGGTGCTGGGAAATGCCGCAACTACT
Organism: Typhlomys cinereus; assembly: GCA_023101885.1. Classification (NCBI taxonomy): domain Eukaryota; kingdom Metazoa; phylum Chordata; class Mammalia; order Rodentia; family Platacanthomyidae; genus Typhlomys; species Typhlomys cinereus. The sequence goes on along the minus strand of JALPQD010000341.1, from coordinate 1,712,127 downwards.
GCTCTAGAGGACACAGATAGACATTAGAGACGCCGTGTGGCTGGGCTTTACTTTGGTTATCCAGACATATTCTGTGCATATTGTGTACTGATTTCTTATTTAAAATTTTGAGGTATGTCTAACATCTGTCTATCATTTCTTCTATTGACACCACTGATTCTTGTCCATTTCACAGCTCTTTCTACCTGGAATAATAGCATTGACAAATAATCACCCAAGAAACTGAGGCCTGAGCAAAAACATTGGGATTAAGTGCGACAAGCTTTTAAAAATGTCTTTCACATTACTAGCTTCAGTAAAGCTAACATGAAATGCATAGGAGAATCCAGATGGAAATTGTCTACCACTCCACTCCCAAGCAGCAGCCTGACTGTGTTTGCTGACTCCCCCCAACTGAAACATCATCTGTAAAGGCAAATCTGCACTGCTCTGGGAGAATGGGGACACTCGGGGTTACTGAGCCCTTGAAGAATCACTCACATGTGTCAAACCTGCAGCTGTGCCCCCTTGTCAGCTGCTGCTGATTTGCATAACCAGAGCAGAGCCCACTGCCCTGAGGACTTTATCAGTTGGTCACAACCTGTGCAGGGGTCACTTGCAGTCAGGACGCACTATGGACATGAAGACCCCTGTTCAGCTTCTGGGGCTCCTGCTTCTCTGGCTCCCAGGTAAGGAAGGACAGAGCTAGGGTTTCCCCCCTACCTCAATATAAGTAGTGCTTACAGATATTTAGGAAAACTCAGCTCTTATATTGTTATCAATATCAATATCTTATTTTTGTCATATTTCTAATTTCAGGTGTGAGTTGTGCCATTCAGATGACCCAGACTCCATCTGTGGCTGCATCTCTAGGAGAGAGAGTCACCATCAACTGCAAGGCCAGTCAGGGCATAAGCAAATACTTAGATTGGTATCAACAGAAGCCAGGCAAAGCTCCTCAACTCCTGATCTATAAGGCAAGCAATTTGCACACTGGAGTCTCCTCCAGGTTCAGTGGCAGTGGATCTGGGACAGATTTCACCCTCACCATCACCAACCTGCAGTCTGAAGATTTTGCCACTTACTACTGTTTTCAGTGGGATAGTACTCCTCCCACAGTGATACAAACCATAGCATAAACCCCACTGAGAAGCAGAAGTATAAAGGAAGGTTACCCTGACTGCTCTCCTGGCGTTGACATTTTCTGAGATATTTGCTCAGATGCAGCCTGACTGTGAAGTTCACTGTGGACCTTCTGTTAGAAATGGTCAGGATGGTTGTTTGCATGTAAACCAGACATCCTCACTCAGCTGCGGCAACTTTGTCAGGACAGAGGGTTTGGTAACATTGAGACATTTTCTTCATGGTCCCAAATATTGTTGCTTGAATGGGAATAGTGGCCCACTAGTTCTTGTGTTTGTAACCTTAGCTATTTTCAATGTGTGGGAAGATCATCTTAGAGAGATGGATCCTTGCTGGACAGAGACACTTGGCAGGGGCCAGACATTGCGGTTTTTTAGCTCCAGTCTTGTTACAATGGCTCTTGAACTTTGAGACATGAACTCTCTGGGTCTACATGATAGACCTGACTTAATCTAGTCTTCCTTACTTCATGGTTAACTGGCCATGCCTTTTCCATACTATGTGCTGCATCTCCCTCTGGAACTCTTTCTTTCCATGTTTCTTGTGAGTGTTGTTTAACAATAACAGAAGACAGTAACAGCTACACCAATGTTTTGTTTTTCCTTCTTATATATCTTTAATTAATAAAGTAGTGAGAAAGCATTCTATATCTTAGTGTTAGCTGCTCCAAGGCAATCAAAGTGATGGAGGTTTTTTATGTATTACTCATGGTGAAAAGGCCTTTGGATTCCTGTGAAGAATCAGTCAGAAAAGGAACCTCGTCTACATTACAAGACCAGTCTTCACTCCTGCAAGTTCATTGGATGTTAATGCATAAAGAAAGTTATTATATCTAAATTGTCAAAAGTATAGTGATATTCATGGGCAAAAGACCTGAAGTCACATCGGTCATCCCATTCATCCAAGCATCCCCCAAAAGAACATCTGAAGTCCACTCCCCTCCAAGCGTGACCCAACAGAATCCATATACTTCACATTGGGAACATACATCCTGAAGTGGAATTTTAAGCACAAGATGGTCCGGGTCATTGGCACAATGGAGCAGTGGTCAGGGTCATTGGCACAATGGAGCAGTGGAGAGTGAGAGCAATGTTCAGCATGCAGATGTGGATTAAAGACCCCTGTGGAACTTACAGGGTCCAGAAAGCATCCTGAGGCTGTAGAGATATCTGCTTTTTTTTTAAACAGGCTCATCATCTTGGCACATCATTGCCTGGTGGGTTCCTCTGTGTGGGTCAGATGATACATGAGTCCCATTGCAAATTTTTCATGCATTGGAAAAGAATGAAATATCAGATAAGCATCTAAGCTGGTAGAAAGTTGGACTTTTTTGTGTAATTTTCTGTGTAAATCATTTCCTCTGCTTACTCTCATTCTATAAACACACAAGCTTTGTACTGTGCTCTTTTGACTGTGTGACCCATGGTGTGAGTTTCTTAGATTTTCATTTCCTACTTCTTTATGATTGGCTGTCATGAATGCTTTGAGCAGTAATATTTAAATGGTGAAAATGTTAATAAAATATTTTCATAAGAAGAGAAAGATTCTTTCAGTCACTTGTAAATAAATACTTTGTGTAATATATTGTGGGGGTTGCTAGGCTCAGAAGCCTGAGCTCTGGATAATACATTAGCAACTGAACAGGCCATTGAGTGACTCCTCCCTTGGGCTGTTGAGTTTGCCTCTTGTCTGCAAGACAATGATAGGCTAAATTCCCTCCTTGGAAGTTGAGAAAAACTCCCAGGTCGTTTGGAATGGTTTGTTTCTCTAGGAAACTGGCTGGGCTGTTCCTCCCCCAACAGTTCTGTCCTGCTTACCTGTGAGATGTTAATGCATGCACCAAGTAACTCTGTTTTGGGACATACATACATTGTCCATTCTCTTCTGGCAACAAGGTGACATGCCTGTTTACCCTACCTGGAGACATCATGTCTGGTCCTTCAGCAGCTAGATGTCACTCCTGACTTCTCTTTGTTAACTAGAATGCATATGTTTTACATAATCCCGTGAAGAACTTGGTTCTGTTCCTCTTTGATGTTTTCCTGAATTTGGCCCTGTTTCTTGATTATAAAACCCCTGTGCTTTTACAATAAAGTTGGCTTGGATGATGGTGGACATCCAAGACCCCCTCTGACCCAAGCCTGAAACTTTTAGTTCCTTCCACTCCCACGTCAGATTCCCACGTTTGTAGGTTCGGGTTTGTGCTGGCTCGTGGGCCCGTCAATATATGATTGTGGAACTCAGGTTCCCGCTGTGAAGCCCAAGTTCCCACCAGCGAAAAATTCAAATCTCCCGCCAGCGGCAAACTCTCCTGCAGGCGCCAACTCACCGCAGGTGGGCTGACCAGAGCCTGCCTGCTTCCTGCAGGCGCCAACTCACCACGGGTGGGCTGACCAGAGCCTGCCTGCATATCTCACCTTTTGAACTTCTTTGAACTTCTCCCCCTGGGCATGCCGGGAACCGCCCGGGGGGAGGTTATCGGCTGGAACATCTGTGAACCGACTCAACCTCCCTGTGTGTAGTGGAATTTTTACTGCATGTATTTGCTCAAATGTAGTTGCTTTCCTATAAAAACCCTGCCCCAAATTCAGTCGGGGCCGTTCTCTTTTGCCTGAGCAGGGAGGCGGTCCTGGCGCGCGCTAGATTTTAATAATAAATTCTTGCCTCTTGTCCTTACAGCAACTCGGTGGTCCTCGTGTCTCCTTCGGGGGTCTGGGTAAGGGGCCCAAAAGGGAACCTCGGTTCCAACATATGGGGGCTCATCCGGGATGCCCCTGACCCAACTCGGAGGAGCTGACGACCAGGGTTGGAGGTAAGTGGAGCTCCTGAATTGTCCTGTGTCTTGTGTATTGTGTCTGTGGTCTCTCATGTCAGTTTCTTTTCCAGGCCACCTAGGTGGGACGAAATTGGGTTTGTACCCGTCGAGAGGTGGGTAGACGTACCGGAGACCTTGCAGGGCAAAGGGGACGCCCTGACCCCGGGGGCAGCAGGGGGTAAGCCGCAGTTGGATGGTATATTCCCAGCTGGGCTCAGTTGGACGGTATATTCCCAGCTGAACTCCCCCATAAGGCTTGGGCAATTGGACGGTATATTCCCAATTGAACCCAACCCTGTCGAGTAAGCTGCAGTTGGATGGTATATTCCCAACTGAGCTCATGGTGAAACTTTTTGGAGAAGGAGGATACGCCCGAACTGCAGCGGGCCTCCGAGCTCCTCTGTTGCCGGCTTCTTCTTCTTTTTTTCCCCGGGAGAAAAACCGCTCGAGCGAGTGCTTAAGGACCGGGTGCTGCAGATATTTGTCGGGTTTGTTTGTGTGTCGTTCTCTGTGTTCCTAGGGTATTTTTGTATCCAAGAAATTCAATATACAATGGGACAGACTCAATCAACGCCCCTAGACTTGACGATCAACCATCGGACGGACGTTAGGGATATCAGGAAAGGAAACTGGCAGGGTGGCCGGCCTTCCAGACCAGCCGGCTTCCTGGGGGATGAAATTTATCACCCTCTGTTCTGATGAATGGCCCACTTTCTAGGGCGGTAAATGTTTGTTTTAAGAAAAGAAAGCCTCTGCCCCCCTGTGCTGGAGGGGCCAGAAGAACTGTCTGTCGTTTTTTTTTGTGCTGTGTTTATAATGATCTCATTTTAAGAGTTACTTTAAGTGTTTTGATTTGCTTAGTTATCTGGATTTTCCATAATATGTGTGTTTTATGTTTCAAAATAACAAAGGTATGGCCATTTCAAATTATTGTGTGCTTATAATTACATCTTGGTTTTTTTTGACTCTTTATTATGTGGCATGCTCAATTTAAATGCACGTGCACACTTAAGAACAACATAAAAGGCCTGAGTACGTACTGACTAAAATATTTTGTTTTATCTTGATTTCTATGAAGCTTCACAAAAGATGATATTGTGTTTTTACCTAGGATCTAATAACATCACTTTTGTAATTCCTTTAAAAGTTTGTTTTCCCATGTGTAATTCCAACACATCTAACAGCCAGAAAGGAAAACTGATTTCTGAGAAATTCATTGGAATTTCTTCATTCTCCTGGTATGTATGCTAATTCCCTGTTTCCAGGTGTACTCCTGTGTTCTGTTACAATCTTGCTAACTTAATTGGGATATAATGATTTTTAAGATGAGGTCTACTGTTATTGCCTCTTTTAAAGGACATTTTTTAAAGGGTAAACAACAGAAAACCATCAAGTATGAAAGAAAATATGTATGGTAGTTAGATGTACAAGAGGTTTAAAAGAAGGGTTTATGGGATGAGCTATCTTACTTAGAGAGTTAAAATATGTGCAGGAAGTTTATGAGTTTGGTTATGTGATGAAGGTTTATGGAATGTTGTGAAGGTTTGTGGAATGTTAGGTTTATGAGAAGACTAAAATTAGAGATGATGGTTAAAGGAAATGTCATAAAAGAAAAGACATTGAGCTTCAAAAATCAGAAATTAAGAATTAAGCTTCATGTATTCAAATGTATTTCAATTGTTTGTTTTGATTAAATAAGACAGCAGCCCTAACAGGGCCCTCATCTGCTCCCTGGGAAATGGGTCCCCAGAGAGCAGGGCTCTGCTCAGCATCAGACCAGCAGGACGAACCGAGGCCCCGCCCGATAATGCCACCTCAGCTGCAGCTTAGAGCGGACTCAAGGCCAGCTGTTAAACCAACCTCTACTCACCTTTTGGAACAGGTCTCTCCGGGAGGGGGAGGAAAAGGGCACCTGCAAAATGAGGGAGGGAATGTTTTGACCTCTGTATGAATGTGTGAGTGAATGTCGGCCTGAGGTGGGAAACCTGTAACACCTCTGTGCTCGAGTTTGTAGTCCCACGGCGAGATCCCTAAGATCTCTTAAAGCCACGGGATTCGATTGGGCCAGTTCTGCGTTTCCATGGTGATAACATATGGTCTAGGGTGGGATCGGATTAGAATCCGATCGCAAGTCACGAAATAGCTGAACCCACTATGGCTAAGTTATCACCCATGACTCTGCAAAGAGTGTGGCCAGGCTGGCACTTGAATGATCTCTCCTGGAGGGATTCCCATCCTTTGTCTGTCTGCGCCGTGTGGTGGGGATCAATGTGACTTTAGCTCTTGTCAATCAATGAAAGGAAATTCCTAAAAATGTTTGCCCTGTAAGGAAAATGCTTCATGTCTGAGACAATGACCATACAGTTTAAATAGCATAGGGAATACGGGAAGCTTCAGGCATGTGTGGACCATGGACTCTCCCCTTTTAGTGTCATCGGGTGGGGCTCTGGTGGCGTTGGGTGGAGTGCTGGCCTCCTGGGACCACACCATGGGCAGTGTCAATGGATGTCTTTGCTGACAACACTGTGTATAGTGATTATCAGAACTCTGCTAAGCCACGCGTCCTTTCCTCAAGTCCAGGTTCACTAATTGAAGCCAAAAGAGAGAGATTTCCCCTTCCTATGTCCAGGGACTATCTAGAAATTGTGAATGCTTAGTTCTACCAACCTAAAAGAGGGTCAAGTCATAGCATATTCTCAGACATGCCCTGTATACATCTTAGACAAGAGATGGTCCCAGAAAGATCTTTAAATTATAATACCATCCAACTAGAAAATTAAGAGGCTATAAACATTTGTACCAAAAATACCAGCTAGTAACTCAGGAAAAGCTTTGCCTCTCAATGCCCTCAAGACTAAGGTGAAACAGACAGTAATTTCATTTAGCTTCCATGTCAGCCAAAGTACTCATCTGTCAGGAGGAAGTAACCTCTCATGTGGAGGACAACAGGGCTCTCATCTGTTGAGGGAAATAGGTCCCCATCATCTGTAAGGGAGAGGTTGGCACCATCAGGAAGCTTTCATTTCTGTCTTAGAGGTAGAATCCTTTGTTTCTGTTTGTCCTAGGACTTTAAAAATAGGACAGGTGACCTAGGACTTAATATAGAAAAAGAGAAAAGAAAGAGAAAGAACCAGAAAGCAAAGGAATCAAAACTTGACATTTGCCTTAGGGGTAGGTTAAACAGGCACCCCAAGCAGATCAACCCAGGACCCCTCCCGACAGGGGAAAAGTAAAAAAAAGATGCTTCGAATATGACCAGACTGGGCGCTTTGAGACTGTTGTGAGCACAGAAAGCTTTCATATGGCCTATGTCCCAACTATGGGAATTTCCACTGGAGGAAGATTGCCCCCTGAACCCCAAGGCCCAGGGGTCGAACACCCCGGTGGAGATCAATGTAATGGCCTGAAGCTTATAGCTTCCCTCCGATGGAAAAGGAGTTTGCCACTGATATCCAGCAAAAGGAAGCCCAAAAGTGCCAGGTTGAGCATCTCCTGAGAAACCTTGGGTTTAACGTGCAAATGGGAAGCCTCTTTGTTTCTATGTTAATAGACAAAGGAGCACAAAATTCTAGTGCTCAACTTCCTTCCTAGGCTTTTGTCAACTTTTGATTTTACTAAAATGTTTAAGATCAAGAAAATGACAGGCTCATTGCACTCACAAAGTAACTACTGAGATTCCTTATATGCTTAATAGTAATGCTTTTTAGGCATTCCTTTGTTTACATGCCTGAGTGCCCGAATATTCAAGGATTAGGCTTAGTAGAATAAAATAGTTTAGCACTGTTATAAAGTCATCCACGTGGCTCTGGTTTTAGACGCACCAAAGGTATTAGAAGAGAAAACCATGGATTACAGAAAATGCAGTCTCTATTACAAGTATGTGGGCTCAGCCTCTTGGCTATCTGGTGCAGCATTATAGACTGGCTAGATTTGCAAATACTGAAAGAATATTTCTGTTAAGTGGCATTATCCTCAAGCATTGGGATACAGTAAACGGGTCCAGATTCACTAAGCCAAGAGAGTTGTTTTTGTTCTCCATTCTGCTGACTCCTTGCCTCACCTGATCCAGGGGAGCCCTGGTCTCGAGGCTGCAGCTCTGGCCTGAGGCACCCAAGAAAGACAGTTTGTGCTGTAGAGTTAAAACCAGAGACATAGGTCGGCAAAAAGTTTAATAAAGTTTAGCTAAAGTCAGAGAAAATTTAGAAAAGCGGCAGAAACATCTAGAACAGCCACCGGGATGGTTTGAGACATGGTTTAATAGCTCCCCTTGGCTCACGACATTGCTATCAGCTTTAGCCGGCCCCCTCTTAATACTAATAATCATGCTAACTCTTGGACCTTACATCATTAATAGACTTCTTGCCTTTGTCAAGGACAGGCTAAACGCTGTCCAAATTATGGTATTGAGGCAACAATATGCCTATGAACATGCTAGGGCGGAAGAAAAGGAATCCCTACGATAACGATGTCCTGTTCCCTTCCAGAGACAAGAGGCCGAGCCATCACGACCCCAGGACACCGACCCTTTCCAGCAGGAAGAAGTTAGAGCGGTCGACGCCCCAGTTCCCATATAGTTGGCTCGGCCTCCCCTGTCTCCCCTCTAACCATATTTTTTAAGATTAAAAATTCCGCCAAAAGAAAAGGGGGAAATGTGGAACTCAGGTTCCCGCTGTGAAGCCCAAGTTCCCACCAGCGAAAAATTCAAATCTCCCGCCAGCGGCAAACTCTCCTGCAGGCGCCAACTCACCGCGGGTGGGCTGACCAGAGCCTGCCTGCTTCCTGCAGGCGCCAACTCACCGCGGGTGGGCTGACCAGAGCCTGCCTGCATATCTCAAATTTTGAACTTCTTTGAACTTCTCCCCCTGGGCATGCCGGGAACCGCCCGGGGGGAGGTTATCGGCTGGAACATCTGTGAACCGACTCAACCTCCCTGTGTGTAGTGGAATTTTTACTGCATGTATTTGCTCAAATGTAGTTGCTTTCCTATAAAAACCCTGCCCCAAATTCAGTCGGGGCCGTTCTCTTTTGCCTGAGCAGGGAGGCGGTCCTGGCGCGCGCTAGATTTTAATAATAAATTCTTGCCTCTTATCCTTACAGCAACTCAGTGGTCCTCGTGTCTCCTTCGGGGGTCTGGGTAAGGGGCCCAAAAGGGAACCTCGGTTCCAACATGATGAAATTATGAAAATGTATCTGATATATATTCACAGGTCTTGTGTGTGTGCTCATACATATGATAATTATATACAGGCATCATCTTGACTAATGAAGTCTTGCATGTTTTGAAGAGGTGTGAAGAATTTAAGCAGTTGAGTTAAGGCCTAAGCAAGTCTGCAGTATTTATATAAGTGGTTGGGAAGGCCAAACCCACAGTGAGTGCGTCTAGTCCCTAGGCGTGAGCAAGATGGAGGGAGCTATGGACGTTGGAATAGTTCAACATACTCTGCCAGACATGCTGTTCTGGTAAGTGAGGATTTTTGCCTTTCTCAGAAGTCTGTGAATATGGTGTGACCATTTCCCTTTTCCACAGGTATTGGTATGAACCCACCTCTCAACCTAGACAATTGGAAGGAAGAATAAAACCAAGTATCCATCCTTAAGTAGTTTGCTTGTGAGTTTATAGATGTCAGTGCAGCAGAGTGAAATGCAAGTTTTGGTTTCTTCAGTATACTATCCTTCTAGAAATCGAGAAAATATGTCCCTTTCTCACTAATTCCAGTGGCCAGTTTTCTTGAGTATTGATACCATTGTGAATGTGTCTGCTATAGTTGGGAATTACAAGCAGAGTTGTAAGTAAGAAGAAACCCACTTTTCTACTCAGTTCTTTGAATCTTGCATTTGTTCAAGAATGAAAAAATGAGTCTAACACAGACACCCAGTCGATTTTATGGTATAGAACATGGAAGTCCCCAAATAAGAAATTGAATACAGATGACCAAGTGCTTAAAGGTGCCTGTATGTAAACCTGGAGACCTGAGCTCCATCCCAGTAGCCCACATGTTGGGAGAAGAGAACTCACTCCACAAAGTTGTACTGTGTCCCTCAACATGTGCTACAACAAAAAGTGGAGACTCTCTCATCTTCTTACTTCATAAATATACTAGTGAGTTAAACAATCCAAAAAGTTATTATGTAGAGTCCATGTAGATAATGCGGATCAAGCAGATATGTGGCAGGAAGTAGTGCAGATTAGGTTCTACTGAGGAGCAGTGTGCTTGTGCAGCTGCAGCAAGCTGCTTATTCTTACAAGGGTGAGGACTGTCTTATGTCATGTGGGTATGTGGCAGTTGCTTGCATGTCCCTGACTGTGGTCACAGACTGAGGACTTCAGGAGGAGACATTTTTCTTAGTCTTGTGGGACTTTAAGATAGGCTTCCCTTCCCCCAGCACCTAGCTCTCTGATCGTGCGCATTCTTAGGCTTCCCTTCCCCCAGCACCTAGCTCTCCGCCAGCGCGCATTCTAAAAGGCACCAACCTTGTTTACGTGATCTCCAGCGGGGTGGGCCATTCCGCCCTCCACCCTGGGTGGTACGGGAACTGCCCAGAGACTCCGCTATCAGCAAAAGAACATTTGGTGGTCAGCTTTATCATACCATAACTCAACTACCCAGAGACACCGCTATCAACAAAAGAACATTTGGTGGTTAACTTTATTGTGTGCCGTGTTCCCATAGAGTTTGCTGTGACTGCTTTCATTATAAAAACCCTACCCCGATCTCAGTTGGGGCCGCTCCTTCCTTGCTTGCAAGAGGGACGGTCCTGGCGAGCCAGAATAATAAAACTTGCCTTTTGCCTCTTGCAGCAACCTCTCAGTCCTCATGGTTCTTCTCGGGGTCTGGGTGGGTGACAAACAGGGACTTCGGTTCCAACATATTGGGGGCTCATCCGGGATGCCCCCAGCCCCAGAAGGAATACCGACGACCCAGGGTTGAAGGTAAGCGTGTTCTTGTCTTTGTCTTTGTGTTCCTCTAAGATTTTCCTTTCGTTTTCGAAGGAACGCCGTGGACTCGGCATGCACTGTGCCCTTTTAAGGGGTGAGCAGACGTGCTCTAGGGTACCCTGTAGAACGAGGGGGACGCTCCTCGCTCAGGGACAGCAGGCCGTGAGTTAAATTAGACTCATGGTGAGACTATTTGGGGAAGGAGGCCATATCAAGGACCTCTGGGACCCCTGAGCCAGGTTACTGCCGGCATCTTTTGGTTTTGATTCTCCGCCCGGAACAGGAGCGCTCCAGCGGACACTTCTTGATTGGAGATCTTGTCTTGTTGTCAGTTTTGTGTTGGTGTCTTTTAGTGTGTTTCTGGTATATTTTAGTTATCAAGAGATACGTATCATGGGACAGGTTCAGACTACTCCTTTGGACTTGACACTGGGGCACTGGAAGGACGTTAGGGAAAGAGGACATAACCTATCTTTCGACTTACGAAAAGGAAGGTGGCAAATCTATTGCAGAAATGAATGGCCCACCCTCAATGTGGGGTGGCCGGCTGGTGGCTCCTTTCAGAAGGAATTAATCTCTCTAGTCAAGAAGCAGGTTTTCCAGGACGGATCCCACGGACACCCCGACCAGGTCCCATACATCGTCATCTGGGAAGATCTAGTCCGAGACCCTCCCTCTTGGATGAAATCTTTTATTCCCCAACCTCTCCCTGTTTAAAATCTCTCTCTACTCCCGCTTCGGACCCTAAGTCCAGAGCACAGGTGATTCCTGAGGATGAGACCCAGAAAGAACTGCTGGATCAACCGCCACCCTACCCGGAACAACGAAGAGGTCCAGAAGAGCTGCCTGGACTTCCTCCTACCCCCCTTCTATCCCCTTCACACCACCATCCGCTCGTCCTCCTTCTTCACCCTCTACTCTTTACCCATCCCTAGATCCCTTCCTGCAGGGACCTGCGGCAGGGACAAGACGAAAAATCCAGCTGGATAAAGAGGCTATCCCTACATTGCCTCTATGGGAGTATGGCCTTCCTGATGATCAGGGAAATCAGCCCCTTCAGTACTGGCATTTCTCCTCCTCTGATCTTTACAATTGGAGGAATCAGAATCCCTCTTTTTCTGAGAACCCAGATGCTTTAATTTCTCTCATAGATTTAGTGCTTTATTCCCACCAGCCAACATGGGAGGACTGCCAGCAACTGCTGGGTGCCCTTCTCACCACAGAGGAAAAACAAAGAGTTCTGCTGGAAGCTCGCAAGAATGTGCCTGGGGAGGATGGAAGACCTACCATAATTCCCGCCCTCATAGATGTGGCTTCACCCTTAACAAGACCTAACAGGGACTACCGGACCCCTGAAGGTAGGGAGCCTCTCAATGTGTATCGCCAGACTCTAATGGCAGGTCTCCGAGGTGCGCAAAACGACCCACCAATCTGACTAAGGTAAGAGAAATATTACAGGGTCCGGGGGAAGCTCCTGCTATTTTCTTAGAACGGCTTATGGAAGCTTTTCGCAGGTTTACCCCCTTTGACCCCACTAGTGATGAACATAAAGCGACAGTAATGATGGCTATAATTGACGAGTCAGCTAAGGATATTAAAAAGAAATTGCAAAGAATAGAAGGATTACAGGATAAGTCGCTGAGGGACATAGTGCAGGTAGCTGAGAAAGTATATTATAATAGAGATGTTGAGGAAGAAAAGAAAGAAAAAGAAAAGGACTTAAGAGATAAGAGACATGAGAGGAAGCTCACTCAAATCCTGGCTGCGGTAGTAAAGGATAGACCGCCAAGACAGGGAGGCAGGCAGGGACACCTGGGCAACAAGGAATATCCTCAGAAGACCGACCGGAACCAATGTTTTCGATGTGGAGAAAAAGGACACTGGGCCAAGGACTGTCCACAGAAACCCAAATTCCAAAGGCGACCTGTAAGTAACCCCTGAAAAATATTAACCCTGGGAAAAGACTTGGACTAGGGGGGACGGGGTTCAGCACCCCTCCCTGAACCCAGGGTAACCTTAATGGTGGAGGGGAAGAAAACAGAGTTCTTAGTAGACACAGGGGCCCAACATTCGGTCCTAACACAAGATCAAGGAAAACGATATGGAAGAAGACTTCTTGGGTACAGGGGGCAACAGGGAACAAGCAATATTCATGGACTACCCGAAGAAAGGTGGACCTCGGCGTGGGCCGGGTATCCCACTCGTTCTTAGTCATCCCTGACTGCCCATACCCACTCTTGGGACAAGACTTATTAACAAAGGTGGGAGCCCAAATCCATTTCTCAACAGAAGGGACTACTGTAACCAATGAACAAGGACAGCCCCTTCAGATTTTAACCCTCAAACTACAAGATGAATATAGACTTTTCGAGTTTCCTCTAGAAGAGACCACAGAGATGGCTCCATGATTACGGAGATACCCAAAGGCATGGGCAGAGACTGGTGGTCTAGGGGAAGCTATTAATCAGCCACCTGTCCACATAGAATTAAAATCTCAAGCACTGCCCATAGCTGTCCGCCAATACCCAATGACTGCTGAAGCCAGAGAGGGAATTAAATCCCATATAGCTAGGTTGTTGGAAGTAGGGGTTCTCCGCCCATGCCAGTCAGCATGGAACACACCTCTATTACCAGTCCGGAAGCCTGGCACCAATGATTACCGGCCTGTGCAGGACTTACGAGAGGTAAATAAATGGACAGCCGACATTCACCCGACTGTCCCAAACCCATATACTCTCCTAAGTTCTTTGCCACCAGACCAAATCTGGTATACGGTGCTGGACTTAAAGGATGCATTTTTTTGCCTAAAACTGGCCCGGCCAGTCAACCACTCTTCACATTCGAATGGAAGGACCGTGAGACCGGAACCTCTGGACAGCTCACATGGACCAGGTTGCCGCAGGGATTCAAGAATTCCCCCACCATCTTCGATGAGGCCTTGCACCAGGACCTCCTCTCTTTCCTCGGAACCCACAGGTAACTCTCCTACAATACGTAGATGGTCTACTGCTGGTGGCCCCAGACGAGTCCACCTGTCGGGAAGGCACCAAGAGACTCCTGAAAGAACTGGGAAGCCTAGGATACCGAGCATCAGCGAAGAAAGCCCAGATCTATAAAACAAAGGTCAGTTACCTGGGGTATCAGCTGGAGGGAGGAAACCGTTGGCTGTCGGAGGCACGGAAGCAGACTGTGTTTCATATTCCGCCTCCTCAAAATCCTAAACAAATGAGGGAATTCTTAGGCACGGCAGGATTTTGCAGACTCTGGATAACAGGGTTCGCGGAATTGGCAGCCCCCCTGTATGCGTTGACTAAGAACAGTGCCCCATTCACTTGGACTGAAGAGAGCAACTGGCCTTTGACCAAATAAAAGAGGCCCTTATGACAGCGCCAGCTCTGCCCTGCCAGATCAACTAAGCCCTTCCACTTGTATGTGCCAGAGAATGGGGGCATAGCAAAGGGGGTGTTGACTCAACAATTGGGACCCTGGAAGAGGTCGGTAGCGTACCTCTCCAAAAGATTGGACCCAGTAGCGGCAGGATGGCCGGCTTGCTTGAGCATAATAGCTGCTACCGCAACTTTAGTAAAGGATGACGATAAATTAGTCAATGGGACAGAATCTGACTGTGGCGGCCCCCCATGCCCTAGAAAATGTCATTAGACAACCACCGGATCCTTGGCTCACCAATGCCCGAATGACTCATTATCAAGTGTTGCTGTTGAACAATGACAGAATAACCTTTGCACCAGCAACTGGACTTAATCCTGCCACCTTGATGCCAGACCCAGACCTAGAGCCCCCGATTCATGACTGTCAACAAGTCCTCGCTGGGGCCCATGGCTGGCGGAAAAACCTGACCGACCAGCCCTTGCCGGATGCAGAGACTACCTGGTCCACGGACGGCAGCAGCTTCTTGGACCAAGGAGAAAGGCGAGCCGGGGCTGCAGTGGTGGACAGAAAACAGGTCATCTGGGCATCAGCACTCCCGGCAGGAACGTCAGCACAGAGAGCAGAGTTGGTCGCTTTGACAAAAGCCTTGGAGTTGGGAAAGGGACGGCGGATTAACATCTACATGGACAGCCGGTATGCATTTGCAACCGCTCATGTACATGGGGCCATTTATCAACAAAGAGGACTGCTGACCTCAGAAGGTAAGGCCATAAAAAATAAGTGGAAGACCCTTGACCTTCTGGCTGCTCTACATCTTCCTGCAAAGGTGAGTATAATACATACCCCGGGACACAAAAAAACTAAAACTCTGATAGCATTGGGAAATGATATGGCAGATAAAGAAGCAAAGAAAGCTGCCTATCTGTCAACTTCTATTCTAATATTAGGAACCCTAAAGCCAGTCTATGAATATACCCAGAAACACTTGCAGTTAATAGAGAAATTGGACAAATCCTATGATGATAAATTAGGGGCCTGGAGAACCCCTACTGGACAAATTATACTCCCTCAGAAAGAAGCTAAAGAATTAATCAAACAAATGCATCAATGGACGCATTTCGGAGCAGCAAAAATCAGAGAACTCATTAAGGATTCTGACTTTCTGATACCAAAGGCTGCCAGGCTGATCTATGAGACGATCATAGCCTGCGAGCCTTGTAGTCTGGTAAATGCCCAACCTACTGAAGGAGTCACAGGACAGAGACTGAGGGGCGACAGACCAGGAAGGTATTGGGAGATAGATTTCACAGAAATTGTGCCTGCTAAATATGGATACAAGTATTTGTTGGTATTTGTGGACACCTTTTCTGGCTGGGTGGAATCCTTTCCCACCAAAAACGAAACTGCGTCAACAGTCACCAAGAAGATCTTAGAAGAAATCTTCCACCGCTTCGGAATTCCTAAGGTAATAGGCTCAGACAATGGCCCTGCGTTCGTTGCCCAGGTAAGTCAGGGAATGGCCAGGTATCTGGGATTGATGGAAACTTCATTGTGCATACAGACCCCAAAGTTCAGGTCAGGTAGAAAGAATGAATAGGACTCTAAAAGAGACCTTGACTAAATTAATCATGGAGACTGGCGGCACAGATTGGGTCACTCTCTTACCTTTGGCTATTTTTAGGGCATGCAATACCCCATCCAAGACACTGGGACTTACCCCCTTTGAGATTTTATATGGAACTTCACCTCCAATAACTCAGATCAAAGACACAGGGCTACCCACTAATGATATGTCTTTGTGTACCAGGCTGGAAGCAATCCAGGCTGTGCAGGACGACCTTTGGAAGCAGGTGTCTGCCACTTACCAGCCTGGAGAACCCACCAACAAAAGACATGACTTCAGCTGCGGAGACCTGGTGTACGTGAGAAGACATCAGACCCACAACCTAGAGCCCTGGTGGAAAGGACCCTATATGATCCTACTGACCACCTCTACCGCTGTGAAAGTTGAAGGCATCGCCACGTGGGTGCATGTCTCTCATGTTAAGAGAGCCCACCTCCCACCCAAAGATGACAGCTGGATCACACAAAAGACTGACAACCCTCTTAAGCTTCACATCCGTCGCGGTTGTGCTGACACTGCTAAGCCAAATCCAGTTAAGTAATGGGGCCCTAGACTCTAATCCTCACCAACCCCATAAACTAACTTGGGAAATAACAAACCCAGGGACAGACCAGACCTATCCCTTGGCCACATCAGAGTCCCCCTTACGGCATTGGAGGCCAGACTTAACTTTTGACCTATGCCAACTAGCTACTTATGACTGGGCCCGTACAACTGACACCCGCGGAAAACCGAGAAAAAACGTAGTCCATTATAGTAAAAGAAAAAGGGACACTCATCTTAGAGGGAGTCGAAGAAAGTCGACCACCCTGTAACAACATCCCACATGGTATATTTGCCCCGGCCCTAGAACTGGGGATGTGGTGGCAAGGAGTCTTATTTTGTTCCCAATGGGGATGTGTGACCAGTACAAACGGGGGATGGGCAACCAAAGACCAAAGACGATGACTTAATTAATAAAACTTGTCTTTTGACTCTTGCAGCAACCTCTCGGTCCTCGTGGTTCTTCTTGGGGTCTGGGTGTAGAGTCCATGTAGATAATGCGGATCAAGCAGATATGTGGCAGGAGGTAGTGCAGATTAGGTTCTACTGAGGAGCAGTTGTTGGAACCGAAGTCCCTGTTTATCACCCACCCAGACCCCGAGAAGAACCACGAGGACTGAGAGGTTGCTGCAAGAGGCATAAAGCAAGTTTAATCTGGCTCGCCAGGACCGTCCCTCTTGCAAGCAAGGAAGGAGCAGCCCCGACTGAGATAGGGGTAGGGTTTTTATAACGAAAGTAGTCACAGCAAACTCTATGGGAACACGGCACACAATAAAGTTAACCACCAAATGTTCTTTTGTTGATAGCGGTGTCTCTGGGCAGTTGAGTTATGGGGTGATAAAGCTGACCACCAAATGTTCTTTTGCTGATAGCGGAGTCTCTGGGCAGTTCCGGTACTGCCCAGGGTGGAGGGTGGAATGGCATGTCCCACCCGAGATCACGTAAACAAGGTTGGCGCCTTTGGGCTGGCACCAGCGGGAAGTTTTAGAATGCGCGCGGGCGGAGAGCTAGGTGCTGGGGGAAGGGAAGCCTATCTTAAAGTCCCATATTTGGCATTCTCAGCGGGAAGTTTTAGAATGCGCGGGCAGAGAGCTTGGTGCTGGGGGAAGAGAAGCCTATCTTAAAGTCCCACACAGTGTGCTTGTGCAGCTGAAGCAAGCTGCTTATTCTTACAAGGGTGAGGACTGTCTTATGTCATGTGGGTATGTGGCAGTTTGCTTGCATGTTCCTGACTGTGGTCACAGACTGAGGGCTTCAGGAGGAGCCATTTCTCTTAGTCTAGCTTGGGTGAGCTCTTACCAACACGAAGAGCCAAGGAAACTGTCCACGTCATATCCACTGCAGCAACAGAGAGAGTGAAATAAGAGAGAGAGAAGGAGAAAGAGAGAAAGATAGAGAGTGAAGATAGAGAGAAGAGACAGAGACAGAGAATCCTGACATGAAACAAGCAGGTCCCATCATCTATACTGAAAATGCCAATTGCTTGATTCACCTTCCTCCACCTTATCCACTTACCTAAGAAAAACTCCCCTCCACCATGGGTAAGCATTCCATATCAATTATACAATCCCATGCAGACTTGCTGAGTCCTTAACTAACACTTCTTCATAACTGTGTCCACAGTTCAAACCTTCAATTAACAAACTGAGAGATTGTGGAATTCTCACGGGGTATCATGCTGTTCTTCAAAAGAGATCATGTCCTGTACTCATAAAGAAAAAATGTTCCCCTCTTGTAAATTCCCTTGTAGGTGACCTTTTCTTACTCCCTCAAACACAGAGATGATAGCCTACTCTCCTCTCTTCACTATGCTGAGTGCCTACACCTTTCACCTGGTTGCATCATGTTCTTTTCATCAACTCTGATTCATTTCACACAGTTCCTCACAACTGTTTCCCCTTAGAACCTAAAGACATGGCTTAAGGACTACATCAAGATGATGTGGGTCACAGTGGATTCCTATAGATCTGAGTCCTTAGTGTAGAGAACACTTCTGCTTCTCAAGGGGATTCACAAAAAAGGACAAGATAGTAAAAATGAACTCAATGATCCCAAAGGACCATATCTCATAGAAACAGATCAGGACCTCATCCCTGCAAACACACCTGAATTTTGCAAGTGCAGAAAGCACAGCCCAGTGCAGCTGTACTGGATGGAAGTGCTCAGAAATGTATGTAAGAACCTGGGCCACAACAACTGCTCTAGAGAGCACAGATGGACACTAGAGATGCCCCATGGCTGGGCTTTACCTTGCTTATCCAGACAGTCTTCTGTGCATATGGTATACTGAATTCTTATTGAAAAATTTGAAGTCTATCTGACATCTGTCTATATCTCTTCTATTGACACAGCAGTTTATTGTCAGTTCAACATTTGTTTATATCTGTAATAGTGATGTTGACAAATAAGCACACCAAGAATTTCAGGGCCTGAGCGAAACCCAGGGGATTAAATTCAACAGGCTTTTAAAGTGTCTTTCACCTTCAGAGTGAAATGTGGAAGTGACTTGTTGAAATAAAGACAGCAACACATGCATAGGAGAAACCATGTGAAGCTTCCCAACACTCCATTGCAAGACAGCAGCCTGATTCTATTCCCAGACTCACCTCAATAGAAACATCATCTGTGAGAACATATCTGCACTGCCCAGGAAGAATGTGGACACTCAGGGTTAATAAGCTCTTATGAGTTACTCACATGTGCCAGCCATGCAGCTGTGCCTCCTGCTGAGCTGCTGCTGATTTACATACCCAGAGCACAGACCACTGCCCTGAAGACTTTATCAGGCTGGTCACACCCTGTGCAGGGGTCAGTCCCAGTCAGGACACAGCATGGACATGAAGACCCCTGCTCAGCTTCTGGGGCTCCTGCTTCTCTGGCTCCCACTTAATGAAGGACAGTAGGGGGGGGTTCCAGCCCAACATGAGCAGTGCTGCAGGATGGTTAGGGAAACTCTGCTACTGCATAGTTATCAATTTGCCTTGTCTTGTCTGTGTTTATTTCCAATGTCACTTGTTGTGTGACATTCAGATGACCCAGAGTCCATCTGTGGCATCTCCAGGAGACAGAATCACCATCAACTTCAAAGCCAGTCAGGGTATAGGTAATGACATACGTTGGTATTGACAGAAGCCAGACAAGCTCTTCAACTCCTGATCTATGGTGCAACTTATTTGCAAACTGGTCTCCTCAAGGTTCAGTGGCAGGAGATCTGGACAGATTTCACATGACCAACAGGAACCTGCACCCTGAAGACATTGCAACTTACTACTGTCAACAGTGTTACACCTGGCCTTCCACAGTGATAAAGGACATTACACAAATCGCCCAGAGAAGCAGATGGGGGAGGCTGGGCTGCATGAACCTCCTTTAGGTGAAATGTTCCTCAGACACAGCCAGGCTTCCAGCTCACTCTGTGGTTTACCAGGCAGTGCCAAGGAAGGTTTGCTGAGCTGCCAGTGTTTTCCCTACTTGGAGCCCCAGCAGCAGCAGCCTAAAACAATATCTCCTGAATTTTAAAGGACAAAATACATTTCATGTGGCATTTGTTTTGTGACAGTTTTTGACACTTATAGCGAACAAGAAGCAAGTATAACCAGCAAAGATTTCCTTAAATTAGGAAAAGGGAATCTTTAAAATAATGTTTGATTCCCACATGATAACTGTATGCTCTTATTGGGTATAATTATAATGTGTTCTGTGTATGTATACAATGGTAAAGATCAAGAAAGCATAATAACCATAGCATATTTTGAGCACATATCATTACTTTTTAGTGAACCTTTCAAAGTCTTGGACGTCTCCTACTGAAAGATAGAGTTTGTAGAAATTAGACAGTCTGTGGTCCTCCGCCAGGGACAAGAATCCACATGACATAAAGGACATAAACTGTCTGCATCTGTGTCTGCATAATCATGAGGTCGCCAGGCCTGTGTAAGAATCCAAGGATGAAGGTGGTGATGGTCTCAGCTATCTGGCATCTCACAATTGACTTTCTTCCCTTATGATTGAACTTACCGTCTCTGGCAATGTAATAATATAGGATCCTTCTCTTCTGAGTCGAAGTCTCAGGCCTCCTTTGAACAACTCTCTGGGGAACCAAGAAGAAACACATGGTTGACAATCATGTTCCTATTATAATAATGAAAGCTCATAGCTGATAGATTTGATCTCTACCTGACAGTCAGAAATATACAACTCTGGGATGTCCCTGGAACACACCTGGAAGTATTAATAAACACAATTCACAACCCTGGGGAAATGACAAGAAAATTTCACTATCATATGGAAAATAAGATCTTTAGGGATTGGAGAGATGACTCAGGATTTAAAGTGAAAGGCAAAGGGCCTGAGTTTAAATCTTGTGATTCTATGTGAAAATGCTATTTACCCTGGAAGGCAGAGCCTGTGATATGCTACATCAAGGCAAAAAGAAGGTAGAACAATCCAGGATTATTCCCAGTGTCAATTTTGGACTTCGTAAGCACAAAAACTCAAGAGCTATCTTGTAAGCACACATAGGTACACAGAAACACATACACCCATATGCCCATATGCACAGAACACACACACATACACATACACACACCACACACACACACACACACACACACACACACACACACAAAAGCATGGGAAATAATTAGAAACTTCATTATCAAATTTGTAGAAATGAGGATAGGGAGCTATGGGAGGCTCATATGGTTGATTTTAACTAGAATAGAGTGAACTGATTGTCCACACATTGGAAGTTGGTAAATAGAGCAGTTACTCTTTCTGCTGCATGGAGAGGAGACTCAAACTGAAGTAAAGGGAGATTTATTTCTACATCATTATGTGTGGGCAGGAGGCAAATGGTCGAGCAGGCAACGGGGTCACCTCCCAGACCCCGGGAGTCAGGCGAGAAGCAGCACACATATTTATTTCTACAAACTTATTATCTATGTTTCAGTCAGTCCCTGAAAGTAGATTGTATTCCCTGTTCCTGGTCATTACTGATCCAGCACAGCTAGAGAGAAGCTGAGATGTTGGTAAGAACATCACTCGCTGGCCCTTCTCTCTGCATTGCATCTGTTCTCTGAAAGAGTAAAAATGCTGGCTATAATTTTCATTCATGAATTTTTTATACTGTCAATTACTCCTGAGTGAATGATGCTTACAGGCCCACAGTACAACCTTATACACACACTGACATGGTTTTTCAGGCTACAATTATGGGGAACATACTATGACTGGTGATGCATCCCAGGCAGCAGTAATTTCATTGGGATTCCTAGGAAGGAGCATACTTGGGAATTTCTGACATTTGTGTATGTTCACCTTTCATTCTATCCCAGCAACTGACAATGGTCCATCAGTGCTGTCATGGTTTAAATATAAGTTGTCTCCCCTGGGTCAGGTGTTTGAATCCTTAGCTCTTGTCAACATTTGGGAAGATCATGGATCCTTTGGGAGGTGGAGCCTTGCTGAAGGAAGACATGTCATAGGTGGCAGCCTTGAAGTGGTTTAGCCACTTCCTGCTAGTAGTCTGCTCTAGCAGTTTGCAGCATGGGTGAGCTCTATCAGCATTCAGGATGGATATGATTAACCCTCTTCTAGCTTCCACTGCCTGCCATGGCATTTCTGCCATAAAGGGCTATATCTTGCCTCTGGAATCATAAGTCAAATAAATCTCCCTTTACTTCAGTTTGAGTCTCCTCTCCATGCAGCAGAAAGAGTAACTGCTCTATTTACCAACTTCCAATGTGTGGACAATCAGTTCACTCTATTCTAGTTAAAATCAACCATATGACCCTCCCATAGCTCCCTATCCTCTGCTGCCATAGATGTCATTTCACATTTTTTGTTTTTTAAGTTAAGTAAATATCTTTACTTATATATGTCTCTGCATATATGTATCAACTTGTCTGACTATGTGTCATTTATCACCATTTACCTTTCATCTATCTATCTAATATTTACCTATCATCTGTCTATTTTTCTACTATACATCGCCTATTTATTATCATCAATTATTGATCTTTGTATCGTCTATCTATCTATTTATCTATCTCTTGATCAATCTATGTACAGTTTACTTATTATCTGTCTATGTTTTTATGATCTGTCATCTATATGTACCATCTATCTATGCATCATCTATCTCTATTCTTCATCTATGTGTGTATCTATATTTCTATCTGTCTATTGCAGTTACATCTTATTCTATTACCTTTTGCTTGTGCTAATGTTCTACCACACTAAGATATTCAGGATAAATTGGAATACCTTTACCTTTAAAAAATATCTGCAGGTATCAAATATGGAAAGTTTCTTAAAATTCTTTTCATCTGGGGAAATGATTTTTTAGTAATCTGTTGCCGAATCCCCCACCAGGCCAACCGGGGGAAGAGGGGAAACGGCGGGGCCGCGTGGGCACGAGGCAAATGGTCGAGCAGGCAACGGGGTCACCTCCCAGACCCCGGGAGTCAGGCGAGAAGCAGCGCACAGATGAGGAGTTGGCTGCAGACTCAACTTTACTCAGGAAGTGTTTGGGCTATCTATCACTATTGTTTTTCTAATAGATTGTAAGTTTTCTTTCATACAAGTTTTCTTAAAGGTTTTTTCATATATTCCCGAAATAATAAAGCTTGCTTTCCAGGTCTCAGATCATCCATTCAGGCCTCAGATATTCCTAAGATCACCAAGCCCGTGGTAAGCTTGGCTGTCCTCTATTGAAGCTATGACTTAGTAACTTACAATTGTTAGGTTCTGATTTATGTCTTCCCGGGTCTTCTGGATCATTTCTCCACCTGCCTCACCTACGGCCTCTACGCCTGCCCTGCCTACAGCCCCTCTGCCTGCTCCTGCCCTGACAAAACCTTTTCTCTGCCACTGCTTGAGTTTCCCTTTGGGACCATGATTCCTTCTCTGTGATGGTCTCATGACTGGTAGTCAATGATGGGTGAGGCTCCACACAAGGGTGGTGACCAACCTAATATGAGCACAGTTGCCTATATTCCACACAGCTGAAGAGGCTCGAGGTTGCCCCAGCTATCATGGTCCCCACTGAATAAATTTTATAAATAAAAGGGTGAAATTGTGGCACTATCAATTTAGGGAGGCCCTAGCCCAGGCTCCCAAATGCAGGAGGTCTGACTACAGTTAAGCCTGAGAAGAAACCATACAGGCAGTGGGATGGACAACAAAATGGCAGGTGGATGAACAACCAGTGAGAAGGAGGGATGAATAACCAATGGGAAGCGGCCATCTAACCTGGACACCCAGTAAACAGCTGAATGATTGGTGGCTGCTCCCCCTTCTCCCCTGAGTAGAGGGGTGGCCACACCTGATTGGACCCCGACCTTATATAAGCCCAAACACTTTCTGAGTGAAGTTGAGTCTGCAGCCAACTCCTCATCTGTGTGCTGCTTCTCGCCTGACTCCTGGGGTCTGGGTGGTGACCCCATCGCCGGCTCGCCCATTTGCCTCATGCCCACAAGGCCCCGCTGTTTCCCCTCTTCCCCCAAGCTAGCCCGGTGGGGATTCAGCAACAGTAACCCATCTGAGATGAAAAGTTAGCAAGAAAACATCATAAGTACATGAGGTGAGCAAAGTGCACACTACTCATGGAAGAGCAAATTCTGTCCAGTCACATTTTTAACAGAAAACATGTTCTTTATTTGATCTTAGTCAAAGGTACAGAAAACATGTTCTTTACAGGCAAGATGTGCTATTCCCTCTGGTCTGGGATAATTTGGTCCTGGCAAAGGCTGAGCCAGCCCTGCAGATGTGCCTAGCTTTGACCAGACCCAGATGATTTGCATGTGCTGCAGAGCACAGCCCACTGCCTGAGGGCTTCTTACTTAAACTGATACCAACAGAAACTAGGCAAAGCCCCTCAACTCCTTATCTAAGGTGAAAAAAGGGAAAATGTCATAAAAAGAAAAGACATTGAGCTTCAAAAATCAGAAATTAAGAATAAGCTTCATGTATTCAAATGTATTTCAATTGTTTGTTTTGATTAATAAGACAGCAGCCCTAACAGGGCCCTCATCTGCTCCTGGGACAAGGGGGCCCCAGAGAGCAGGGCTTGCCTCAGCATCAGACCAGCAGGGACGAACCGAGGCCCCACCCGCCCGATAATGCCACCTCAGCTGCAGCTTAGAGCGGACTCAAGGCCAGCTGTTAAAACAACCTCTACCTACCTTTTGAACAGGGTCTCTCGGGGAGGGGGAGGAAAAGGGCACCTGCAAAATGAGGGAGGGAAGTTTTGACCACTGTATGAATGTGTGAGTGAATGTCGGCCTGAGGTGGGAAACCTGTAACACCTCTGTGCTCGAGTTTGTTAGTCCCACGGCGAGATCCCTAAGATCTCTTAAAGCCACGGGATTGATTGGGCCAGTTCTGCGTTTCCATGGTGATAACATATGGTCTAGGGTGGGATCGGATTAGAATCCGATCGCAAGTCACGAAATAGCTGACCCCTATGGCTAAGTTATCACCCATGACTCTGCAAAGAGTGTGGCCAGGCTGGCAATTGAATGATTCTCTCCTGGACGGGATTCCCATCCTTTGTCTGTCTGCGCCGTGTGGTGGGGATCAATGTGACTTTAGCTCTTGCAATCAATGAAAGGAAATTCCTAAAAATGTTTTGCCCTGTAAGGAAAATGCTTCATGTCTGAGACCATGACCATACAGTTTAAATAGCATAGGGAATACGGGAAGCTTCAGGCATGTTGTGGACCATGGACTCTCCCCTTTTAGTGTCATCGGGTGGGGCTCTGGTGGCGTTGGGTGGAGTGCTGGCCTCCCGGGACCCAACCATGGGCAGTTGTCAATGGATTGTCTTTGCTGACAACACTGTGTATAGTGATTATCAGACTCTGCTATAGCCACGCGTCCTTTCCTCAAGTCCAGGTTCACTAATTGAAAGCCAAAAGAGAGAGATTCCCCTTCCTATGTCCAGGGACTATCTAGAAATGTGAATGCTTAGTTCTACCAACCTCCTAAAGAGGTGTCAAGTCATAGCATATTCTCAGACATGCCCTTGTATACATCTTAGACAATGAGATGGTCCCCGAAGAAAGATCTTTAAATTATAATACCATCCAACTAGAAAATTAGAGGCTATTAAACATTTGTACCAAAAATACCAGCTAGTAACCAGGAAAAAAGCTTTGCCTCTCAATGCCCTCAAAGACTAAGGTGAAACAGACAGTAATTTCATTAGCTTCCATGTCAGCCAAAGTCCTAATCGTCAGGAGGAAGTAACCTCTCATTGTGGAGGACAACAGGCTCTCATCTGTTGAGGGAGGAAATAGGTCCCCATCATCTGTAAGGGAGAGGTTGGCACCATCAGGAAGCTTTCATTTATGTCTTAGAGGTAGAATCCTTTGTTTTTCTGTTTGTCTAGACTTTAAAAATGGACAGGTGACCTAGGACTTAATATAGAAAAGAGGAAAAGAAAGAGAAAGAACCAGAAAGCAAAGGAATCAAAACTTGGACATTTGCCTAGGGGTTAGGGTAAACAGGACCCCAAAGCAGATCAACCCAGGACCCCTCCCGACAGGGGAAAA
The DNA here is from genome assembly GCA_023101885.1 of Typhlomys cinereus. Taxonomy (NCBI): domain Eukaryota; kingdom Metazoa; phylum Chordata; class Mammalia; order Rodentia; family Platacanthomyidae; genus Typhlomys; species Typhlomys cinereus. The sequence goes on along the minus strand of JALPQD010000341.1, from coordinate 1,686,139 downwards.
GTAAAAAAAAGATGCTTCGAATATGACCAGACTGGGCGCTTTGAGACTGTTGTGAGCACAGAGAAAGCTTTATTGGGCCTATGTCCCAACTATGGGAATTTCCACTGGAGGAGGAAGATGCCCCCGAACACCCAGGGCCCAGGGGTCGAAACACCCGGTGGAGATCAATGTAATGGCCTGAAGCTTATAGCTTCCCTCTGATGGAAAAGGAGTTGCCACTGATATCCAGCAAAAGGAAGCCCAAAAGTGCCAGGTTGAGCATCTCCTGAGAGAAAACTGGGTTAACGTGCAAATGGGGAAGCCTCTTTGTTTCTATGTTAATAGACAAAGGAGCACAAAATTCTAGTGCTTCAACTTCCTTCCTAGGCTTTTGTCAACTTTTGATTTTACTAAACATGTTTAAGATCAAGAAAATGACAGGCCTCATTGCACTCACAAAGTAACTACTGAGATTCCTTATATGCTTAATGTAATGCTTTTTAGGCATCCTTTGATTACATGCCTGAGTGCCCGCAATATCAAGGAGGATAGCTTTAGTAGAATAAAATAGTTTAGCACTGTTATAAAGTCATCCACGTGGCTCTGGTTTTAGACGCACCAAAGGTATTAGGAAGAGAAAACCATGGATTACAGAAAATGCAGTTCTATTACAAGTATGTGGGCTCAGCCTCTTGGCATCTGGTGCAGGATTATAGACTGGCTAGATTTGCAAATACTGAAGAATATTTCTGTTAAGTGCATTATCCTCAAGCATGGGATACAGTAAACGGGTCCAGATTCACTAAGCCAAAGAGAGTTTGTTTTGTTCTCCATTTGCGACTCCTTGCTCACCTGATCCAGGGGAGCCCTTGGTCTCGAGGCTGCAGCTCTGGCCTGAGGCACCCAAGAAAGACAGTTTGTGCTGTTTTTAGAGTTAAAAACCCGAGGGACCATAGGTCGGCCAAAAAGTTAAGAAAGTTTAGCTAAGTCAGAGAAAATTTAGAAGAAAAGCGGCAGAGAAACATCTAGAAACAGCCACCGGGATGGTTTGAGACATGGTTTAATAGCTCCCCTGGCTCACCACATCATTGCTATCAGCTTTAGCCGGCCCCCTCTTAATACTAATAATCATGCTAACTCTTGGGACCTTACATCATTTAATAGACTTCTTGCTTGTCAAGGACAGGCTAAACGCTGTCCAAATTATGGTATTGAGGCAACAATATGCCTATGAACATGCATAGGCGGAAGAAAAGGAATCCTACGATAACGATGTCTGTTCCTTCCAGAGACAAGAGGCCGAGCCATCACGACCCCAGGACACCGACCCTTCCAGCAGGAAGAAGTTAGAGCGGTCGTCCCCCAGTTCCCATATAGTTGGCTCGGGCCCTCCCTGTCTCCCCTCTAACCATATTTTTTAAGATTAAAAATCGCCAAAAGAAAAAGGGGAGGAAATGTGGAACTCAGGTTCCCGGTGTGAAGCCCAGTTCCCACCAGCGAAAAAAATTCAAATCTCCCCGCCAGGCGCAAAAATCTCCTGCAGGCGCCAAATCACCGCGGGTGGGCTGACCAGAGCCTGCCTGCATATCTCAAATTTGAACTTCTTTGAACTTCTCCCCCTGGGCATGCCGGGAACCGCCCGGGGCGAGGTTATCGGCTGGAACATCTGTGAACCGACTCAACCTCCCTGTGTGTAGTGGAATTTTTACTGCATGTATTTGCTCAAATGTAGTTGCTTTCCTATAAAAACCCTGCCCCAAAATTCAGTCGGGGGTTCTTCTTTTGCCTGAGCGGGAGGCGGGTCCTGGCACGTGCTAGATTTTAATAATAAATTCTTGCCTCTTATCCTTACAGCAACTCGGTGGTCCTGTGTCTCCTTCGGGGGTCTGGGTGGTAAGGGGCCCAAAAGGGAACCTCGGTTCCAACATGATGAAATTATGCAAATGTAATCTGATATATATTCACAGGTCTTGTGTGTGTGCTCATACCAATGATAATTATATACAGGCATCATCTTGACTAATGACGAGTTGCATGTTTTGAAGAGGTCGTGAAGAATTTAGCAGTTGAGTTAGGCCTAAGCAAGTCTGCCATATTTATATAAGTGGTTGGGAAGGCCCAAACCCACAGTGAGTGGGTTAGTCCCTAGGCAGTGAGCGAGCAAGATGGAGGGAGCTATGGAGTTGGAATAATTCAACATACTCTGCCAGACATTCTGTTCTGGTAAGTGAGGGATTTTTGCCTTTTCAGAAGTCTGTGATATGGTCTGACCCATTTCCTTTTCCCCAGGTATTGGTATGAACCACCTTTCAACCTAGACAATTGGAAGGAAGAATAAAACCAAGTATCCATCCTTAAGGTATTGCTTTGTGATTTATGAGATGTCAGTGCCGCAGAGTGAAATGCAAGTTTTGGTTTCTCAGTATACTATCCTTCTAGAAATCGAGAAAAATATGCCCTTTCTCACTAATTCCAGTGGCCAGTTTTCTTGAGTATTGATACCATTGTGAATGTGTCTGCTATAGTTGGGAATTACAAGCAGAGTTGTAAGTAGAAGAAAACCCACTTTTCTACTCAGTTCTTTGAATCTTGCATTGTTCAGAATGAAAAAATGAGTCTAAACACAGACACCCAGTCGATTTTTTTATGGTATAGAAACTGGAAGTCCCCAAATAAGAAATTGAATACAGATGACCAAGTGCTTAAAAGGTGCCTGTATGTAAACCTGGAGACCTGAGCTCCATCCCAGTAGCCACATGTGGGAGAAAGAGAACTCACTCCACAAAGTTGTACTGTGTCCCTCAAACATGTGCTGCAACAAAAAGTGGAGACTCTCTCATCTTCTTACTTAACTTAAATATACTAGTGAGTTAAACAATCCAAAAAGTTATTATGTAGAGTCCATGTAGATATGCGGATCAAGCAGATATGTGGCAGGAGGGAAGTAGTGCAGATTAGGTTCTACTGAGGAGCAGTGTGCTTGTGCAGCTGCAGCAAGCTGCTTATTCTTACAGGGTGAGGACTGTCTTATGTCATGTGGGTATGTGGCAGTTGCTTGCATGTCCCTGACTGTGGTCACAGACTGAGGACTTCAGGAGGAGACATTTCTCTTAGTCTTGTGGGACTTTAAGATAGGCTTCCCTTCCCCCAGCACCTAGCTCTCTGATCGCTGCGCATTCTTAGGCTTCCCCCAGCACCTCAGCTCTCCGCCAGCGCGCATTCTAAAAGGCACCAACCTTGTTTACGTGATCTCCAGCGGGGTGGGCCATTCCGCCCTCCACACTGGGTGGTACGGGAACTGCCCAGAGACTCCCCTATCAGCACAAAGAAACATTTGGTGGTCGCTTTATCATACCATAACTCAATACCAGAGACACCGCTATCAACAAAAGAACATTTGGTGGTTAACTTTATTCGGTGTGCCGTGTTCCCTAGAGTTTGCTGTGACTGCTTTCATTATAAAACCCTACCCCGATCATCAGTTGGGTGCGCTCCTTCCTGCTTGCAAGAGGGATGTCCCTGGCGAGCAGAATAATAAAACTTGCCTTTTGCCTCTTTGCAGCAATCCTCTCAGTCCTCATGGTTCTTCTCGGGGTCTGGGGTGGGTGACAAACGGGACTTCGGTTCCAACATATTGGGGGCTCATCCGGGATGCCCCCAGCCCCAGAAGGAATACGACGATCCCAGGGTTGAAGTAAGCTGTTGTTCTTGTCTGTCTTTGTGTGTTCTCTAAGATTTTCCCTTCGTTTTCGAAGGAACGCCGTGGACTCAGCATGCGCTGTGCCCTTTTAAGGGGTGAGCAGACGTGCTCTAGGGTACCCTGTAAGAAGGGGGACGCTCCTCGCTCAGGGGACAGCAGGCCGTGAGTTAAATTAGACTCATGGTGAGACTATTTGGGGAAGGAGGCCATATAAGGACCTCTGGGACCCCTGAGCCAGGTTACTGCCGGCATCTTTTGGTTTTGATTCTCCGCCCGGAAAAGGAGCGCTTCCGCGGACACTTCTTGATGAGATCTTTCTTGTTGTCAGTTTGTGTTGCGTGCTTTTAGGTGTTTCTGGTATATTTTAGTTATCAAGGAGATACGTATCATGAGGACAGGTTCAGACACTCCTTGGACTGACACTGGGGCATGGAAGGACGTTAGGAAAGAGGACCATAACCTATCTTTCGACTTACGAAAAGGAAGGTGGCAAATACTTTGCAGAAATGAATGGCCCACCTCAATGTGGGTGTGGCCGGCTGGTGGCTCCTTTCAGAAGGAATTAATCTCTCTAAGTCAAGAAGCAGGTTTTCCAGGACGGATCCCACGGACACCCGACCAGGTCCCATACATCGTCAATCTGGGAAGATCTAGTCCGAGACCCTCCCTCTTGGATGAAATCTTTTATTCCCCAACCTCTCCCTGTTTAAAAATCTCTCTTACTCCCGCTTCGGACCCTAAGTCCAGAGCACAGGTGATTCCTGGATGAGACCCAGGAAAGAAACTGCTGGATCAACCGCCACCCTACCCGGAACAACGAAGAGGTCCAGAAGAGCTGCCGGACTTCCTCCTACCCCCCTTCTATCCCTTCACACCACCATCCGCTGTCCTCCTTCTTCACCCTCTACTCTTTACCCATCCTAGATCCCTTCCTGCAGGGACCTGCGGCAGGACAAGACGAAAAAATCCAGCTGGGATAAAGAGCTATCCCTACATTGCCTCTATGGGAGTATGGCCTTCCTGATTGATCAGGGAAATCAGCCCCCTCAGTACTGGCATTTTCTCCTCCCTTGATCTTTACAATTGGAGGAATCAGAATCCCTCTTTTTTGAGAACCCAGATGCTTTAATTTCTCTTCATAGATTAGTGCTTTATTCCCACCAGCCAACCTGGGAGGACTGCCAGCAACTGCTGGGTGCCCTTCTCACCACAGAGAAAAACAAAGAGTTCTGCTGGAAGCTCGCAAGAATGTGCCTGGGGAGGATGGAAGACTACCATAATTCCCGCCCTCATAGATGTGGCTTCACCCTTAACAAGACCAACAGGACTACCGCGACCCCTGAAGGTAGGGAGCCTCTCAATGTGTATCGCCAGACTCTAATGGCAGGTCTCCGAGGTGCGCAAAAACGACCCACCAATCTGACTAAGGTAAGAGAAATATTACAGGGCCGGGGGAAGCTCCTGCCTATTTTCTTAGAACGGCTATGGAAGCTTTTGCAGGTTACCCCCTTTGACCCCACTGTGATGAACATAAAGCGACAGTAATGATGGCTATAATTGACGAGTCAGCTAAGGAATAAAAAGAAATTGCAAAGAATAGAAGGATTACAGGATAAGTCGCTGAGGGACATAGTGCAGGTAGCTGAGAAAGTATATTATAATAGAGATGTTGAGGAAGAAAGAAAGAGAAAGAAAAAGAAAAGGACTTAAGAGATAAGAGACTGAGAGGAAGCTCACTCCAAATCCTGGCTGCAGTTAGTAAAGGATAGACGCCAAGGACAGGGAGGCAGGCAGCGACACCTGGGCAACAAGGAATATCCTCAGAAGGACGACCGGAACCAATGTTTTCGATGTGGAAGAAAAAGGACACTGGGCCAAGGACTGTCCACAGAAACCCAAATTCCAAAGGCGACCTGTAAGTAACCCCTGAAAAATATTAACCCTGGGAAAAGACTTGGACTAGGGGGACGGGGTTCAGCACCCCTCCCTGAACCCAGGGTAACCTTAATGGTGGAGGGGAAAGAGAAACAGAGTCTTAGTAGACACAGGGGCCCAACATTCGGTCCTAACACAAGATCAAGGAAAACGATATGGAAGAAGACTTCTTGGGTACAGGGGGCAACAGGGAACAAGCAATTTCATGGACTACCCGAGAAAGGTGGACCTCGGCGTGGGCGGGTATCCCACTCGTTCTAGTCCTTCCCTGACTGCAACCTATACCCACTCTTGGGGACAAGACTTATTAACAAAGGTGGGAGCCCAAATCCATTTCTCAACAGAAGGGACTACTGTAACCAATGAACAAGGACAGCCCCTTCAGATTTTAACCCTCAAACTACAAGATGAATATAGACTTTTCGAGTTCCTCTAGGACGAGGACCACAGAGATGGCTCCATGATTACGGAGATACCCAAGGCATGGGCAGAGATGGTGGTCTAGGGGAAGCTATTTAATCAGCCACCTGTCCACATAGAATTAAAATCTCAAGCACTGCCCTAGCTGTCCGCCAATACCCAATGAATGCTGAAGCCAGAGAGGGAATTAAATCCCATATAGCTAGGTTGTTGGAAGTAGGGTTCTCCGCCCATGCAGTCAGCATGGAACACACACCTCTATTACCAGTCCGGAAGCCTGGCACCAATGATTACCGGCCTGTGCAGGACTTACGAGAGGTAAAAAATGGACAGCCAACATTCACCCGACTGTCCAAACCCATATACTCTCCTAAGTTCTTTGCACCAACCAAATCTGGTATACGGTGTGGACTTAAGGATGCATTTTTTTGCCTAAAACTGGCCCCGGCCAGTCAAACACTCTCACATTCGAATGGAAGGACCGTGAGACGGAACCTCTGGACAGCTCAATGGACCAGGTTGCCGCAGGGATTCACGGAATTCCCCCACCATCTTCGATGAGGCCTTGCACCCAGGACCTCCTCTCTTTCCTCGGAACCCACAGGAAACTCTCCTACAATACGTAGATGGTCTACTGCTGGTGGCCCCAGACGAGTCCACCTGTCGGGAAGGCACCAGAGACTCCTGAAAGAACTGGGAAGGCCGGATACGAGCATCAGCGAAGAAAGCCCAGATCTATAAAACAAAGGCAGTTACCTGGGGTATCAGCTGGAGGGAGGGAGGAACCGTTGTGATTCGGACGGCACGGAAGCAGACTGTGTTTCATATTCCGCCTCCTCAAAATCCTAAACAAATGAGGGAATCTTAGGCACGGCAGGATTTTGCAGACTCTGGATAACAGGGTTCGCGGATTGGCAGCCCCCTGTATGCGTTGACTAAGAACAGTGCCCCCATTCACTTGGACTGCAAGAGAGCAACTGGCCTTTGACCAAATAAAGAGGCCCTTATGACAGCGCCAGCTCTGGCCCTGCCAGATACAACTAAGCCCTTCCACTTGTATGTGCCAGAGAATGGGGGGCATAGCAAAGGGGGTGTTGATCAACAATTGGGACCCTGGAAGAGGTCGGTCTAGCGTACCTCTCCAAAGATTGGACCCAGTAGGGCAGGATGGCCGGCTTGCTTGAGCATCATAGCTGCTACCGCAACTTTAGTAAAGGATGACGATAAATTAGTCAATGGGACAGAATCTGACTGTGGCGGGCCCCCCATGCCTAGAAAATGTATTAGACAACCACCGGATCCTTGCTCACCAATGCCCGAAGGACTGAATTATCAAGTGTTGCTGGTGAACAATGACAGAATAACCTTTGCACCAGCAATGGACTTAATCCTGCCCACCTGATGCCAGACCCAGACTAGAGCCCCGATTCATGACTGTCAACAAGTCCTCGCTGGGGCCCATGGCTGGCGGAAAAAAACACTGACCGACAGCCCTTGCCGGATGCAGAAGAACTACCTGGTCCACGGACGGCAGCAGCTTCTGGACCAAGGAGAAAGGAGAGCCGGGCTGCAGTGGTGGACAGAAAACAGGTCATCTGGGCATCAGCACTCCGGCAGGAACGTCAGCACAGAGAGCAGAGGTGGTCGCTTTGACAAAAAGCCCTTGGAGTGGGAAATGGGCACGGCGGTAACATCTACATGGACAGCCGGTATGCATTTGCAACCGCTCATGTACATGGGCCCATTTATCAACAAAGAGGACTTGCTGACCTCAGAAGGTAAGGCCATAAAAATAAGTGGAAGACCTTGACCTTCTGGCTGCTCTACATCTTCCTGCAAAGGTGAGTATAATAAATACCCGGGACACAAAAAACTAAAACTCTGATAGCATTGGGAAATATATGGCATAAAAAGAAGCAAAGAAAGCTGCCTATCTGTCAAACTTCTATTCTAATATTAGGAACCCTAAAGCCAGTCTATGAATATCCAAGAAACCCTTGCAGTTAATAGCGAAATTGGACAATCTATGATGATAAATTAGGGGCCTGGAACCCCTATCGGACAAATATACTCCCTCAGAAAGAGCTAAAGAATTAATCAAACAATGCATCAATGGACGCATTTCGGAGCAGCAAACATCAGAGAGAACTCATTAAGGTTGACTTTCTGATACCAAAGGCTGCCAGGCTGATCTATGAGACGATCATAGCTGCGAGCCTGTAGTCTGGTAAATGCCCAACTACTGAAGGAGTCACAGGACAGAGATGAGGGGCGACAGGACCAGGAAGGTATTGGGAGATAGATTTCACAGAAATTGTGCCTGCTAAATAGGATACAAGTATTTGTTGTTATTTGTGGACACCTTTTCTGGCTGGGTGGCATCCTTTCCCACCAAAACGAAACTGCGTCAACAGTCACCAAGAAGATCTTTAGAAGAAATCTTCCACCGCTTCGGAATCCTAAGGTAACTAGGCTCAGACAATGGCCCTGCGTTCGTTGCCAGGTAAGTCAGGGATGGCCAGGTATCTGGGGATTGATTGGCAAACTTCATTGGCATACAGACCCCAAAGTTCAGGTCAGGTAGAAAGAATGAATAGGACTCTAAAGAGACCTTGACTAAATTATCATGGAGACGGCGGCACAGATTGGGTCACCTCTCTTACCTTTGGCTATTTTTAGGGCATGCAATACCCATCCAAGACACTGGGACTTACCCCCTTTGAGATTTTATATGGAACTTCACCTCCAATAACTCAGACAAAGACACAGGGCTACCCATAATGATATGTCTTGTGTACCAGGCTGGAAGCAATCAGGCTGTGCAGGACGACCTTTGGAAGCAGGTTGTCTGCCACTTACCAGCCTGGAGAACCCACCAACAAAAGACATGGACTTCAAGCGGCGGAGACACCTGGTGTACGTTGAGGAAGATCCATCAGACCCACAACCTAGAGCCCTGGTGGAAAGGACCCTATATGATCCTACTGACCACCTCTACCGCTGTGAAGTTGAAGGGATCGCCACGTGGGTGCATGTCTCCATGTTAAGAGAGCCCACCTCCCACCCAAAGATGACAGCTGGATCACACAAAAGACTGACAACCCTCTTAAGTTCACATCCGTCGCGGTTGTGCATGACACTGCTAGCCAAATCCAGTTACAGTAATGGGGCCCTAGACTCTAATCCTCACCAACCCCACAAACTAACTTGGGAAATAACAAAACCCAGGGACAGACCAGACCTATCCCTTGGCCACATCAGAGTCCCCCTTACGGGATTGGAGGCCAGACTTAACTTTTGACCTATGCCAACTAGCTACTTATGACTGGGCCCGTACAACTGACACCGCGGAAAAACCGAGAAAAAACGTAGTCCATTATAGTAAAGAAAAAGGACACTTCATCTTAGAGGGAGTCGAAGAAAAGTCGACCCACCCTGTAAAACAACATCCCACATGGTATATTGCCCCGGCCCTAGAACTTGGGGATGTGGTGGCAAGGAGTCTTATTTTGTTCCCAATGGGGATGTGTGACCAGTACAAACGGGGGATGGGCAACAAAGACCAAAGACGATGACTTAATTAATAAAAACTTGTCTTTTGCTCTTGCAGCAACCTCTCGGTCCTCGTGGTCTTCTTGGGGTCTGGGTGTAGAGTCCATGTAGATAATGCGGGATCAAGCAGATATGTGGCAGGAGGTAGTGGAGATTAGGTTCTACTGAGGGAGCAGTTGTGGAAACCGAAAGTCCCTGTTATCACCCACCCAGACCCCGAGAAGAACACGAGGGACGAGAGGTTGCTGCAAGAGGCATAAAGCAAGTTAATTGGCTCGCCAGGACTGTCCTTCTTGCAAGCAAGGAAGGAGCCAGCCCCGACTGGATAGGGTCGGGTTTTTATAACGAAAGTAGTCACAGCAACTCTATGGGAACACGGCACACAATAAAAGTTAACCACCAAATGTTCTTTTGTTGATAGCGTTGTGTCTCTGGGCAGTTGAGTTATGGGGTGATAAAGCTGACCCAAATGTTCTTTTGCTGGATAGCGGAGTCTCTGGGCAGTTCCGGTCTGCCCAGGTGGAGGGTGGAATGGCATGTCCCACCCGAGATCACGTAACACAAGGTTGGCGGCCTTGGGCTGGCACCAGCGGGAAAGTTTTAGAATGCGCGCGGGCGGAGAGCTAGGTGCTGGGGGAAGGGAAGCCTATCTTAAAGTCCCACTTTGGTTCTCAGCGGGAGGGAAGTTTTAGAAGGCGCGGGCAGAGAGCTTGGTGCTGGGGGGGGAAGAAGAGAAGGCCTATCTTAAAGTCCCACACAGTGTGCTTGTGCAGCTGAAGCAAGCTGCTTATTCTTACAAGGGTGAGGACTGTCTTATGTCATTGTGTGTATGGTGGCAGTTTGCTTGCATGTTCCTGACTGTGGTCACAGACTGAGGGCTTCAGAGGAGCCATTTCTCTTAGTCTGCTTGGGAGTGAGCTCTACCACACGAAGAGCCAAGGAAACTGTCCACGTCATATCCACTGCAGCAACAGAGAGAGTTGAAATAAGGAGAGAGAAGAGGAGAAAGAGAGAGAAAGATAGATGGAGTGAAAGATTAGAGAGGAAGACAGAGACAGAGCATCCTGACATCGAAAACAAGCAGGTCCCATCATCTATACTGAAGAATGCCAATGCTGATTGATTCACCTTCCTCACCTATCCACTTACCTAAGAAAAAACTCCCCTCCCACCATGGGTAAGCATTCCATATCAATTATACAATCCCATGCAGGACTTGCTGAGTCCTTAACTAACACTTCTTCATAACTGTGTCCACAGTTCAAACCTTCAATAACAAACTGGAGAGATTGTGGAATTCTCCGGGGGTTGTCATGCTGTTCTCAAAAGAGATCATGTCCTGTACTCATAAAGAAAAAAATGTTCCCCTCTTGTAAATCCCTAGGTAGGTGACCTTTTCTTACTCCGATCAAAACAGAGATGATAGCCCTACTCTCCTCTCTTCACTATGCTGAGTGCCTACACCTTTCACCTGGTTGCATCATGTTCTTTTCATCAAATCTGATTCATTCACACAGTTCCTCACAACTGTTTCCCCTTAGAACCTTAAAGACATGGCTTAAGGACATACATCAAGATGATGTGGGTCACAGTGGATTCCTATAGATCTGAGTCCTTAGTGTAGAGAACACTTCTGCTTCTCAAGGGGATTCACAAAAAAAGGACAAGATAGTAAAAATGAACTCAATGATCCCAAAGGACATATCTACATAGAAACAGATCAGGACCTCATCCTGCAAACACACCTGAAATTTTGCCAGTGCAGAAAGTACAGCCAGTGCAGCGTCTGTATGTACTGGATGGAAGTGCTCAGAAAGATGTAAGAACTGGGCCACAACAACTGCTCTAGGAGCGCACAGATGGACACTAGAGATGCCCCATGGCTGGGCTTACCTTGCTTATCCAGAGAGTCTTCTGTGCATATGGTATACTGAATTCTTATTGAAAAAATTTGAAGTTATTCTGACATCTGTCTATCATCTTTCTATTGACACAGCAGTTTATTGTCAGTTCAACATTTGTTTATATCTGTAATAGTGATGTTGACAATAAGCACACAGAATTCAGGGCCTGAGCGAAACCCAGGGTTTTGTATTAATTCAACAGGCTTTTTTAAGTGTCTTTCACCTTCAGAGGTGTGGAAAGGGGGAAGTGACTTGGTTGAAAAAAAGACAGCAAAAAACAAGAAAAGGCCGAAACCATGTGAAGCTTCCCAACACTCCATTGCAAGACAGCAGCCTGATTCTATTCCCAGACTCACCTCAATAGAAACATCATCTGTGAGAACATATCTGCACTGCCCAGGAAGAATGTGGACACTCAGGGTTAATAAGCTCTTATGAGTTACTCACATTGTGCCAGCCATGCAGCTGTGCCTCCTGCTGAGGTGCTGCTGATTTACATTACCAGAGCACAGACCACTGCCCTGAAGATTTATCAGGCTGGTCACACCCTGTGCAGGGGTCAGTCCCAGTCAGCAGGAACACAGCTATGGACAAGAGACCCCTGCTCAGCTTCTGGGGCTCCTTCTCCTCTGGCTCCCACTTAATGAAGGACAGTAGGGGGGGTTCCAGGCCCAACATGAGCAGTTGTGCTGCAGGATGTTTAGGGAAACTCTGCTATGCATAGTTACAATTTGCCTTGTCTTGTCTGTGTTGATTTCCAATGTCACTTGTTGTGTGACCTTCAGATGACCCAGAGTCCATCTGTGCATCTCCAGGAGAGAACAGAATCACCATCAACTTCAAAGCCAGTCAGGGTATCAGGTAAGACATACGTTGGTATTGACAGAAGCCAGACAAGCTCTTCAACTCCTGATATCTATGGTGCAATATTTGCACAAACTGGTCTCCTCAAGGTTCAGTGGCAGGAGATCTGGACAGATTTCACATGACCAACAGGAACCTGCACCCTGAAGACATTGCAACTTACTACTGTCAACAAGGGTTACACCTGGCCTTCCACACAGTGATAAAGGACATTACACAAATCGCCCAGAGAAGCAGATGGGGGGAGGCTGGGCTGCAATGAACCTCCTTTAGGTGAAATGTTCCTCAGACACAGCCAGGCTTCCAGCTCACTCTGTGGTTTACCAGGCAGCCAAAAGGAAGGTTTGCTGAGCTGCCAGTGTTTTCCCTACTGGAGCCCCAGCAGCAGCAGCCTAAAACAATATCTCCTGAATTTTAAAGGACAAAAAGTACATTTCATGTGGCATTGTTTTGTGACAGTTTTTGACATTATAGCGAACAAGAAGCAAGTTATCCCAGCAAAGATTTCCTTAATTAGGAAAAGGGAATCTTTAAAATAATGTTTGATTCCCACATGATAACTGTATGCTCTTTATTGGGTATAATTATAATGTGTTCTGTGTATGTATACAAGGTAAAGATCAAGACAAGCATAATAACCATAGCATATTTGAGCACATATCATTACTTTAGTGAACCTTTCAAAGTCTTGGACGTCTCCTACTGAAAGATAGAGTTGTGTAGAAATTAGACAGTCTGTGGTCCTCCGCCAGGGACAAAGATTCCACATGACATAAAGGACATAAACTGTCTGCATCTGTGTCTGCATAATCATGAGGTCGCCAGGCCTGTGTAAGGAATCCAAGGATGAAGGTGGTGATGTCTCAGCTATCTGGCCATTTCACAATTGACTTTCTTCCTTATGATTGAACTTACCGTCTCTGGCATGTAATAATATAGGATCCTTCTCTTCTGAGTCGAAGTCTCAGGCCTCTCTTTGAACAACTCTCTGGGGAACCAAGAAGAAAAAACATGGTTGGACAATCATGTTCCTATTATAATATGAAAGCTCATAGCTGATAGATTTGATCTCTACCTGACAGTCAGAATATACAACTCTGGGAGTCCCTGGAACACACCTGGAAGTATTAATAAACACAATTCACAACCCTGGGGAAATGACAAGAAAATTTCACTATCATATGGAAAAATAAGTCTTTAGGGATTGGAGAGATGACCTCAGGATTTAAAGTGAAAGGCAAAGGGCCTGAGTTTTAAATCTTGTGATTCTATGTTGCAAAATTGCTATTTACCCTGGAAGGCAGAGCTGTGATATGCTACATCAAGGCAAAAAAGAAGGTTAGAACAATCCAGGATTATTCCCAGTGTCAATTTTGGACTTCGTAAGCACAAAAACTTCAAAGAGCTCTATCTTGTGTAAGCACACATAGGTACACAGAAACACATACACCCATATGCCCATTATGCACAGAACACACACACATACACATACACACACACAGACACACACACACAACACACACACACACACACACACACACACAAAAAAGCATGGGAAATAATTAGAAACTTCATTATCAAATTTGTAGAGAAATGAGGATAGGGAGCTATGGGAGGCTCATATGGTTGATTTTAACTAGAATAGAGTGAACTGATGTCCACACCATTGGAAGTTGGTAATAGAGCAGTTACTCTTTCTGCTGCATGGAGAGGAGACTCAAACTGAAGTAAAGGAGATTTATTTACATCATTATGTGTGGGCAGGGGCAAATTGTCGAGCAGGGCAACGGGGTCACCTCCCAGACCCGGGAGTCAAGCGAGAAGCAGCACACATATTATTCTACAAACTTTATATCTATGTTTTCAGTCACCTGAAAGTAGATTGTATTCCCTGTTCCTGGTCATTACTGACCAGCATGCTAGAGAGAAGCTGAGATGTTGGTAAGAACTCACTCGAGCTGGCCCTTCCTCTGCTGCATCTGTTCTCTGAAAAGTTAAAAATTGCTGGCTATAATTTTACATTCATGAATTTTTTATACTGTCAATACTCCTGAGTGAATGATGCTTACAGGCCCACAGTACAAACCTTATATCACAACACTGACAGGTTTTTCAGGCTACAGTTATGGGGAACATACTATGACTGGTGATGCATCCCAGGCAGCAGTAATTTCATTGGCATTCCTGGAAAGAAGCATTACTTGGAATTTTGACATTTTGGTATGTTCACACTTTCATTCTATCCAGCAACTGACAATGGTCATCAGTGCTGTAGGTTTAATATAAGTTGTCTCCATGGGTCAGGTGTTTGGAATCCTAGCTATGACATGCCTGTTTACCCTACCTGGAGACATCATGTCTGGTCCTTCAGCACTAGATGTCACTCCTGACTTCTCTTTGTTAACTAGAATGCATATGTTTTACATAATCCCGTGAAGAACTTGGTTCTGTTCCTCTTTGATGTTTTCCTGAATTTGGCCCTGTTTCTTGATTATAAAACCCCTGTGCTTTTACAATAAAGTTGGCTTGGATGATGGTGGACATCCAAGACCCCCTCTGACCCAAGCCTGAAACTTTTAGTTCCTTCCACTCCCACGTCAGATTCCCACGTTTGTAGGTTCGGGTTTGTGCTGGCTCGTGGGCCTGTCAATATATGATTGTGGAACTCAGGTTCCCGCTGTGAAGCCCAAGTTCCCACCAGCAAAAAATTCAAATCTCCCGCCAGCGGCAAACTCTCCTGCAGGCGCCAACTCACCGCGGTGGGCTGACCAGAGCCTGCCTGCTTCCTGCAGGCGCCAACTCACCGCGGGTGGGCTGACCAGAGCCTGCCTGCATATCTCACCTTTTGAACTTCTTTGAACTTCTCCCCCTGGGCATGCCGGGAACCGCCGGGGAGGTTATCGGCTGGAACATCTGTGAACCGACTCAACCTCCCTGAGTGTAGTGGAATTTTTACTGCAGTTGCTTTCCTATAAAAACCCTGCCCCAAATTCAGGCGGGGCCGTTCTCTTTTGCTTGAGCAGGGAGACGGTCCTGGCGCCGCTAGATTTTAATAATAAATTCTTGCCTCTTGTCCTTACAGCAACTCGGTGGTCCTCGTGTCTCCTTCGGGGGTCTGGGTAAGGGGCCCAAAAGGGAACCTCGGTTCCAACATATGGGGGCTCATCCGGGATGCCCCTGACCCAACTCGGAGGAGCTGACGACCAGGGTTGGAGGTAAGTGGAGCTCCTGAATTGTCCTGTGTCTTGTGTATTGTGTCTGTGGTCTCTCATGTCAGTTTCTTTTCCAGGCCACCTAGGTGGGACGAAATTGGGTTTGTACCCGTCGAGAGGTGGGTAGACGTACCGGAGACCTTGCAGGGCAAAGGGGACGCCCTGACCCCGGGGGCAGCAGGGGGTAAGCCGCAGTTGGATGGTATATTCCCAGCTGGGCTCAGTTGGACGGTATATTCCCAGCTGAACTCCCCCATAAGGCTTGGGCAATTGGACGGTATATTCCCAATTGAACCCAACCCTGTCGAGTAAGCTGCAGTTGGATGGTATATTCCCAACTGAGCTCATGGTGAAACTTTTTGGAGAAGGAGGATACGCCCGAACTGCAGCGGGCCTCCGAGCTCCTCTGTTGCCGGCTTCTTCTTCTTTTTTTCCCCGGGAGAAAAACCGCTCGAGCGAGTGCTTAAGGACCGGGTGCTGCAGATATTTGTCGGGTTTGTTTGTGTGTCGTTCTCTGTGTTCCTAGGGTATTTTTGTATCCAAGAAATTCAATATACAATGGGACAGACTCAATCAACGCCCCTAGACTTGACGATCAACCATCGGACGGACGTTAGGGATATCAGGAAAGGAAACTGGCAGGGTGGCCGGCCTTCCAGACCAGCCGGCTCCTGGGGGATGAAATTTATCACCCTCTGTTCTGATGAATGGCCCACTTTCTAGGGCGGTAAATGTTTGTTTTAAGAAAAGAAAGCCTCTGCCCCCCTGTGCTGGAGGGGCCAGAAGAACTGTCTGTCGTTTTTTTTTGTGCTGTGTTTATAATGATCTCATTTTAAGAGTTACTTTAAGTGTTTTGATTTGCTTAGTTATCTGGATTTTCCATAATATGTGTGTTTTATGTTTCAAAATAACAAAGGTATGGCCATTTCAAATTATTGTGTGCTTATAATTACATCTTGGTTTTTTTTGACTCTTTATTATGTGGCATGCTCAATTTAAATGCACGTGCACACTTAAGAACAACATAAAAGGCCTGAGTACGTACTGACTAAAATATTTTGTTTTATCTTGATTTCTATGAAGCTTCACAAAAGATGATATTGTGTTTTTACCTAGGATCTAATAACATCACTTTTGTAATTCCTTTAAAAGTTTGTTTTCCCATGTGTAATTCCAACACATCTAAGCCAGAAAGGAAAACTGATTTCTGAGAAATTCATTGGAATTTCTTCATTCTCTGGTATGTATGCTAATTCCCTGTTTCCAGGTGTACTCCTGTGTTCTGTTACAATCTTGCTAACTTAATTGGGATATAATGATTTTTAAGATGAGGTCTACTGTTATTGCTCTTTTAAAGGACATTTTTTAAAGGGTAAACAACAGAAAACCATCAAGTATGAAAGAAAATATGTATGGTTTAGATGTACAAGAGGTTTAAAAGAAGGGTTTATGGGATGAGCTATCTTACTTAGAGAGTTAAAATATGTGCAGGAAGTTTATGAGTTTGGTTATGTGATGAAGGTTTATGGAATGTTGTGAAGGTTTGTGGAATGTTAGGTTTATGAGAAGACTAAAATTAGAGATGATGGTTAAAGGAAATGTCATAAAAGAAAAGACATTGAGCTTCAAAAATCAGAAATTAAGAATTAAGCTTCATGTATTCAAATGTATTTCAATTGTTTGTTTTGATTAAATAAGACAGCAGCCCTAACAGGGCCCTCATCTGCTCCCTGGGAAATGGGTCCCCAGAGAGCAGGGCTCTGCTCAGCATCAGACCAGCAGGACGAACCGAGGCCCCGCCCGATAATGCCACCTCAGCTGCAGCTTAGAGCGGACTCAAGGCCAGCTGTTAAACCAACCTCTACTCACCTTTTGGAACAGGTCTCTCCGGGAGGGGGAGGAAAAGGGCACCTGCAAAATGAGGGAGGGAATGTTTTGACCTCTGTATGAATGTGTGAGTGAATGTCGGCCTGAGGTGGGAAACCTGTAACACCTCTGTGCTCGAGTTTGTAGTCCCACGGCGAGATCCCTAAGATCTCTTAAAGCCACGGGATTCGATTGGGCCAGTTCTGCGTTTCCATGGTGATAACATATGGTCTAGGGTGGGATCGGATTAGAATCCGATCGCAAGTCACGAAATAGCTGAACCCACTATGGCTAAGTTATCACCCATGACTCTGCAAAGAGTGTGGCCAGGCTGGCACTTGAATGATCTCTCCTGGAGGGATTCCCATCCTTTGTCTGTCTGCGCCGTGTGGTGGGGATCAATGTGACTTTAGCTCTTGTCAATCAATGAAAGGAAATTCCTAAAAATGTTTGCCCTGTAAGGAAAATGCTTCATGTCTGAGACAATGACCATACAGTTTAAATAGCATAGGGAATACGGGAAGCTTCAGGCATGTGTGGACCATGGACTCTCCCCTTTTAGTGTCATCGGGTGGGGCTCTGGTGGCGTTGGGTGGAGTGCTGGCCTCCCGGGACCACACCATGGGCAGTGTCAATGGATGTCTTTGCTGACAACACTGTGTATAGTGATTATCAGAACTCTGCTAAGCCACGCGTCCTTTCCTCAAGTCCAGGTTCACTAATTGAAGCCAAAAGAGAGAGATTTCCCCTTCCTATGTCCAGGGACTATCTAGAAATTGTGAATGCTTAGTTCTACCAACCTAAAAGAGGGTCAAGTCATAGCATATTCTCAGACATGCCCTGTATACATCTTAGACAAGAGATGGTCCCAGAAAGATCTTTAAATTATAATACCATCCAACTAGAAAATTAAGAGGCTATAAACATTTGTACCAAAAATACCAGCTAGTAACTCAGGAAAAGCTTTGCCTCTCAATGCCCTCAAGACTAAGGTGAAACAGACAGTAATTTCATTTAGCTTCCATGTCAGCCAAAGTCTCATCTGTCAGGAGGAAGTAACCTCTCATGTGGAGGACAACAGGGCTCTCATCTGTTGAGGGAAATAGGTCCCCATCATCTGTAAGGGAGAGGTTGGCACCATCAGGAAGCTTTCATTTATGTCTTAGAGGTAG
Source organism: Typhlomys cinereus (assembly GCA_023101885.1). NCBI lineage: Eukaryota > Metazoa > Chordata > Mammalia > Rodentia > Platacanthomyidae > Typhlomys > Typhlomys cinereus. Next base: position 1,667,535 of record JALPQD010000341.1, on the reverse strand, counting down.
AATCCTTTGTTTCTGTTTGTCCTAGGACTTTAAAAATAGGACAGGTGACCTAGGACTTAATATAGAAAAAGAGAAAAAAAGAGAAAGAACCAGAAAGCAAAGGAATCAAAACTTGACATTTGCCTTAGGGGTAGGTTAAACAGGCACCCCAAGCAGATCAACCCAGGACCCCTCCCGACAGGGGAAAAGTAAAAAAAAGGTGCTTCGAATATGACCAGACTGGGCGCTTTGAGACTGTTGTGAGCACAGAAAGCTTTCATATGGCCTATGTCCCAACTATGGGAATTTCCACTGGAGGAAGATTGCCCCCTGAACCCCAGGCCCAGGGGTCGAACACCCCGGTGGAGATCAATGTAATGGCCTGAAGCTTATAGCTTCCCTCTGATGGAAAAGGAGTTTGCCACTGATATCCAGCAAAAGGAAGCCCAAAAGTGCCAGGTTGAGCATCTCCTGAGAAACCTTGGGTTTAACGTGCAAATGGGAAGCCTCTTTGTTTCTATGTTAATAGACAAAGGAGCACAAAATTCTAGTGCTCAACTTCCTTCCTAGGCTTTTGTCAACTTTTGATTTTACTAAAATGTTTAAGATCAAGAAAATGACAGGCTCATTGCACTCACAAAGTAACTACTGAGATTCCTTATATGCTTAATAGTAATGCTTTTTAGGCATTCCTTTGTTTACATGCCTGAGTGCCCGAATATTCAAGGATTAGGCTTAGTAGAATAAAATAGTTTAGCACTGTTATAAAGTCATCCACGTGGCTCTGGTTTTAGACGCACCAAAGGTATTAGAAGAGAAAACCATGGATTACAGAAAATGCAGTCTCTATTACAAGTATGTGGGCTCAGCCTCTTGGCTATCTGGTGCAGCATTATAGACTGGCTAGATTTGCAAATACTGAAAGAATATTTCTGTTAAGTGGCATTATCCTCAAGCATTGGGATACAGTAAACGGGTCCAGATTCACTAAGCCAAGAGAGTTGTTTTTGTTCTCCATTCTGCTGACTCCTTGCCTCACCTGATCCAGGGGAGCCCTGGTCTCGAGGCTGCAGCTCTGGCCTGAGGCACCCAAGAAAGACAGTTTGTGCTGTAGAGTTAAAACCAGAGACATAGGTCGGCAAAAAGTTTAATAAAGTTTAGCTAAAGTCAGAGAAAATTTAGAAAAGCGGCAGAAACATCTAGAACAGCCACCGGGATGGTTTGAGACATGGTTTAATAGCTCCCCTTGGCTCACCATTGCTATCAGCTTTAGCCGGCCCCCTCTTAATACTAAATCATGCTAACTCTTGGACCTTACATCATTAATAGACTTCTTGCCTTTGTCAAGGACAGGCTAAACGCTGTCCAAATTATGGTATTGAGGCAACAATATGCCTATGAACATGCTAGGGCGGAAGAAAAGGAATCCCTACGATAACGATGTCCTGTTCCCTTCCAGAGACAAGAGGCCGAGCCATCACGACCCCAGGACACCGACCCTTTCCAGCAGGAAGAAGTTAGAGCGGTCGTCGCCCCAGTTCCCATATAGTTGGCTCGGCCTCCCCTGTCTCCCCTCTAACCATATTTTTTAAGATTAAAAATTCCGCCAAAAGAAAAGGGGGAAATGTGGAACTCAGGTTCCCGCTGTGAAGCCCAAGTTCCCACCAGCGAAAAATTCAAATCTCCCGCCAGCGGCAAACTCTCCTGCAGGCGCCAACTCACCGCGGGTGGGCTGACCAGAGCCTGCCTGCATATCTCAAATTTTGAACTTCTTTGAACTTCTCCCCCTGGGCATGCCGGGAACCGCCCGGGGCGAGGTTATCGGCTGGAACATCTGTGAACCGACTCAACCTCCCTGTGTGTAGTGGAATTTTTACTGCATGTATTTGCTCAAATGTAGTTGCTTTCCTATAAAAACCCTGCCCCAAATTCAGTCGGGGCCGTTCTCTTTTGCCTGAGCAGGGAGGCGGTCCTGGCACGTGCTAGATTTTAATAATAAATTCTTGCCTCTTATCCTTACAGCAACTCGGTGGTCCTCGTGTCTCCTTCGGGGGTCTGGGTAAGGGGCCCAAAAGGGAACCTCGGTTCCAACATGATGAAATTATGAAAATGTATCTGATATATATTCACAGGTCTTGTGTGTGTGCTCATACATATGATAATTATATACAGGCATCATCTTGACTAATGAAGTCTTGCATGTTTTGAAGAGGTGTGAAGAATTTAAGCAGTTGAGTTAAGGCCTAAGCAAGTCTGCAGTATTTATATAAGTGGTTGGGAAGGCCAAACCCACAGTGAGTGGGTCTAGTCCCTAGGCGTGAGCAAGATGGAGGGAGCTATGGACGTTGGAATAATTCAACATACTCTGCCAGACATTCTGTTCTGGTAAGTGAGGATTTTTGCCTTTCTCAGAAGTCTGTGAATATGGTGTGACCATTTCCCTTTTCCCCAGGTATTGGTATGAACCCACCTTTCAACCTAGACAATTGGAAGGAAGAATAAAACCAAGTATCCATCCTTAAGTAGTTTGCTTGTGAGTTTATAGATGTCAGTGCAGCAGAGTGAAATGCAAGTTTTGGTTTCTTCAGTATACTATCCTTCTAGAAATCGAGAAAATATGTCCCTTTCTCACTAATTCCAGTGGCCAGTTTTCTTGAGTATTGATACCATTGTGAATGTGTCTGCTATAGTTGGGAATTACAAGCAGAGTTGTAAGTAAGAAGAAACCCACTTTTCTACTCAGTTCTTTGAATCTTGCATTTGTTCAAGAATGAAAAAATGAGTCTAACACAGACACCCAGTCGATTTTATGGTATAGAACATGGAAGTCCCCAAATAAGAAATTGAATACAGATGACCAAGTGCTTAAAGGTGCCTGTATGTAAACCTGGAGACCTGAGCTCCATCCCAGTAGCCCACATGTTGGGAGAAGAGAACTCACTCCACAAAGTTGTACTGTGTCCCTCAACATGTGCTGCAACAAAAAGTGGAGACTCTCTCATCTTCTTACTTCATAAATATACTAGTGAGTTAAACAATCCAAAAAGTTATTATGTAGAGTCCATGTAGATAATGCGGATCAAGCAGATATGTGGCAGGAAGTAGTGCAGATTAGGTTCTACTGAGGAGCAGTGTGCTTGTGCAGCTGCAGCAAGCTGCTTATTCTTACAAGGGTGAGGACTGTCTTATGTCATGTGGGTATGTGGCAGTTGCTTGCATGTCCCTGACTGTGGTCACAGACTGAGGACTTCAGGAGGAGACATTTCTCTTAGTCTTGTGGGACTTTAAGATAGGCTTCCCTTCCCCCAGCACCTAGCTCTCTGATCGTGCGCATTCTTAGGCTTCCCCCAGCACCTAGCTCTCCGCCAGCGCGCATTCTAAAAGGCACCAACCTTGTTTACGTGATCTCCAGCGGGGTGGGCCATTCCGCCCTCCACCCTGGGTGGTACGGGAACTGCCCAGAGACTCCGCTATCAGCAAAAGAACATTTGGTGGTCAGCTTTATCACCCCATAACTCAACTGCCCAGAGACACCGCTATCAACAAAAGAACATTTGGTGGTTAACTTTATTGTGTGCCGTGTTCCCATAGAGTTTGCTGTGACTGCTTTCATTATAAAAACCCTACCCCGATCTCAGTCGGGGCCGCTCCTTCCTTGCTTGCAAGAGGGACGGTCCTGGCGAGCCAGATTAAACTTGCCTTTTGCCTCTTGCAGCAACCTCTCGGTCCTCGTGGTTCTTCTCGGGGTCTGGGTGGGTGATAAACAGGGACTTCGGTTCCAACATATTGGGGGCTCATCCGGGATGCCCCCAGCCCCAGAAGGAACATGGACGACCCAGGGTTGAAGGTAAGCGTGTTCTTGTCTTTGTCTTTGTGTTCCTCTAAGATTTTCCTTTCGTTTTCGAAGGAACGCCGTGGACTCGGCGTGCGCTGTGCCCTTTTAAGGGGTGAGCAGACGTGCTCTAGGGTACCCTGTAGAACGAGGGGGACGCCCCGCTCGGGGACAGCAGGCCGTGAGTTAAATTAGACTCATGGTGAGACTATTCGGGGAAGGAGGCCATATCAAGGACCTCTGGGACCCCCGAGCCAGGTTACTGCCGGCATCTTTTGCTTTTGATTCTCCGCCCGGAACAGGAGCGCTCCGGCGGACACTTGTTGATTGGAGATCTCGTCTTGTTGTCAGTTTTGTGTTGGTGTCTTTTAGTGTGTTTCTGGTATATTTTTGTTATCAAGAGATACGTATCATGGGACAGGTTCAGACTACTCCTTTGGACTTGACGCTGGGGCACTGGAAGGACGTTAGGGAAAGAGGACATAACCTATCTTTCGACTTACGAAAAGGAAGGTGGCAAATCTATTGCAGAAATGAATGGCCCACCTTCAATGGGGTGGCCGGCTGGCGGCTCCTTTCAGAAGGAATTAATCTCTCTAGTCAAGAAGCAGGTTTTCCAGGACGGATCCCACGGACACCCCGACCAGGTCCCATACATCGTCACCTGGGAAGATCTAGTCCGAGACCCTCCCTCTTGGATGAAATCTTTTATTCCCCAACCTCTCCCTGTTTTAACTCTCTCTACTCCCGCTTCGGACCCTAAGTCCAGACCACAGGTGATTCCTGAGGATGAGACCCAGAAAGAACTGCTGGATCAACCGCCACCCTACCCGGAACAACGAAGAGGTCCAGAAGAGCTGCCTGGACTTCCTCCTACCCCCCCTTCTATCCCCTCCACACCACCTTCCGCTCTCCTCCTTCTTCACCTCTACTCTTTACCCATCCCTAGATCCCTTCCTGCAGGGACCTGCGGCAGGGACAAGACGAAAGGTCCAGCTGGATAAAGAGGCTATCCCTACGTTGCCTCTAGGGAGTACGGCCTTCCTGATGATCAGGGAAATCAGCCCCTCAGTACTGGCCTTTCTCCTCCTCTGATCTTTACAATTGGAGGAATCAGAATCCCTCTTTTTCTGAGAACCCAGATGCTTTAATTTCTCTCATAGATTCAGTGCTTTATTCCCACCAGCCAACATGGGAGGACTGCCAGCAACTGCTGGGGGCCCTTCTCACCACAGAGGAAAAACAAAGAGTTCTGCTGGAAGCTCGCAAGAATGTGCTTGGGGAGGATGGAAGACCTACCATAATTCCCGCCCTCATAGATGCGGGTTCACCCTTAACAAGACCTAACTGGGACTACCGGACCCCTGAAGGTAGGGAGCGTCTCAATGTGTATCGCCAGTCTCTAATGGCAGGTCTCCGAGGTGCGGTCAAACGACCCACCAATCTGACTATGGTAAGAGAAATATTACAAGGTCCGGGGGAAGCTCCTGCTATTTTCTTAGAACGGCTTATGGAAGCTTTTCGCAGGTTTACCCCCTTTGACCCTACTAGTGATGAACATAAAGCGACAGTAATGATGGCTTTTATTGACCAGTCAGCTAAGGATATTAAAAAGAAATTGCAAAGAATAGAAGGATTACAGGATAAGTCACTGAGGGACATAGTGCAGGTAGCTGAGAAAGTATATTATAATAGAGATGTTGAGGAAGAAAAGAAAGAAAAGGAAAAGGACTTAAGAGATAAGAGACATGAGAGGAAGCTCACTCAAATCCTGGCTGCGGTAGTACAGGATAGACCGCCAAGACAGGGAGGCAGGCAGGGACACCTGGGCAACAAGGAACATCCTCAGAAGACCGACCGGAACCAATGTTTTCGATGTGGAGAAAAAGGACACTGGGCCAGGACTGTCCACAGAAACCCAAATTCCAAAGGCGCGACCTGTAAGTAACCCCTCAAAAATATTAACCCTGGGAGAAGACTCGGACTAGGGGGGACGGGGTTCAGCACCCCTCCCTGAACCCAGGGTAACCTTAATGGTGGAGGGGAAGAAAACAGAGTTCTTAGTAGACACAGGGGCCCAACATTCGGTCCTAACACAAGATCAGGAAAACGATCTGGAAAGACTTCTTGGGTACAGGGGGCAACAGGGAACAAGCAATATTCATGGACTACCCGAAGAAAGGTGGACCTCGGCGTGGGCCGGGTATCCCACTCGTTCTTAGTCATCCCTGACTGCCCATACCCACTCTTGGGACGAGACTTATTAACAAAGGTGGGAGCCCAAATCCATTTCTCAACAGAAGGGACTACTGTAACCAACGAACAAGGACAGCCCCTTCAGATTTTAACCCTCAAACTACAAGATGAATATAGACTTTTCGAGTTTCCACTAGAAGAACCACAGAGATGGCTCCATGGTTACGGAGATACCCAAAGGCATGGGCAGAGACTGGTGGTCTAGGGGAAGCTGTTAATCAGCCACCTGTCCATATAGAATTAAAATCTCAAGCACTGCCCATAGCCGCCAATACCCAATGACTGCTGAAGCCAGAGAGGGAATTAAACCCCATATAGCTAGGTTGTTGGAAGCAGGGGTCCTCCGCCCATGCCGGTCAGCATGGAACACACCTCTACTACCAGTCCGGAAGCCTGGCACCAATGATTACCGGCCTGTGCAGGACTTACGAGAGGTAAATAAATGGACAGCCGACATTCACCCGACTGTCCCAAACCCATATACTCTCCTAAGTTCTTTGCCACCAGACCAAATCTGGTATACGGTGCTGGACTTAAAGGATGCATTTTTTTGCCTAAAACTGGCCCCGGCCAGTCAACCACTCTTCACATTCGAATGGAAGGACCCTGAGACCGGAACCTCTGGACACCTCACATGGACCAGGTTGCCGCAGGGATTCAAGAATTCCCTCACCATCTTCGATGAGGCGTTGCACCAGGACCTCCTCTCTTTCCTCGGAACCCACAGGTAACTCTCCTACAATACGTAGATGATCTACTGCTGGGCCCCAGACGAGTCCACCTGTCGGGAAGGCACCGAGAGACTCCTGAAAGAACTGGGAGGCCTAGGATACCGGGCATCAGCGAAGAAAGCCCAGATCTGTAAAACAAAGGTCAGTTACCTGGGTTATCAGCTGGAGGGAGGAAAGCGTTGGCTGACAGAGGCACGGAAGCAGACTGTGTTTCATATTCCGCCTCCTCAAAATCCTAAACAAATGAGGGAATTCTTAGGCACGGCAGGATTTTGCAGACTCTGGATACCAGGGTTCGCAGAATTGGCAGCCCCCCTGTATGCGTTGACTAAGAACAGTGCCCCATTCACTTGGACTGAAAGAGAGCAACTGGCCTTTGACCAAATAAAACAGGCCCTTATGACAGCGCCAGCTCTGGCCCTGCCAGATACAACTAAGCCCTTCCACTTGTATGTGGCAGAGAATAGGGGCATAGCAAAGGGGGTGTTGACTCAACAATTGGGGCCCTGGAAGAGGCCGGTAGCGTACCTCTCTAAAAGATTGGACCCGGTAGCGGCAGGATGGCCGGCTTGCTTGCGCATAATAGCTGCTACCGCAACTTTAGTAAAGGATGCCGATAAATTGACTATGGGACAGAATCTGACTGTGGCGGCCCCCCATGCCCTAGAAAATGTCATTAGACAACCACCGGATCGTTGGCTCACCAACGCCCGAATGACTCATTATCAAGTGTTGCTGTTAAACAATGACAGAATAACGTTTGCACCAGCAACTGGACTTAATCCCGCCACCTTGCTGCCGGACCCAGACCTAGAGCCCCCGATTCATGACTGTCAACAAGTCCTCGCTGGGGCCCATGGCTGGCGGAAAGACCTGACCGACCAGCCCTTGCCGGATGCAGAGACTACCTGGTTCACGGACGGCAGCAGCTTCTTGGACCAAGGAGAGAGGCGAGCCGGGGCTGCAGTGGTGGACGGAAAACAGGTCATCTGGGCGTCAGCCCTCCCGGCAGGAACGTCAGCACAGAGAGCAGAGTTGGTCGCTTTGACAAAAGCCTTGGAGTTGGGAAAGGGACGGCGGATTAACATCTACACGGACAGCCGGTATGCATTTGCAACCGCTCATGTACATGGGGCCATTTATCAACAAAGAGGACTGCTGACCTCAGAAGGTAAGGCCATAAAAAATAAACGGGAGATCCTTGACCTTCTGGCTGCTCTACATCTTCCTGCAAAGGTGAGTATAATACATACCCCGGGACACAAAAAAACTAAAACTCTGATAGCATTGGGAAATGATATGGCAGATAAAGAAGCAAAGAAAGCTGCCTATCAGTCAACTTCTATTCTAATATTAGGAACCCTAAAGCCAGTCTATGAATATACCCAGAAAGACCTGCAGTTAATAGAGAAATTGACAAATCCTATGATGATAAATTAGGGGCCTGGAGAACCCCTACTGGACAAATTATACTCCCTCAGAAAGAAGCTAAAGAATTAATCAAACAAATGCATCAATGGACGCATTTGGGAGCAGCAAAAATCAGAGAACTCATTAAGGATTCTGACTTTCTGATACCAAAAGCTGCCAGGCTGATCTATGAGACGATCATAGCCTGTGAGCCTTGTAGTCTGGTAAATGCCCAACCTACTGAAGGAGTCACAGGACAGAGACTGAGGGGCGACAGACCAGGAAGGTATTGGGAGATAGATTTCACAGAAATTGTGCCTGCTAAATATGGATACAAGTATTTGTGGACACCTTTTCTGGCTGGGTGGAAGCCTTTCCCACCAAAAACGAAACTGCGTCAACAGTCACCAAGAAGATCTTAGAAGAAATCTTCCCCCGTTTCGGAATTCCTAAGGTAATAGGCTCAGACAATGGCCCTGCGTTCGTTGCCCAGGTAAGTCAGGGAATGGCCAGGTATCTGGGGATTGATTGGAAACTTCATTGTGCATACAGACCCCAAAGTTCAGGTCAGGTAGAAAGAATGAATAGGACTCTAAAAGAGACCTTGACTAAATTAATCATGGAGACTGGCGGCACAGATTGGGTCACTCTCTTACCTTTGGCTCTTTTTAGGGCACGCAATACCCCATCCAAGAGACTGGGACTTACCCCCTTTGAGATTTTATACGGAACTTCACCTCCAATAACTCAGATCAAAGACACAGGGCTACCCACTAATGATATGTCTTTGCGTACCAGGCTGAAAGCAATCCAGGCTGTGCAGGACGACCTTTGGAAGCAGGTGGCTGCCACTTACCAGCCTGGAGAACCCACCAATAAAAGACATGACTTCAGCTGCGGAGACCTGGTGTACGTGAGAAGACATCAGACCCGCAACCTAGAGTCCCGGTGGAAAGGACCCTATATGATCTTACTGACCACCCCTACCGCTGTGAAAGTTGAAGGCATCGCCGCGTGGGTGCATGTCTCTCACATTAAGAGAGCCCACCCCACCCAAAGATGACAGCTGGATCATACAAAAGACTGACAACCCTCTTAAGCTTCACATCCGTCGCGGTTGTGCTGACACTGCTAAGCCAAATCCAGCTAAGTAATGGGGCCCTAGACTCTAATCCTCACCAACCCCATAAACTAACTTGGGAAATAACAAACCCAGGGACAGACCAGACCTATCCCTTGGCCACATCAGAGTCCCCCTTATGGCATTGGTGGCCAGACTTAACTTTTGACCTATGCCAACTAGCTACTTATGACTGGGCCCGTACACTGACACCCGCGGAAAACCGAGACAAAAATAGTCCATTACAGTAAAAAAAAAGGACCTCATTTTAGAGGGAGTCGAAGAAAGTCGACCACCCTGTAACAACCATCCCATGGTATATTTGCCCAGGCCCTAGAACTTGGGGATGTGGTGGCAAGGAGTCTTATTTTTGTTCCCAATGGGGATGTGTGACCAGTACAAACGGGGGATGGGCAACCAAAGACCAAAGACGATGACTTAATTAATAAAACTTGTCTTTTGACTCTTGCAGCAACCTCTCGGTCCTCGTGGTTCTTCTTGGGGTGGGTGTAGAGTCCATGTAGATAATGCGGATCAAGCAGATATGTGGCAGGAGGTAGTGCAGATTAGGTTCTACTGAGGAGCAGTTGTTGGAACCGAAGTCCCTGTTTATCACCCACCCAGACCCGAGAAGAACAACGAGACTGAGAGGTTGCTGCAAGAGGCATAAAGCAAGTTTAATCTGGCTCGCCAGGACTGTCCTTCTTGCAAGCAGGAAGGAGCAGCCCCGACTGAGATAGGGGTAGGGTTTTATAACGAAAGTAGTCACAGCAAACTCTATGGGAACACGGCACACAATAAAGTTAACCACCAAATGTTCTTTTGTTGATAGCGGTGTCTCTGGGCAGTTGAGTTAGTGGGTGATAAAGCTGACCACCAAATGTTCTTTTGCTGATAGCGGAGTCTCTGGGCAGTTCCGGTACTGCCCAGGGTGGAGGGTGGAATGGCATGTCCCACCCGAGATCACGTAAACAAGGTGGCGCCTTTGGGCTGGCACCAGCGGGAAGTTTTAGAATGCGCGCGGGCGGAGAGCTAGGTGCTGGGGGAAGGGAAGCCTATCTTAAAGTCCCATATTTGGCATTCTCAGCGGAAGTTTTAGAATGCGCGGGCAGAGAGCTTGGTGCTGGGGGAAGAGAAGCCTATCTTAAAGTCCCACACAGTTGCTTGTGCAGCTGAAGCAAGCTGCTTATTCTTACAAGGGTGAGGACTGTCTTATGTCATGTGGGTATGTGGCAGTTTGCTTGCATGTTCCTGACTGTGGTCACAGACTGAGGGCTTCAGGAGGAGCCATTTCTCTTAGTCTAGCTTGGGTGAGCTCTTACCAACACGAAGAGCCAAGGAAACTGTCCACGTCATATCCACTGCAGCAACAGAGAGAGTGAAATAAGGAGAGAGAGAAGGAGAAAGAGAGAGAAAGATAGAGAGTGAAAGATAGAGAGAGAAGACAGAGACAGAGAATCCTGACATGAAAACAAGCAGGTCCCATCATCTATACTGAAGAATGCCAATTGCTTGATTCACCTTCCTCCACCTTATCCACTTACCTAAGAAAAACTCCCCTCCACCATGGGTAAGCATTCCATATCAATTATACAATCCCATGCAGACTTGCTGAGTCCTTAACTAACACTTCTTCATAACTGTGTCCACAGTTCAAACCTTCAATTAACAAACTGAGAGATTGTGGAATTCTCACGGGGTGTCATGCTGTTCTTCAAAAGAGATCATGTCCTGTACTCATAAAGAAAAAATGTTCCCCTCTTGTAAATTCCCTTGTAGGTGACCTTTTCTTACTCCGCTCAAACACAGAGATGATAGCCTACTCTCCTCTCTTCACTATGCTGAGTGCCTACACCTTTCACCTGGTTGCATCATGTTCTTTTCATCAACTCTGATTCATTTCACACAGTTCCTCACAACTGTTTCCCCTTAGAACCTAAAGACATGGCTTAAGGACTACATCAAGATGATGTGGGTCACAGTGGATTCCTATAGATCTGAGTCCTTAGTGTAGAGAACACTTCTGCTTCTCAAGGGGATTCACAAAAAAAGGACAAGATAGTAAAAATGAACTCAATGATCCCAAAGGACCATATCTCATAGAAACAGATCAGGACCTCATCCCTGCAAACACACCTGAAATTTTGCAAGTGCAGAAAGTACAGCCCAGTGCAGCTGTACTGGATGGAAGTGCTCAGAAATGTATGTAAGAACCTGGGCCACAACAACTGCTCTAGAGAGCACAGATGGACACTAGAGATGCCCCATGGCTGGGCTTTACCTTGCTTATCCAGAGAGTCTTCTGTGCATATGGTATACTGAATTCTTATTGAAAAATTTGAAGTTATTCTGACATCTGTCTATCATCTCTTCTATTGACACAGCAGTTTATTGTCAGTTCAACATTTGTTTATATCTGTAATAGTGATGTTGACAAATAAGCACACCAAGAATTTCAGGGCCTGAGCGAAACCCAGGGGATTAAATTCAACAGGCTTTTAAAGTGTCTTTCACCTTCAGAGTGAAATGTGGAAGTGACTTGGTTGAAATAAAGACAGCAACACATGCATAGGAGAAACCATGTGAAGCTTCCCAACACTCCATTGCAAGACAGCAGCCTGATTCTATTCCCAGACTCACCTCAATAGAAACATCATCTGTGAGAACATATCTGCACTGCCCAGGAAGAATGTGGACACTCAGGGTTAATAAGCTCTTATGAGTTACTCACATGTGCCAGCCATGCAGCTGTGCCTCCTGCTGAGGTGCTGCTGATTTACATACCCAGAGCACAGACCACTGCCCTGAAGACTTTATCAGGCTGGTCACACCCTGTGCAGGGGTCAGTCCCAGTCAGGACACAGCATGGACAAGAAGACCCCTGCTCAGCTTCTGGGGCTCCTGCTCCTCTGGCTCCCACTTAATGAAGGACAGTAGGGGGGGTTCCAGCCCAACATGAGCAGTGCTGCAGGATGTTTAGGGAAACTCTGCTACTGCATAGTTATCAATTTGCCTTGTCTTGTCTGTGTTTATTTCCAATGTCACTTGTTGTGTGACATTCAGATGACCCAGAGTCCATCTGTGGCATCTCCAGGAGACAGAATCACCATCAACTTCAAAGCCAGTCAGGGTATAGGTAATGACATACGTTGGTATTGACAGAAGCCAGACAAGCTCTTCAACTCCTGATCTATGGTGCAACTTATTTGCAAACTGGTCTCCTCAAGGTTCAGTGGCAGGAGATCTGGACAGATTTCACATGACCAACAGGAACCTGCACCCTGAAGACATTGCAACTTACTACTGTCAACAGTGTTACACTTGGCCTTCCACAGTGATAAAGGACATTACACAAATCGCCCAGAGAAGCAGATGGGGGAGGCTGGGCTGCATGAACCTCCTTTAGGTGAAATGTTCCTCAGACACAGCCAGGCTTCCAGCTCACTCTGTGGTTTACCAGGCAGTGCCAAGGAAGGTTTGCTGAGCTGCCAGTGTTTTCCCTACTTGGAGCCCCAGCAGCAGCAGCCTAAAACAATATCTCCTGAATTTTAAAGGACAAAAGTACATTTCATGTGGCATTTGTTTTGTGACAGTTTTTGACACTTATAGCGAACAAGAAGCAAGTATAACCAGCAAAGATTTCCTTAAATTAGGAAAAGGGAATCTTTAAAATAATGTTTGATTCCCACATGATAACTGTATGCTCTTATTGGGTATAATTATAATGTGTTCTGTGTATGTATACAATGGTAAAGATCAAGAAAGCATAATAACCATAGCATATTTTGAGCACATATCATTACTTTTTAGTGAACCTTTCAAAGTCTTGGACGTCTCCTACTGAAAGATAGAGTTTGTAGAAATTAGACAGTCTGTGGTCCTCCGCCAGGGACAAGAATCCACATGACATAAAGGACATAAACTGTCTGCATCTGTGTCTGCATAATCATGAGGTCGCCAGGCCTGTGTAAGGAATCCAAGGATGAAGGTGGTGATGGTCTCAGCTATCTGGCATTTCACAATTGACTTTCTTCCCTTATGATTGAACTTACCGTCTCTGGCAATGTAATAATATAGGATCCTTCTCTTCTGAGTCGAAGTCTCAGGCCTCTCTTTGAACAACTCTCTGGGGAACCAAGAAGAAACACATGGTTGACAATCATGTTCCTATTATAATAATGAAAGCTCATAGCTGATAGATTTGATCTCTACCTGACAGTCAGAAATATACAACTCTGGGATGTCCCTGGAACACACCTGGAAGTATTAATAAACACAATTCACAACCCTGGGGAAATGACAAGAAAATTTCACTATCATATGGAAAATAAGATCTTTAGGGATTGGAGAGATGACTCAGGATTTAAAGTGAAAGGCAAAGGGCCTGAGTTTAAATCTTGTGATTCTATGTGAAAATGCTATTTACCCTGGAAGGCAGAGCCTGTGATATGCTACATCAAGGCAAAAAGAAGGTAGAACAATCCAGGATTATTCCCAGTGTCAATTTTGGACTTCGTAAGCACAAAAACTCAAGAGCTATCTTGTAAGCACACATAGGTACACAGAAACACATACACCCATATGCCCATATGCACAGAACACACACACATACACATACACACACACAGACACACACACACACACACACACACACACACACACACACACAAAAGCATGGGAAATAATTAGAAACTTCATTATCAAATTTGTAGAAATGAGGATAGGGAGCTATGGGAGGCTCATATGGTTGATTTTAACTAGAATAGAGTGAACTGATTGTCCACACATTGGAAGTTGGTAAATAGAGCAGTTACTCTTTCTGCTGCATGGAGAGGAGACTCAAACTGAAGTAAAGGGAGATTTATTTCTACATCATTATGTGTGGGCAGGAGGCAAATGGTCGAGCAGGCAACGGGGTCACCTCCCAGACCCCGGGAGTCAAGCGAGAAGCAGCACACATATTTATTTCTACAAACTTTATTATCTATGTTTTCAGTCACCTGAAAGTAGATTGTATTCCCTGTTCCTGGTCATTACTGATCCAGCACTGCTAGAGAGAAGCTGAGATGTTGGTAAGAACATCACTCGAGCTGGCCCTTCTCTCTGCATTGCATCTGTTCTCTGAAAGAGTAAAAATGCTGGCTATAATTTTCATTCATGAATTTTTTATACTGTCAATTACTCCTGAGTGAATGATGCTTACAGGCCCACAGTACAACCTTATATCACACACACTGACATGGTTTTTCAGGCTACAGTTATGGGGAACATACTATGACTGGTGATGCATCCCAGGCAGCAGTAATTTCATTGGCATTCCTAGGAAGAAGCATACTTGGGAATTTCTGACATTTGTGTATGTTCACCTTTCATTCTATCCCAGCAACTGACAATGGTCCATCAGTGCTGTCATGGTTTAAATATAAGTTGTCTCCCCTGGGTCAGGTGTTTGAATCCTTAGCTCTTGTCAACATTTGGGAAGATCATGGATCCTTTGGGAGGTGGAGCCTTGCTGAAGGAAGACATGTCATAGGTGGCAGCCTTGAAGTGGTTTAGCCACTTCCTGCTAGTAGTCTGCTCTAGCAGTTTGCAGCATGGGTGAGCTCTATCAGCATTCAGGATGGATATGATTTAACCCTCTTCTAGCTTCCACTGCCTGCCATGGCATTTCTGCCATAAAGGGCTATATCTTGCCTCTGGAATCATAAGTCAAATAAATCTCCCTTTACTTCAGTTTGAGTCTCCTCTCCATGCAGCAGAAAGAGTAACTGCTCTATTTACCAACTTCCAATGTGTGGACAATCAGTTCACTCTATTCTAGTTAAAATCAACCATATGAGCCTCCCATAGCTCCCTGTCCTCTGCTGCCATAGATGTCATTTCACATTTTTTGTTTTTTAAGTTAAGTAAATATCTTTACTTATATATGTCTCTGCATATATGTATCAACTTGTCTGACTACGTGTCATTTATCACCATTTACCTTTCATCTATCTATCTAATATTTACCTATCATCTGTCTATTTTTCTACTATACATCGCCTATTTATTATCATCAATTATTGATCTTTGTATCGTCTATCTATCTATTTATCTATCTCTTGATCAATCTATGTACAGTTTACTTATTATCTGTCTATGTTTTTATGATCTGTCATCTATATGTACCATCTATCTATGCATTATCTATCTCTATTCTTCATCTATGTGTGTATCTATATTTCTATCTGTCTATTGCAGTTACATCTTATTCTATTACCTTTTGCTTGTGCTAATGTTCTACCACACTAAGATATTCAGGATAAATTGGAATACCTTTACCTTTAAAAATATCTGCAGGTATCAAATATGGAAAGTTTCTTAAAATTCTTTTCATCTGGGGAAATGATTTTTTAGTAATCTGTTGCCGAATCCCCCACCAGGCCAACCGGGGGAAGAGGGGAAACGGCGGGGCTGCGTGGGCACGAGGCAAATGGTCGAGCAGGCAACGGGGTCACCTCCCAGACCCCGGGAGTCAGGCGAGAAGCAGCGCACAGATGAGGAGTTGGCTGCAGACTCAACTTTACTCAGGAAGTGTTTGGGCTATCTATCACTATTGTTTTTCTAATAGACTGTAAGTTTTCTTTCATACAAGTTTTCTTAAAGGTTTTTTCATATATTCCCGAAATAATAAAGCTTGCTTTCCAGGTCTCAGATCATCCATTCAGGCCTCAGATATTCCTAAGATCACCAAGCCCGTGGTAAGCTTGGCTGTCCTCTATTGAAGTTATGACTTAGTAACTTACAATTGTTAGGTTCTGATTTATGTCTTCCCGGGTCTTCTGGATCATTTCTCCACCTGCCTCACCTACGGCCTCTACGCCTGCCCTGCCTACAGCCCTTCTGCCTGCTCCTGCCCTGACAAAACCTTTTCTCTGCCACTGCTTGAGTTTCCCTTTGGGACCATGATTCCTTCTCTGTGATGGTCTCATGACTGGTAGTCAGTGATGGGTGAGGCTCCACACAAGGGTGGTGACCAACCTAATACGGGCACAGTTGCCTATATTCCACACAGCTGAAGAGGCTCGAGGTTGCCCCAGCTATCATGGTCCCCACTGAATAAATTTTATAAATAAAAGGGTGAAATTGTGGCACTATCAATTTAGGGAGGCCCTAGCCCAGGCTCCCAAATGCAGGAGGTCTGACTACAGTTAAGCCTGAGAAGAAACCATACAGGCAGTGGGATGGACAACAAAATGGCAGGTGGATGAACAACCAGTGAGAAGGAGGGATGAATAACCAATGGGAAGCGGCCATCTAACCTGGACACCCAGTAAACAGCTGAATGATTGGTGGCTGCTCCCCCTTCTCCCCTGAGTAAAGGGGTGGCCACAGCTGATTGGACCCCGACCTTATATAAGCCCAAACACTTTCTGAGTGAAGTTGAGTCTGCAGCCAACTCCTCATCTGTGTGCTGCTTCTCGCCTGACTCCTGGGGTCTGGGTGGTGACCCCATCGCCGGCTCGCCCATTTGCCTCATGCCCACAAGGCCCCACTGTTTCCCCTCTTCCCCCAAGCTAGCCCGGTGGGGATTCAGCAACAGTAACCCATCTGAGATGAAAAGTTAGCAAGAAAACATCATAAGTACATGAGGTGAGCAAAGTGCACACTACTCATGGAAGAGCAAATTCTGTCCAGTCACATTTTTAACAGAAAACATGTTCTTTATTTGATCTTAGTCAAAGGTACAGAAAACATGTTCTTTACAGGCAAGATGTGCTATTCCCTCTGGTCTGGGATAATTTGGTCCTGGCAAAGGCTGAGCCAGCCCTGCAGATGTGCCTAGCTTTGACCAGACCCAGATGATTTGCATGTGCTGCAGAGCACAGCCCACTGCCTGAGGGCTTCTTACTTAAACTGATACCAACAGAAACTAGGCAAAGCCCCTCAACTCCTTATCTAAGGTGAAAATTCTGCCATCTGGTGTCTGACCCAAATTTAGTGGTAGTGACTCAGGAACAGATTTCACTCTCAACATCAGCAGCCTGGAATTTGAAGACACCGCCATTTATCACTGTCCATGAGACAGCAGGGTGGGTCCCACAGTGTCACAAGTCCTAACCTAAACCATGAGAGGAAGCAGAAGTGCACAGTGCTCTCCCCAGAGCTTCCTAGGGGTTTATTGATATTCTGAGAAAATAGTTCAAATGGTGTCAGTTGCAAACAACTGGAAGGTTTCCATAAACCAGCTGAGTGATTTTCTTCTTACTCTTTCCTCCTTCTAGTCTCAGGAGTGCAGGCACGACAATGATTCTGCAAAGCCAGTGTGAGTAACAGGTGTCGATCCTCAGTGGTCTGGGTCATGGAACCGATGTTTATGCCCAGAGTCAAAGAGGATCCACTGCTGGTTTTTCAAATAAAATTTTATTTTCATTAAAGATGATGCAAATTTATACATCTAAAGATTTTTTTAGTTGGCAGATGATAATATTATAGTGTATGGGGCATATCGTGGTGCTTCAATCCAAGTATATATCTTATAATAAATAATTAGTTAAACTAGAAAATCTACCAACTTTACATTTTCCTGGTGAGAATTCAAGTGATTTTTTTCTATCAAAAGTGCAGATACTAGAAATGGCAGATCACCTAGTCCTTCACCAACAGCAGTCCTGCCTTTGCTGCAGATGCCATAATCCACCTGAGTACACTGTGCTCAGAACTGTCTGGGAAATACAACAATGAGGTGTTAATTTCCATCATTTTACCTGAACTTCCACAGATACCATGGAGAATACAGATTGTTCCTTTTTTAGACTCTGAGTTTCAGGCAGGGTCCTTGTCCATCAACTCTAGAGTGAACCACAGCAGAAGAGATGTCAATGCCGCTGTGCTTCCAGAATGGTACTGCTGGCAGTGCACTGACATTGGTTGGTTCACTGGGGTTGGTACTTCTCAACTCTCAGGATTTTGATATTTAGGTATAAATCATGGAAGACTCACAGAAGTGTTTCTAAATATTATTTAAAAGTCTAGATTTTATTGTCATGTGATAAATAGAAAGATCAGAAACGTCATGTCTTATGCATAGCATTTATGTTACAAATAATAAACTAAACAATAAAAAATCTATGCAGTTGGAGAAGGACTTCTTGAGAAAAAAAGGTTTTCAGTCAAGTGGAGAAAGTGACAGAAGGTGTTTGGTGTAAAAATAATTCTTTACTTACCTGCCCAAGGAATGATCCCATGTACTGTGGGTTATGTCCTTCCATAACAATTACATAATCTCTTGCACACTCACCCAGAACTTGCCTTAATGAAATAATTCTTCATAGGTATGAATGAAAGTTCAACTCTCAATTCTCATGTTGACACCTGCACCTAACTAGTGACCATGTGATCAATAAACCTATTAGAGTCACTGAAGTATCTTCAAGTTTAAGTTCAAAAGGCCAGTGAGCCCCAGATATTTCATTCAGTTCAAAAAAATAATAAATTTCATAGTCTGTGGAAACTGTTTTAGTTTTCCATTTTTCCATTTTGAGTCCATGATGATGTCCATCATTTGCTTCCCCATCATGGGCATCTGCTGAGAACGTGGCTCAGACTCAGCCTGGCTATAATGCACACTTCTCATCTTCTGGTAGAAATGCTCAGAGATATTTGTTTGCATGTGACACAAGTGTCCTGTCATTCAGCTCCAGCTACTCCATCATGACAGACCATTGGTAACATTTAGATTTTTCCCCATGGTACCAATATTTATTTTATTTTTAAATGTATACCTTTCATGGAAAAGTAGTACAGAAAGGATTCTATATGAGAAATTGTTAGGGTCATTTGGTCAAAGGCATTGAAAGTACAGATATTTTGTCTGTAATTACACTTTTCTAAGTTAATGTGGATCAAAAAATTCCTATTCCTGCAAGTTTTGATTTCATCACTTCGATACCATTAAGAGATAGTCTTTAAAAGTATGAAAGCTGGAATTTCAAAACAACATGGGGGATTTTTCAAATGCCCACAAAAACACACAGATTGATGCAAAAGGATGTCTTAATGTCAAGATTTAAAACTATGTCCAGCTTGAAGTAAGGACAGCACACCATAATACAGCAGAGAACAAATGGTTCTGGTTTAGGCATAGATTTGATGAATTTGGGATAATAATAGAAATAGTTGTTACTGATGCAGTCACGTAAAGAAGGCCTTTGGATTCCTGTGAAGAATCATTGATTAAAGGAAGATGGTCTAAGTCACAAGATCCAACTTGCACTACTGCAAGTTTCATAGAAAATTAACAGATGAAGCAAGGCTTTGTACTTTCAGTGTCAAAGGTGTAGTCAGACTCAGAGACAAAAGATCTAAAGCCATGTCACTTATTCCCATTCATCCAAGCATCTCACAAAAAAAGAACATCTGAAACTAACTCTGCTCCAAGATGTGACCCAGTAGAGTCCACATATGCATATTGGGAACATGTGACATGAAGTGACCTGAACCTGCAAAGTGAGAGAAATGTTCAGGGTGCAGATGCACATGAAGGAAGCCTGTGGAGCTGACAGGGTCCTGCAAGCATCCTGAGTTTGTAGAGATATCTGCCTTTCCTCATAGGCTCATCACTTTGGCACATCTTTGCCTGGTGTGTTCCTCTCTCTGGATCAGATGATACATGGGTTCCTTTGTCAATTTTTCAAACCTTACAGAACAATCAAATATCAGATGATCGCCTACTTTAGTAGAAAGTTGGACTCTTTTTCTGTGTAACTTTGTCACTTCCTCTTCTCACTCTGAAGCTTCTAAAATACAAGATTTGTACTATGCTCTTTTGAATCCTGTTAGAAGTTACTTACATTTTCATTTCCTACCTCTTTATACTTGATGTCACTACTGTTTTGGCCATTAATACTGAAGCAGTGAAAATGCTGATAAATTATTTTCATAAAGAGAAAAAAATGTTTTGAGTTATATGTAAACTAATTCTTTGTGTAATCCAATGATGAAAACACGAAAATGCATGTGATACACACCTTGTAATCAAAGGAGTTCAGGAAGTACATATTTTAAATGCAATTATATAATAATACTTGTAGATCAATCATGAGTACACCAGCTACATGTGACACCTTTTGCAGTAAAGGATATTTCTATACCTAGGAGTAGAGAATGCTGATTCTTTTCTGGGAAATAAAATGAATATGATTTGAGTTCCTATCACAACGTAAGGAAACTCATTGCAGATGTGATGAAAATTTTGTTGTAAAATAGAAAGACCAAATATAAACAAAGGTTTTATGGCAGATGGTTGTAGTACCTACCATGAAAGACCAGCATTAGAGCATCTTCTACATATATATCCACAAGTCTAGTGTGTGTGTCTACACATGTCACAGTTATATACAGGTGTAAATATGATTATAGAAGGTTTGAGCTCTACGTAAAGTTGTGAGGAAAAAATAGAGTCAAGTTAAGCCCTAAGCAAGTCTACAGTATATTGAACAACTGATGTGGAGGACACAACCCACAGTGGGTGGGTCTAGTCCCCAGACAAGAACAATATGGAGGGAGCTGGTTAAGGAAGGTGACATAATTTGGCACACTCTGCCAGATATGAATTTCTGGTAAGTGAGGATTTTTGAGTTTGTCAGAAGTCTATGAATATGATGTGACCATTTCCCTTGGCCTATGGTATTTATATGAACCCGTCTGCCAAGCTGGACTAGAAGATGTTGCTGGGCAATTGTAAGAAAGCATAAAACCCAATGTACTTCTCTTAAGCAGTTTGTTTGTGACTTTATAGATATCCGGTGCAGTCATATTGCAATGCATGTCTTTGCTACTTCAGCATACAATCCTGTTTGACAGATAGAAAATATGTCCCTTTGTCAGCATATCCTGAGCATATAGTGGGAAAAGTTTCTGTGAGTACTGATATTGTTTTGAAGGCATCTACCATGGTGGGGAACTGCAACCAGAAATTCTAGGAAGTAAGTAACTCACACCTTCCTTCAGTTGTTTGGTCCTGCATTTGTTCAGCAATGGGAAGATGAGTCTGATAGTCATGGATGTTATGGTATAGAGAATACAAGTCCACAAATCTGGAATTAATACAGAGGAACGATTGGTCAAAGGTGCCTGTATTTAAACTGGAAACCTGTGCTTCATCCCAGGAGTCCACATTTTGGCATTAATTGAACTACTAAATTTTCATAACTGTCCCCAGAGCACAAACCTTCAATTATCAGGTTGCCACATATGTGGAATTATCACAGGGTATCATATTCATTCTTCACCCAGAAGTCGTGTCCCATACTAATTAATGGAAAATATTCCCCACTTGTAATTTCCCAGGTAGCTGAACTTTTCTCAGTCTCCTCAAACATAGCGACCAGAGCCAAATTTTGCTCTTCTCTATGCCGAGTGTTTTCACCTTTCCCCTTGTAGCATCATGGTCTTTTCAACAACTCTGAGTCATTTCACACAGGTGCTCATAACAGTTCTCCCTTAGAATCTAAAGACATTGGTTAAGCACAAATACGTAGAAGATATGTGTCCCATTGGAGTCTTTGTTGTAGAGAACACTTCTGTTTCTGAGGTGAATCACACAGAAAGAATAAGAAAGTATGACTAGACCCAAAGGACCATCTCACACAGAAAAGTATAATGACCACAGCAGTGGAAACAGACCTGATTTTGCAAGTACAGAAAGCACAGCTCTAGTGTAGCTGTGAGGGATGGAGGTGCTCAGAAATGTCTGAAGGAACCTATGGGTCACAACTACTGCTCTAAAGAGCTCAGATGAACACTAGAGACACCCTGAGGCCTGGCTTTACCTTGCTTATCCAGATATTATGCTGCATATATGTATACTGAATTGTTATTTGAAAATTTGAGTTCTATGTAACATCTGTCTATCATCTCTTCTATTGACAGAGGTGCTTATTTACAGTTTCACATCTCTTTCTATCTGGAATAATGGTGTTGACAAATAAGCACACCAAGAACTTCGGGGCCTGTGCAAAGCCCATGGGATGAAATCCAACAGGCTTTTAAAATATCTTACACATTCAGAGGAAGATAGACTTGGCTGAAATAATACTAGTAAGAAATGCTTAGGAGAAACCATGTGGAATCGTCCCACCACTTAATTACCAGACAGCCGCATGAGTCTGTTCCCTGACTTCTCCCAATAGAAACATCATTTCTGAGAACAAATATGTTCTCCACTTGAAGAATGGGGACACTGTGTTTTAATGAGCCCATGCAGATTCATTCACATGTACCAGCCCTGCAGATGTGCCCATTGCCCAGCTGTTGCTAATTTGCATACCCAGAGCACAGCCCACTGTGCTGAGGACTTTGTCATGCTGGTCACACCATGTGCAAGGGTCAGTCCCAGTGAGGACACAGCATGGATATGAAGACTCCTGCTCAGCTTCTGGGGCTCCTGCTTCTCTGGCTCCCAGGTAATGAAGGAGAGCACCAGAGGTAGGGGTGATGTTTCCCAGCTCAATGTGAGCAGCGCTCCCATTGGATGATTAGGAAAACTCAGCTATTATACATACATACATATACATACACATACACACACACACACACACACACACACACACACACACATATATGTAACCTCCTATTTTTGTTTACTTCCAGTGTCAGGTGTAGGCTGCGATGTTCAGATGACCCAGACTCCATGTGTGGATGCATCTCCAGGATTCGCCATCACATGCAAGGTCAATCAGGGTATAGGCAATAGGTTGTATTGGTATCAACACAAGCCAGGAAAAACTCCTCAACCCCTCATCTATACTGCAAGAAATTTGCAGACTGGTGTCCCCTCAAGATTCAGTGACAGTGGATCTGGGATAGATTTCACTCTCACCATCAGCAACCTGCAGCCTGAGGATTTTGCAAATTAATACTGTCAGGAGGATAAAAGTTACCCTCCCACATAAACCACACTGAGAAGCAGAAATATGAGGCTTGATCACTCCAACTCTTCCTCTTTCATGTGCATCTGCTGAGATCTTGGCTCAGATGCAGCCTGGCTGTGCAGCTTCTGGTGGATCGTCTTTTGGAAACCGTCAAGGAGGCTTGTGTGCATATGAACCAGACATCCTCTCATTCGGCGCAGGAACTGCTTCATGACCAAGGATTTGAAAACGTTCAGATATTTTCCCTATCATCCAAAGTATTGTGGTTTGAATGGAATCAGTTGCTCACAGGCTCATGTGTTTGAATCCTTACATATTGTCAATGTTTGGGAAGGTCATCTTTGAGAAATGGATGATTGGTGGAGGAAGACACCAGTCAGGAGCCTGGCCTTGAAATTTGTGAGCCCCACACTTCTTGCACTAACAGTTGACTCTTGAAATCTAAAGCATGCGCAATCTGGATGGACCTGACATAATCTAGTTATCCTGCCATAATGGCTAGTCTGCCATATGTTTCCCATACAATGGACTGTATCTCTCCTCTGGAACCCTAAGCCAAATAAATATCCTTTTGTCTCCAAATTGATTGCATAGGGTAGTCTCACAGTAGCAGAAGAGAGTAACAGCTACAACAACTTTCTACTTTGTCTTCTTCTTGTACACCTTACTGCATAAAGTAGTAGAGAAAGGATTTTCTAGTAGATATTCTTAGTCTTAGCTGGTCAATGGCAATGAAAGTGCTGGAATTTTGGATGATATTACACTTTTCTAAGTTAATGTCAGAAAAAAGGATGCTATTTGCTGTAAGTTTGATTTGCATCACTGGATGCCACTGAGACATAATCTTTATAATTATGAGAGTGGTCATTTCAAAACAAAATAAGGCATTTTTCAAATACACTCAGAAATATCCAGAATATCACAAAATGGTTGTGATAGTGTCAGAAATTTAAGAATCTATACATAGGATGGATGGGAAGGCCATTGGATTCCTGTGAATAATCATTGAGAAAAGGAACATGTTGTAGCTTATACTCCTGCAAGTTCATTGGATGTTAATGTATGAAGAAAGGTATTGTATCTAAAATATCAAAGTTGTAGTGACATTCAAGGGCAAAAGACCTGAAGTCATATGACTGATCTCACTCAGCCAAGAATCCCTGAATAACACATCTGAATCCCACTAAACGAGTGACCAACAGAAGCCACGTATTTCACTTTGGAAACATGCAGCCAGAAGTGACATTGAAAGCACAGAGAGGTCTGGGTCACTGGTACAATAAAGCAGTGTAGAGAGTCCAATGCTTAGGGTGCAGATGTACATGAGGGAGGCCTGTGGAGCTGACAGGATCCTGCAAGCATCCGGAGTGTTTAGAGATATCTGCCTTCCTTCACAGGTTCATCACCTTGGCACACCTTAGCCTGTTAGGTTCCTCTCTCTGTGTCAGATTGTAAATGTGCCCATTGTAAATCTGTCATGTATCGCAGAAGAATGGAAGGCCAGATGAACATCTACTCAAGGAGAAAGTTGGAAATTTTTCTGTGTAACTTTAAACCATTTCCTCTTTTCACTCTGATGATGTTAACACACCAGCTCTCTACTGTACTCTTTTGACTTTGTGATCCATCGTGTCAGTTGATTAGATTTTCTTTTCCTATCTCCTTATACTCGGGTATAAAGATTGCTTTCTACATATTCTAAGTCATATTTAAAAGGTGAAAATATTAATAAAATAATTTTAGACAGAGACAGAGAGAATCCTCACCTGCAAGACCTCCACGTCTCACCAAGTACACTGAAAAATGCCAACTCTCTGAATTTCCTTCTTCCAACTTATTCAGTTACCACAGAAAAAGTCCCGATCACTATGGTGAGCCTTCCATATTGATTATACAAAATCCTGCAGGCGTGCTCAGGCTTAACTCAACTAACAATTTTATCTAACTGTGCCCAGAACTTATACCTTCAATTACCAAGCTCACACTTACATGGAACTATCACCCAGCACAGCTGCACTAGGAGCCATGCTTCTCCTTTACCAGAGGTCACATCTTCTATTCAGGAATGGAAAATATTCCCCCGCTTCAAAAACTGCCATGTAATTGACCTTTTTCACTCCCTTCATGTTGGGCCCACCCAGAATTTGCCCAGGTCATGGCCAAGCACATGGGACTAAAGATGGCCCTGAGAACTCGTGTCCTGGGCATAACCCTGATCACATTACAGAGAATCCTAATTGGCTTTCAGGTATTGACCTGCCTTCCGTGCTGCGTTACATTGGATGTGACCAATAGTACCTGAAGGATGTGTTGAACGTTGACACAATTGGCTTCCCTTTTGGTGCCTTGTGGATTTTGTCTATATAAGCTGCTTTGTTACCCCCAATACACTGAGATTTTGCTCTGACAAACTCCCCATCCATGGCCAAGTCTCTGGAGGGTTGAGGCAGAGGGTGGGTGGCAGAACTTACCTTCCTTCGTCATCGCAGCCAGGAGCTGTGTAATCATGTGAATGAGTAGGTGGTGGACCCTGCACCCTCACAAAGAGTGCTGTGCTGAGTGGCTTCACCTTTCACCTTCTATCATCACCTAGCATCTAGAACATTGGTTAAGCACTGACATAGAGATTATGTGGTACACAGCGCATTCCTACAGATCTAAGCCCTTGGTTTATAGGATATATTACTTCTCAAGGGGATTCCTGCAAAAAGAACAAGGAAGTATAAATGGACACAATGGACCATCTCACACACAATGAGCTGTAACCACAGTGCTGGAATCACACCTAAGATTTTATAAGTGCAGAAAGCACAGCCCTAGTGCAGCTGTGCTGGGTGGAGGTGCTGGAAATGGCCATGACGACCTGAGTCACAAATACTTCTCTAGAGAGCACAGATGGACACTAGAGGTGCCCCATGGCTGGGCATTACCTTGTTTATCCAGACACTATTCTGTGCACACTGTATACAAAATTCTTATTGAAAAATTTGAGGTCTATCTGACATTTGTCATTCATCTATTACTACAGACAGTTATTGTCAGTTTCACATCTGTTTATATGTGTAATATTGATGTTGACAAATAAGCACACCAAGAAGTTCAGGGCCTCAGCAAAACCCAGGGTATTAAATGGAACAGACTATTAAAATGTCTTTCACAATGAGAGGAAGACTGACGTGGCTGAAGTGAAGGTAGTAAGAAATGCATAGGAGGAAACACCAGAAAAAAAACAATCTCTCCACTCCCAGACCACAACCTGACTCTCCCCAACAGAAACATCACCTCTGTGGGCAAATCTGCACTGTCCTGGAAGAATGGGGACAATTCAGGCTACTGAGCATTTGCAGAGTCACTCACATGTGCCAGCCCTGCAGATGTGCCCCCTGCCCATCTGCTGCTGATTTGAATACCCAGAGCACTGAAGACTTTATCAGGCTGGTCACAGCCTGTGCAAGGGTAGACCCAGTAAGGGCACAGCATGGATATGAAGACCCCTGCTCAGCTCCTGGGGCTTCTGTCCTCTGGCTCCCAGGTAATGAAGGACAGCAGGAGGTTTCCTAGGCAATGTGAACAGCGCTTCCCTGATTTTTAGGAAAACTCTGCTATTACAGAGTTATCAATATTCGGTATCTTATTTTTATTTCTTTTCAATGGCAGGTGTGAAATGCGACATTTATTTGCCCCAGACTCCATCTGTGGCTGCATCTTGAGGAGACAGTGTCACCATCACCTCCACAGCCAGAGAGACCAGAGGCTATGGCTTATATTGGTATCAACAGAAGCCAGACAAAATTCCTCAAACCCTGATCTATGCTGCAAATGATTTGCACACTGGAGTCTCCTCAAGGTTCAGTGGCAGTAAATCTGGGACAGATTACACCCTCATTATCAGCAATCTGCAGCCTGAAGACTGTGCAACTTACCACTGTTAACAGCATTCCAGTATGACTCCCATAGTGCTATAGGCCATAGCATAAACCTCACACAGAAGCAGAAGTGTGAAGCTGAGTATCAGCTCTCCTGTCCTGGGCATCTGCTGAGAACTTGCCTCACATGCAAGCTGGCCTTGAAGTTCACTTCTGATCGTCAGGTAGAAAGGTTCAGATAGACTTTTCTGCATGTGACACAGATGTCCTGTCATTCAGTTGCATCAATGTTGGGCCCGCCCAGGATTTACCCCAGGCCAAGGCCGAGCACATGGGACTGAAGATGGCGCTGAGGGCAAGGGTCTTGGGCGTGACCTGATCACTTCACAGAGAGCCCTAATTGGCTTTCAGGTATCTACCTGCCCCCTGTGCTGAGTGACATTGAACTTGACCATTAGCACCTGTAGGATGTCTTGACCTTGTGATACAATTGGATGCCTGTTTCTTGCCTTGGTGGCCTTTGTCTATAAAAGTTACTTTTCTCCCCCCAATCAAGTGAGATCTGCTTCTGACAATCTCCCTGTCCTGTGGTGAGTCTCTGGGGGTAGATGCGCAGGTGGGGATGGCTGAACCTGCCTTCATCACAGCCAGCAGCTGTGTGTTTGAGTGAGTGAATGAGTGCGTGAGTGGGAACTGGTTCCCACAAGTGGCGACCACGAAGGAAAGCTTCTGAAATCGGACGGAGCTAAGCAGGCTTTGGGGTAAGTGAAAATTTGGCAAATATGTTGGAATTCAATGTACAGACTGGATCCAGTGCCATTAGCACTCCAGTCCATATTAAGGAGTCGTGGGTTTGACATTTCTGATCCAGGCATTGACAGAGTGTGGAAATGGACTCTTGAGTTGGCTCAGTGGGATCGGGCCACCAACATATTTTCATGGGACACATGGAATAAAATAGAAGGTCTAGCCAGAGAGCGAGAAAAAAATCATAATATAGCGCCTTCCATGGAATTTTATTCCACAATTTCTGCTCTCAAGATGGCTTTCCTTCCCAATCCAATTCAGCCCACACCTGAGCAATGGTGAAGGTAGAGAGGGAGGGGACAGAGCCATTCTGGAGCATGGCTCCAGGGGGGTTTGAGCCAAAAAGCTATGCTGGCCGCCCTGCAAGGGGCTCCACTGAAGAGCCACGTGGTCCCGGGGTACAGGGGAACAGAGAAGTTGCTCTGTATCGGGAAGCTGAGTGGCATGGGACTGTGGGGCTGGGACTAGGCAGGCAAAGCTGTGGGCCCTGCTGAGCCAGGGCTGGGTGGACCTTCTGCCGGACCATGGCAGGGTGCAGGAAACCATGGGGATGATGGACAAGCCTGCTATTTAGAGAATGATAACCCATCACTGTGAGAACGCTGAGAATGTTACACAGAGTTGTGGGCTGCTACAGAGGCACACGGTACCAGTACCAAAGCCGCTACCAGCAGCGGTGGAAAAACTGCACATGACTGCTGCGATGAAGCTGTGCACAGCTGGGAGACAGAGGTTCACAGAAGTGGACCAGCATGTGGGCAGACATGCAGGGACAAGCCGATGCCTGAGGGAGCAGAGCTTCCCATTTGGGAGGGCCAGCCTGAACAGCTCCTTGCCCAAGGCGAGGAAGGGCGGCCCCTACTCCGAGAGCACAAAAAGGATGTGGGAAAGTCACGCGAGAAAGTGCCCTGCTCCCTTTATCAAAGGGAAGAGGGTAGGAGCACTCCGAGAACAGACAGTGGTCCCCTGTATCTGTATTTAACTCTGCTAGGGAGAAAAAGGGATGGAGAAGGATTAAAAGGAGACCCTACTTCCATACCCCATAACAAAAATCCATCCTGACTCTCTGCACGTGGGCACACTGGGCCCCGCCAGGCTAGAGCAGGGAACCCAGGGCTGGAGCCCACATATGCTGAGGCATATCAAGTACATGCCTATCCTGTTAACTTAAATCCAGGGGGCAATCGTTCTACAGTGTGGTATCCTTGGGAAGCAAAAGATTTAAAAGAAATAAAGAGGGCCATGCTAGAGGATGGTCCAAATTCTCCATGGGTTGAGGCCCTCCTTCAAGATCTAGCTCACCAACCCTGTACTACTAAGGACTGGATGGATATGGCCAAAGTGGTGCTCCCCAGTCCCACATTCATTAAGTGGGCAGCGCTATTTAAGAAAGAATGTGGGGTCCAGCAGGCAGCCCTGGAAGCCTCATACCAACACCAAGTCTGCTTGATAGGGTTAGCGGCATGGAAAAAGCTAGATGAAGGTCCTTCTGAAATGCCTCTAGCAGGCATCATGCAAAAACCCGGTGAGACCCTCCCAGAGTTCATTGACTGGGTGGAAAAAAGCCTCCATAGTAAACTTCCCCCAGGCCTTCTAAGGGAACAATTTGCTAAATTGCTGGTATGGGAAGGGATAAATGGGGATCACAAAATAGCGTGTGCAGGTCTTAAGGAGAGATCCATGGGCACCTGAATTATTGCTTCACAGGATGTGGGGACTCAAAAACAACAGAGTCAGAAACTCGCTGCGGCCCTGGAAATACAGACAAAGGCACTGGCCCACACTGAGTCTGCAGGGCCAAGAGGGGAGGGGAAACAATGGAGTTTGTTTTCATTGTGGCCAGGTGGGGTATTTCAGGAGGGAGTGTCCCCAGGGCAAGGAAGGGAAGCCGAGGGAGGTAGGAGGGGCTAAGCCCCCTACAACTCTATGCCCTAGGTGCCACAGAGGGCTTCATTGGAGAAGAGACTGTAGATTGAAATTCGATCTAGAGGACAAGCCATTGTTCACAGAAATCATCAATATTTAAAGGCCAATTACAAAAACAAGTAAGCCAGCACCAACAGCTAGGGTTGGCATTATCTGCCATCAATGTTTTAAATTTTAAATTTTATAAAAGGACAACTTAAATTGAGATCCCAAAAACACTGGGGAAGCCTATCCACCAAACCTTCTGTTAAAGTGCATTGGAAGGACCCACTAACTGGGCAATGGAGGGGTCCCGACCCCTTGATTACTATGGGAAGAGGATTCGGATGTGTCTTCCCAACTGGGAAGTCTTTCCTGATTTGTATTCTGGTAAGGTATCTTAAAATTCTATCCACGGGAGTATCCTCATAAAGGAGACCCAAAAGAAGCATACCCAGACTAACAAGCCAAACCAAGGGACTAAAAGCCCTTGTGGCAGCTTTCTTTGCTTTTCTCTTTCAGAAACTAGCCACGATGTGCTCAAGGAAGATGTTTACTGTGATCCTTATAGGCCTAATTGATATCTAGCCTGGATCGAGTCTATCTGGGTTTGACCTAACATCTAAATAAAAAACAATTGTTCTTTTAATAACTATATTGCTTAAGTGTTTTCTCAGCATATCTTTCAGCAGCGCTCCATCATCGAGACCATGCTACAGGCACCTAAGGCCCTTGAACATCCCTGCCACGCCCCCAAAAAGTTACCTGCTGCCCTGCCTGATGCTGATGCCAACCTGTCTTCTCTGCCATATGCATGATTCCTGTCCAGTGAAAAAATCTCTCCGGTCTAGCTAACTTGTGAAGTGCAGTATACGTCCAATGTGCGATACAGGCCTTTAAATACAGCTCAAACCCTCAAGGTTGGTAAAGCCAACCTCATACAGAGGACTGGTAGCCAGAGACAGGCAAGTGGAAGCTCGTCCATGGATCAACCTAAGACAGGACTTGTAGTATTATACCTGGAGACTACAATATCGCATGATGGGTCAGACCATGGTGGGAGGTTTTTCACGCCTAAGACAGGCACAGTCAATCAAGACCATTTGGTCTGCTTGGTCGCAGGTAGCCTCCTGGACCATCTCATACAAAAACAAAAGAGGGAGATGTTGGGCCTGCCCAGGATTTGCCCCAGGGCATGGCCGAGCACGTGGGACTAAAGATGGCTCTGAGGGCAAGGGTTTTGGGCATAACCTGATCACTTCACAGAGAGCCCTAATTGGTTTTCAGGTATCTACCTGCCCCCTGTGCTGAGTGACATTGAACTTGACCATTAGCACCTGTAGGATGTCTTGACCTTGTGATACAATTGGATGCCTGTTTCTTGCCTTGGTGGCCTTTGTCTATAAAAGTTCCTTTTTTCCCCCCAATAAAGTGAGATCTGCTTCTGACAATCTCCCTGTCCTGTGGTGCGTCTCTGGGGGTAGAGGCGCAGGTGGGAACGACTGGAACCTGTTTTCATCATAGCCAGCAGCTGTGTGTTTGAGTGAGTGAATGAATGCGTGAGTGGGAACCAGTTCCCACACAGAAACTCCATCATGACAGACCACTGTTAACATTTACACTTGTTCCCATAGTACTAACGTTTAATTTTCCTTTTGAATATATCCTTTTAACTCAAAAATCAGTACAGAACGGATTTTGTATTAGTTATAACTAGTGTCAATTGGTGAAAGGCAATGAAAGTACAGGTGTTTTGTATGTAATTACACTTTTCTAAATTAATGTCAGATAGAAAATCCTATTCCAGCAAGTTTGCTGTTCATTACTTGGATACCACTAAGAGTTTTAAAATTATGAAAGTTGGAATTTTAAAAAAATGGGACATTTTTTAAATATGCACCAAAACACACAGGGTAACAAAAAAGAATGTCTTAATGCCAAGAATTTAAGAATACATCCAGTCTATGGTAATGGCAGCATACCTGTAATATAGCAGAGAACAAATGTTGCTCATTTTGGCATAGATTTGATGAATTTGGGATAACAGTAGAGATGGTTGTTACTGATGTAGTCACATAAAGAAGGCTTTTGTATTCCTGTGAAGCATCAATGATTAAAGGAACATGATATAGGTTAAAAGATCCAACTTTCATTACTGCAAGATTCATAGAAAATTAACAGAAGAAGCAAGGTTTTGTATCTTCAGTGTCAAAAGGTGTAGTCACATTCATGGACAAACAGCTAAACCCATGATACTCATTCCCATTCAGTCAAGCATCCCCCAAAAAAAAATCTGAAACCGCTCTGCTCCAAGATGTGACGTAGAACAAGCTAAATCTTCATTTTGGGGACATATGACCTGAGGTGACCTGAACAAATCCAGCCTTGGAGCAGAGAGTGAGAACAATATTCAGGGTGCAGATGTCCATGAAGGAAGCCTGTGGGGCTGACAGGGTCCTGCAAACATCCTGAGTCTGTGGAGATGTCTCCCTTTCCTCACAGGCCCATCACCTTGGCACATCTATGCCTCGTGGGTTCCTCTGTTTGTGTCAGATGATACAAGTGTCCCATTGTCAATTTTTCATGCATTAAAGAAGAATCAAAATCACATGAGCATCTAGTCTAGTAGAAGATAAACTTTTTCTGTGTAACTTTGAATCTTTTCCTCTTCTCAGTTTGATGCTGAGATAAACACAAGTTCTGAAGTTTGCTCTTTTGATTTTGTCAAATGTGGTATGAGTTGCTTAGTTTTTCTTTTATTTCCTTGTGCTTGGGAGTCATGACTGCTTTCAGCATAACCTAATTAATATTTAAGTGTTGAAAATATTAATAAAACATTTTCATAAGAAGAAAAGGATGTCTTGTGTTACATGTAAATTAATACTTTGTATAATACATGATAAAAACATGAAAACATATCTGATTTCTGGCTTGTAGTCAAAGGTATTAGTTAAATACATATTTCAATTGTACTGTTTTAATAACCTCTGGGTCAATCATTGTGCATCAGCTGTGTGCTATATCATTTTGTGGTAAAATAATCTTTCTACGCACAGGAGTAGAAAATTTTTATTTTGGGGGGGGGGGAAGAAAATAAACTTGAGCTGAGTTCCTATCACAACATAAGGAAACTCCTTGTAGGTGTGATGAAAATTTGGTTACTAACCAGATACACCAAATACACAGAAATCTTATGGCAACTACATGAAAGACCAGCTTTCTAGCATGTTTACATATATTCACAGATATAGTGTGTGTGTTTGTGCATGTCAGAATTATTAGGTGTCAACTTGACTATTGAAGGCTTGAGTTCTTTTTATTATTATTTATTCAGTTCTGTGTGTGTGTGTGTGTGTGTGTGTGTGAGTGTGTATGTGTGTATGTGTGTGTGTAGAACCATGGGCAAATTCGGGAACCCCAAGGACACCTCTACCTCCTCCTTGTTTACTCTGCCATGGGATTCACAGGCTCCGCCCTACCAGGACCAGAAACCCAGGCCACCCCCGCTTCAGCCCAGCGTCTATATGTGGGGTCTAGGATCCGAACTCACGATCTTCCCCCTGCAAGGCAGAGGCTTAACCCCTGAGCCACCTCTCCAGCCCCTGAAAGCTTGAATTCTAAAAAAAATTGTTAGGATTAAGGTAGTCAATTAAGCTCTAATCAAGTTGCAGTATATTGATCAACTGGTTGAGAGGGTACAAAACATATAGGTTGGATCTAGTCACTAGTCATGAACAAGATGGAGGGAGCTGGTTAAGGAAGTCTGTATACTTCAGTGTACTCTGCCAGACATGCCGTTTTTTGCCTTTCTCAGAAGTTTATGAGTATTGTTTCATGGCCCCAGCCCTTTCTTCCTCCCGCCCACCTGTCCGCCTGACCAGACAGGACTTGCTCATATTCTTCCAACCCAGGAGCTTGGGTGGGCCACAAAGCCAAGTCCCAGGTCCTAGGTGAACAATTCTGCCATCAACATCAGCTCCTCTGCCTCTCCGTCCCACTGGGGACCCATGAACATGGTCCACAGAAGACACTGCTACTCAGAATTCAATAGAGTCCAAAGGAAACGCAAGCAAAGTTCTAAGGGTCAAAGGCCATACATATGAAGACCTCTACAATCATTTTATCACATGGGAGAGATTCTTCACATCCAGCCCAAAGATAAGTAAACCTCCTTTTTTTCACCTTACTGTTCCTTTCTAGTATTAATCACTGTAGATTAACTTTTCCACATGTAGCCACCCCAAAAACATATACAACTCCAGGGTGTACACTACTCAACCTCACATATCACCAAGATACTAAATCGTACAAGTGCACTAGCATACTAATATTCACACCCTCTCTACTTATCCTGAATTAACTGATGTACTAACAGCCTAATAGCCTCATCTAGGAAATTACAATAAAAAAAGACAAACGTACCCATTCCAAGGCAAGCACTAGAAATAACTGCACAAGTGTGATAATACCAACTAAATGAGTTCATTCAAAAACACACAGAAAATGAAAGGTCCTAAGAAACAATACGACAATGCCCAAGTCCAAGTGCAGATCCATGAGAAACAAAATCCAAGAAGACCAAACTCCCACGAAAAGAATTAACCCCATAATTATGGATTCCAAAAGAGCAAATTCATAGAAAATAACCAAGAAAGCCATACCCAAGATAACAACTTTCAGAATATGATCATTACCATAATTAATACTATGAAAGAGGAAATCTGAGAGGAGTTAAACAACTGCATCAACCAC
This sequence comes from Typhlomys cinereus, assembly GCA_023101885.1. NCBI lineage: Eukaryota > Metazoa > Chordata > Mammalia > Rodentia > Platacanthomyidae > Typhlomys > Typhlomys cinereus. Next base: position 1,632,964 of record JALPQD010000341.1, on the reverse strand, counting down.
TTTGAACAGGAACACAACAGGCACTTGAAGGAGTTGAGAAAAACAGTTCAAGAAACAAAAATAGGCATAGAGCAGTTAAAACAGTCTCAGGCAGAGTTTAAAATTGAACTAAAAGACAAGTTTTCTTCAACCCAAAACTCAACAGAGTCTTATCAGCAGAGCAATTGAATCAGAAAATAGAATTTCAGATCTTGAATCCAAAGTGGGAGAATTAACCAAAACAATGGAAGAGGTTCTTAAAGCCAAAAAGATACTTGAGAAGAACATTCAAGAGATATTGGACGCACTGAAGAAGCCTAACATGAACATTCATGGAATAATAGAGCAAGAATCCCAAAATACCACACCTGAGGACATTTTTCAAATTATCATAAATGAAAACTTCCCTCAACTAAAGAATGAGAGTCCCATCCAAATACAAGAGGCATTTCGCTCTCCAAACAGATATGACCAAAATAGAAAATCGCCACGGCAAATAATAGTCAAAACATTCATATTCAGGAAAAAGAAAAGGTGCTGAGGTCTTAAGGGAAAAAAAGCAAGTCCGGTAAGATTGTAAGAGCACAAAGATGGTAGGATCAATGATAGGCAAGATACTCCACACAAGTTAGGGCTGAAGCAATCATAAGTGGATTTTGCATGCCCTGCAAAATGTCCAACACACTATTGAACACACAAAGCCTAGCATTTTCTAAACGTATTAGGATCCTTGGAGGCAAGGGATTGACAGACACAGTAGTGTTCCTATGCTTAACAGGAACACAGGAAAGGGTTCTGGGAAATGCCATGGGGTCCTTGCACCCAGAGGAGTGTTTGGACCCAGAGGAGTGTTTGGCATGCACATTAAAGGATGCTCCCTGGATGGGAGGGGGAGGCACTGGGGCATGGGGAGGGAAGGGGGAGTGGATGGAGACACAGAGCAGTGAGAGGTTGGAGGGAGGGAGGGTACTGGTGTACCTGTTAAGTTTGTATGAGTGGAAATAAAAAAAAGTGGAAAAAGGTAAATATATTGAAATAACAAATGACTCAATGGAAACAGTAAAACAAGAAGTCCTTGGAGAGAAGTACTTCAAGTATTAAATGAGCAAGAATGCAAACCCAGACTGATATACATGGCAAAACTATCTTTCATGATTGAGGGAGAAAGAAAAGTTTTCCTGCACAAAGACAACTTGAAGGGATACATGTTTACCAAACAAGGCCTTCAAAAAACTGCTAGAAATGATACTTAAACATGAAGAAAAAAACAAGCGTATCCAGGAGGACTGAAAGGAAGTATAATACCACCAAAACATAAATGTCAAACAACACATTACAAAATCCACTAAACATAAAAAATGACCAGAATTAAAAATAATTTCTCCATTATAACATTAAATGTCAATGATATTAACTCACCGATTAAGAGACACATATTACAAACTTGGATTAAAAACCACAACCCATCAATCTGCTGCCTTCAGGAAACTCATCTCACTGCAAAAGATGGGCACATCCTAAAAATGAAAGGCTGGTCCAAAATTGTGCAAGCTAATGGAACCAGGAAACAGGCAGGGGTATCCATTATGCTTTTGGACAAAGTGGACTTCAAACCAAAAAAAAAAAAAATCATAAGAGACACAGAGGGATAGTACATTTTAGTCACAGGTACAATTCACCAGGAAAACTTCACAATATTGAACATATATGCACCCAATACGGGCCCCTCCACATTCATTAAGAAAACCCAACAGTGTCTAAAGAGAGAAATCAACCCCCAAACAATAATTCTTGTGGATTTCAACACAACCCCACCCTCTCAACATGGGATTGATCAACAGGTCAAAAGCTTAACAGAGACACTTTGGAACTTAAGCAAACACTTAAAGAAATGGACCTTACAGATCTCTATTGAACTTTTCACCCATGCACCAAAGAATACACATTTTTCTCAGCAGCACATGGAACTTTCTCCAAAATAGATCAAATATTGGGCCACAAAACGAATCTACACATATACAGGAAAGTTGAAATTCTAACCTGTGCCCTATCAGAATACCACCGCCTAAAGCTGGACGTCCACAACACAATAAACAACAGAAAATACACTAACTCCTGGAAACTTAACACTATGAAGCTGAATGAGAACTGGATTCAGGAAGAAATTAAAAAGGAAATTCAAGATTTCCTGAAAGCGAACGATAATGAAAATCCAACTTACCAAAATCTCTGGGACACAATGAAAGCTGTCCTAAGAGGTAAGTTCATAGCTGTGAATGCCTACATCAAAAAAATGTAAATATCAGAAATAAATAACTTAACAATATAGCTTAAAGCATTAGAGAAACTAGAGCAATCTCAACCCAAAAATAGCAGAAGAGAGGAGATTAGCAAAATAAAGGGAGAAATATCCAACATCGAGATTAGGAAAACTATACAGAAAATCAACCAGTCAAAAAGCTGGTTCTTTGAAAAAATCAGTAAGAGTGATACACCCCTAGCTAAATTAACCAAAAGCAAGATTGAGAAAACCCAAATTAATAAAATTAGAAATGAAAATGGAGTTATCACTACTGATACCCAAGAAATCCAGAGTATCATAGTGTCATATTTCAAAAACTTATACTCTGTGAAATAGGACAACACAAAAGAGATGGATGAATTCCTTAGTAAACACAGCTTACCTAAATTGAATCAGGATGTGGTGAATTATTTAAATCGTCCTATAACATAAGAGGAAATCAAGGACGTAATCTCGAATCTTCCCACCAAAAAATGTCCTGGAACAGATGGATTCAGCACAGAATTCTACCAGACATTTAAGGAGCTAATAACACCAATACTCCTTAAAATGTTCCATCAAATAGCAAAAGAAGGAATACTATGAAGCTAATATCGTCTTAATCCCAAAACCTAATAAAAATACACTTAAAAAAGAAAATTACAGGACAATCTCTCTAATGAACACAGAAGCAAAGACTCTCAACAAAGTCTTAGCAAATCAGATTAAAAAACATATCAAAAAGATCATCCACAGGGATCAAGTAGGCTTTACTTTAGGCACACAAGGTTGGTTCAACATAGGCAAATCAATAAATGTAATTCACCATATAAACCAGTCCAAAGTTCAAGACCACATGATACTTTCAATAGATGCAGAAAAAGCTTTTGACAAGATCCAACAGCCCTTTATGATCAAAAACCTAGAGAAGGTTGGAATGGAAGAAACCTTTATCAATATGTTAAAAGCTGTATAAGACAAGCTTTCAGCAAAGATTATACTCAATGGGTAAAAACTTGAAGCATTCACGCTTCGATCAGGAACTAGACAAGGCTGTCCACTCTCACCACTTCTATTCAATGTTGTACTTGAAGTCTTAGCTGAAGCCATAAGACAAGAAAGGGACATAAAAGGGATTCAAATCGGCAAGGAAGAAGTCAAGCTATCCCTATTTGCAGAAAACATGATCTTATACCTGAGGGATCCCAAAAACTCCACCAGGAAGCTCCTGGAACTAAATGAGAAGTTTAGCAGAGTGGCAGGATACAAAATAAATGTGCAAAAATCAGAGGCCTTCCTATATGCCCAGAATGAAAGAAGTGAAAAAGCTTTGAGAGAAACAATTCCATTTACTGTAGCCCTAAAAAAATGAAATACCTTGGTATAAACCTAACCAAGGAGGTAAAAGACCTTTACAATGAAAACTTTAAAACCCTAAAGAAAGAAATTGCTGAAGACATCAGAAGGTGGAATGACCTCCCATGCTCCTGGATTGGCAGAATCAACATCGTAAAAATGACCATCCTACCAAAGGCAATATACAAATTCAATGCTATACCAATTAAAATCCCAAAGCAATTCTTTAAAGAAGTGGACCAATTAATCTCAAAATTCATATGGAGGCACAAAAGACCCAGGATAGCAAAGACAATCCTGAGTAACAAAAACACTGCTGGAGGTATTACCATACCAAACCTTAGTCTATACTACAAATCCATAGTTATAAAAACAGCCTGGTACTGGCTCCAAAATAGACACACAGATCAATGGATAAGGGTTGAGGACCCAGATATAAGCCCACAAAATTAAAGCCATTTGATCTTTGACAAAGGGGCCCAAGGAATCCAATGGAAAAAGAACAGCATCTTCAACAAATGGTGCTGGCAAAACTGGATCTCCACATGCAGAAGATTAAAGCTGGGCCCATACTTGTCACCATGTACAAGACTTAATTCCAAATGGATCAAGGACCTTGATATCAGGCCAGAGACTATAAAAACCATAGTTGAAAGGATAGGGAACTCCCTCGAGCTGATTGGGCTAGGCCAACATTTCCTAAACAGACATCCAATGGCACAGTCACTGCTACCAACTCTCAACAGTTGCGATCTTGTGAAATTAAAGAGCTTCTGTTCAGATAAAGAGATTGTCACACGAGCTCAAAGGCAACCCACAGAATGGGAGAAAATCTTCACTAACCACATATCTGATAGAGCTCTACTGTCCAGAGTGCACAAAGAACTTAGAAAATTAAACACCAAGGAAACCAATGGCCCAATTAAAAAATGGGCCCTGGAACTTAAAAGAAACTTTACCAGAGATGAAATTAAAATGTCTAACAAATATCTTAAAAAATGCTCCACTTCTTTAGCCATCAGGGAAATGCAAATCAAAACTTCCCTGAGATACCATCTCACCCCGGTCAGGATGGCAAAAATCCACAATACAAACAACAACAAGTGCTGGAGAGGATGTGGAGAGAGGGGAACCCTGCTACATTGCTGGTGGGAATGCAGACTCATACAGCCATTCTGGCGAGCTGTCTGGAGATTCGTAAAGAAATTAAAGATTGAAATGCCATATGACCTTGCTATTCCACTTTGGGAATAACCCCCTGTTCAGCAGAGGTTCGCCTCGATAGCACCAGCACGACTATGTTCATAGCAGCACTGTTTACAATAGGAAAGTCATGGAATCAACCTAAATGTCCAACAGTTGACCAGTGGATAAGGAAACTGTGGTACATCTATACAATGGAGTACTACTCAGCCATCAAAAATGATGAATTACTGGAGTTTGCTGGGAAATGGATGTCATTAGAAACAATTATATTAAGTGAAGTATCCCAATCCCAGAAAGTAAAGTGCCATATGTACTCCCTAATAAGTGGCTCCTAGTACCAAACTCACCCAGCCCACATTGAGACACTCAAGGGTAAATCTATGTAATATGGTAATTGCAAAGATTGTGAACAGGAGGGATGGGGTTGGAGAGCCACACCAGACACAAGGAGAGAGGGGACCATGTTACAGCAGAGAAAATCCACCTCCAAGTAATGCAAGTAAGTAATGTAACACCTGGTTAAGTTCACAGACATTCGTTCCTGATCATGTACAACTGAGGGGGTATGATCTCACCAGAAGGGGAGGGCATATAGTCTGGTAGATGAAAAGAGATCATTTTGCAAATGGGTGACTGATCCCTCCCTCACCGAGGTTTCCTGCTTTTATTACATCTATCCTTGAATGTGCTATTATAACAAGACTCCAGTTTAACAGTTTTTTGTCTCTGACCAGGGGGTGACATACAATGCCCATCAGGATGGAGTGAAGGGCATTGCAGGAGCAGCAAAACTGTAAAAGAAAATCAACAAACCACAATCCAGAACTTCAGAGACTCTATATCACCCACATAGAACTAAGCCAGCCTAATCTCCCCCCATCCTGAAGCTCAGGGACATCTGCAGAAGAGGGGGCGGTAAGATTGTAAGAGCAAAAGGATGGGGGGAACAATGATTTGAAGAGTCTCCACACTAGATAGGGCAGAAGCAATCATAATAGGACTTTGCATGCCCTGCGCCATGTCCGTCACACTATTGACTTCACAAAGTCTAACATCGGCTAAAAGCACCAAGATCCTTGGAGGCAAGGGATTGATGGCCACAGTAGTGTTCTATGCTTAAGGGGAACACAAGAAAGGGTTCAGGGAAATGCCACTGGGTCCTTTCACGTAATCAGAAAGGAGGACCAAGAGGAGAGTTAGGCATACACAATAAAGGACTCTCTGGGAATTGGGGGGGGGAGGTACTGGTTGATGGGGAGGGAGGAAGGGGGAGCAGGGGAGTCGGGGGGAGGAGGAGGGGAGAGGGAACTGGTCTACCTATTAAGTTTGTATGAGTGGAAATAATAATAAAAATGTTATTAAAAAAAAAAAGAAATAAGGGCTGCAGGAGGAGCCACATTTTTTTGAGCCACAACTTTTAATCCAGATTAGTGGGAGAGCTCTTACAAGTATCAACCAAGAGCCAAGGAACCTAGCCACAACATATCCACTGCGTGCATGCCCGCACACACACACACAGAGAGAGAGAGAGAGAGAGAGAGAGAGAGAGACAGGGAGAGAGACAGAGACAGAGGCAGAGAGAAAAACAGAGAATCCTCACCTGCCAGACTGACAGGTCTTACCACCTCTACAGAAGAATGGCAATTCCCTGAGTTCTCTTCCTCCAACTTATCCAGTTACCCAGGAAACAGTCCCACTCTCTATGGGTGAGCCTTCCATATCACTGATACAGCCCACTGCAGACTTGCTCAGGGCCACACTCAACTACTAATTTTTCATAACTGTGACCAGAGGTCAAATCTTCAATTATCAAATTGACACCAGTGTGGAACTATCACATAGAGTGATGCTCATCCTTCAACAGAAGTGACAACCTGTACTTGTGAATGCAAAATATTCCCCCCTTGTAAATTCCTATGTATTTGACTTTTTCTCACTTCCCTAAAACAGAGACCACACAGCCAAATTTCCTGTCTTCTCTTTTCTGAGTGGCTTCACAGTTCACCTAGTACCATCATGTTCTTTTCTATGACCATGAGTCTTTTCACACTGTCACTAACAAGTAGTCTCTGTAGAATCTAAATATATGGGTGAAGCACTGACAGATTGTATGGGTCACAGTGGATTCCTGTAGAACTGAGCCATTGGTGTAGATCACCTCTACTTCTCAAGGGGATTCACTTCCAAAGGATAATAAACTGTAAATTGATGCAAAGCACACACAAAAATGTATTATGACCACAGCGCTGGAAACACACTTGAGCTTCTGCAAGTGCAGAAAAGCTCTAGTGCAGCTGTGCTGGGTGGAGGTGCTGGGAAATGCCAGGACTACTGCTCTAGAGGGCACAGATAGACTCTAGAGATGCTATGTGGTTGGGCTTTACTTTGCTTATCCTCAAACTGTTCTGTGCATATTGTATACTGATTTCTTATTTAAAATTTTGAGGTGTGTCTAACATCTGTCTATCATTTCTTCTATTGACACCACTGATGCTTGTCCATTTCACAACTCTTTCTACCTGGAATAATAGCATTGACAAATAATCACCCCAAGAAATTGAGGGCCTGAGCACAAATGTTGGGATTAAGTGCGACAAGCTTTTAAAAATGTTTTTCACATTACAAACTTCAGTAAAGCTAACAAGAAATGCATAGGAGAATCCAGATGGAAATTTTCTACCACTCCACTCCCACGCAGCAGCCTGACTATATTTCCTGACTCCCCCCAATGGAAACATCATCTGTGAGGGCAAATCTGCACTGCCCTGGAAGAATGGGGACACTAGGAGTTACTGAGCCCTTGAAGAATCACTCACATGTGTCAAACCTGCAGCTGTGCTCCCTTGTCAGCTGCTTCTGATTTGCATATCCAGAGCAGAGCCCACTGCCCTGAGGATTTTATCAGGCTGGTCACACCCTGTGCAGGGGTCAGTTGCAGTCAGGACACAGCATGGACATGAAGACCCTTGCTCAGCTTCTGGGGCTCCTGCTCCTCTGGCTCTCAGGTAAGTAAGGACAGCAGGGGGAAGGGGTTTCCCTCCTAGCTCAATGTAAGCAATGCTGACAGATATTTAGGCAAACTCAACTCTTACATTGTTATCAATATCAAAATCTAATTTTTGTCATATTTCTAATTTCAGGTGTGAGATGTGACATTCAGATGACCCAGACTCCATCTGTGGCTGCATCTCTAGGAGACAAAGTCACCATCAACTGCAAGGCCAGTCAGGACATAAGCAATTACTTAGATTGGTATCAACAGAAGCTGGGCAAAGCTCCTCAACTCCTGATCTATGATGCAAGCAATTTGCACACTGGAGTCTCCTCAAGGTTCAGTGGCACTGGATCTGGGACAGATTTCACCCTCACCATCACCAACCTGCAGTCTGAAGATTTTGCAACTTACTACTGTTTTCACTTGTATAGTAATCCTCCCGCAGTGATAGGAACCATAGCATGAACCCCCTGAGAAGCAGAAGTATAAAGGAAGGTTATCCAGACTGCTCTCCCGGCGTTGACAATGTCTGAGATATTTGCTCAGATGCAGCCTGACTGTGAAGTTCACAGTGGATCTTCCATTGGAAATGGTCAGGGAGGCTTATTTGCATGTGAACCAGATATCCTCACTCAGCTGAGGCAACTCTTTCAGGACAGAAGGTTTGGTACCATTCAGATATTTTCTTCATGGTCCCAAATATTGTTGCTGGAATGGGAATAATCATTCACTAGCTCATGTGTTTGCAACCTTAGCTCTTGTCAATGTTTGGGAAGGAAATCTTAGAGAGATGGATCCTTGCTGGAGAGAGACACCTGGCAGGGGCCAGACATTGAGGTTGCTCAGCTCCAGTCTTTGTTTACAATGAGTCTTGAACTCTGAGGCATGAGCTCTCTGGGTCTACATGATAGACCTGACTTAATCTAGTCTTCCTTACTTCATGGCTAGCCTGCCATGCCTTTTCCACACTATGTGCTGCATCTCCCTCTGGAACCCTAAGCCACCAATTAATCTCCCTTTCTTTCCATTTCGCTTGTGAGTGTTGTGTAACAATAGCAGAAGACAGTAACAGTACACCAATATTTTGCTTTTCCTTCTTTTATATACCTTAATTAATAAAGTAGTGAGAAAGCATTCCCTCACTGTGATTTCCTACTTTTATTGCATCTTCCTTTGAATATACTCTTATAACAAGACTCTAGTTTAACAGTTTTTTATCTCTGGCCAGGGGGTGAAATCCAATACCCATCAGGATGGAGTGAAGGGCATTGCAGGAGCACCAAAACCGCAAAAGAAATTCAACAAAATTCAACAAACTATAATCCAGAACTTCAGAGACTCTATATCAACCACATAGAACTAGGCCAGCCTAATCTCTACCCATCCTGAAGATCAGGGACATTTGCGGAAGAGGGGGCAGTAAGATTGTAAGAGCACAAGGATGGGAGGAGCAATGATATGCAAGATACTCCACACAAGTTAGAGCTGAGGCAATCATAATTGGACTTTACATGCCCTGCGCAATGTCCCAACACACTGTTGTCCCCACAAAGTCTAGCATTTCCTAAAAGCACCAAGATTCTTGGAGGCAAGGGATTGACAGCCACAGTAGTGTTCCTATGCTTAAGGGGCACACAGGAAAGGGCTGATGGAAATGCCGCTGGGTCCTTGTATGTTATCAGAGAGGAGGACCCAGAAGACAGTCAGGTATGCACATTAAAGGATTCTCCGGGGATTGGGGAAGGGGAGGGACTCGGGGGTGGGGAGGGAGGGGTGAGGAGATGGCTAGCAGAGTGGTGGGGGAAAGATGAGGGAGGGAGGGAACTGGTGTACCTATTAAGTTTGTATGAACGGAGATAATAAAAAATGTTAAAGTCTAAAAAAAAAAGCTGGTTCTTTGAAAAAAATCAATAAAATCTATACAGCCCTAGCTAAATTAACCAAAAGCAAGAGAGAGAAAACCCAAATTAACAAAATTAGAAATGAAAATGGAGTTATCACTACTGATACCCAAGAAATCCAGAGAATTATAGCGTCATATTTCAAAAACATATACTCTGTGAAATATGACAACACAAAAGAGGGATGAATTCTTGAGTAAACACAACTTACCTAAAGTGAATCAGGATGTGGTGTCATCTGCCCAGCTGAACTAATGCATGGGTGAACATTGGTTTAAAGAATAAAACCAAGTGTTCCCCTTAAGCAGTTTGGTGTAAGTTTATAGATGTCAATGCAATACATGTCTTGGCCACTTCAGCATAGAGTTTTTGCCAGAAAGGCAGAAAATATGTCCCTTTCTCAGAAATTCCTGAGCATACAGTATGGCCAGTTTCCTTGAGTATTTATGTTGGTGTGAATGTGCCTATCATGGTCGGGAACTGCACCCAGAAATCCAAAGAAGAAACCCACTCTTCCCCTCAGTTGTTTGAGTCCTGCATTTGTTCAGCAATGGGAAGATGAATCTAACACAGTAATCCAATGGTTTGATGGTATAGAACATGAAGTCGACAAATCAGGACTTGAATGCAGATGGCCCAGTGGGTAAAGGTGCCTGGGTGTAAGCTGGAAACTTGAACTCTATCCCAGGAGCCCACAGGTGAGGAGGAGGGGAGTGACTCAAAAAGTCCTGCTTGCATCACCCCAATTGTGCTCTGCAAACATTGGGCACTCTCTCACCCTCTGCCTTTACAAATAAAATATTGAATAATTCGATCCAAAAAATTGTTTTATGATAACCACATTCACACCAACATAAGTCCCATGTAGACCATGTGGATCAAGCAGATCTTGGCAGGGGGTATTGCAAATTAGACATTACTGAGGGGGAGTGTGCTTGTGCAGCTGCAGCAAGCAGCTTATTATTACAAGGGTGATCATTATCCCATGCCATGCGAGTGTGTGGCCTATACTTACAAGTTCCTGACTTCAAGAAATAAGGGCTGCGGGAGGAGCCACATTTTTTTTTGAGCCACATCTTTTAATGCAGATTAGTGGGAGAGCTCTTACCAATACCAACCAAGAGCCAAGGAACCTAGCCACAACATATCCACTGCGTGCGCACCCACACACACATACACAGAGAGAGAGAAAGACAGAGACAGAGACAGAGGCAGAGACAGAGGCAGAAACAGAGGCAGAGACAGAGACAGAGGCAGAGACAGAGGCTGAGAGAAAGACAGAGAAAATCCTCACCTGCCAGACTGACAGGTCTCACCAACTCTACTGAAAAATGGCAATTCCCTGAGTTCTCTTCCCCCAACTTATCCAGTTACCCACTAAACAGTCCCACTCTCCATGGGTGAGCCTTCCATATCATTGATACAGCCCACTGCAGGCTTGCTCAGGGCCACACTCAACTACTAATTTTTCATAACTGTGACCAGAGGTCAAATCTTCAATTATCAAATTGACACCAGTGTGGAACTATCACATAGAGCGATGCTCATCCTTCAACAGAAGTGACAACCTGTACTAGTGAATGCAAAATGTTCCCCACTCATAAATCCCTGTGTATTTGACTTTTTCTCACTCTCCTATACTTACAAGTTCCTGACTTCAAGAAATAAGAGCTGCAGGAGACCACAGCCAAATTTCCTGTCTTCCCTTTGCTAAGTGGCTTCACGTTTCACCTAGTATCATCATGTTCTTTTCTATGACCGTGAGTCTTTTCACACTGTCACTCACAAGCGGTCTCTATTAGAATCTAAATATATGGGTGAAGCACTGACAGATTGTATGGGTCACAGTGGATTCCTGTGGATTTGCACTCTTGGTGTAGATCACCTGCACTTCTCAAGAGGATTCACTTCAAAAGGATAATAAACTATAAATTGATGCAAAGCACACACAGAAATATATTATAACCACAGAGCTGGAAACATACCTGAGCTTCTGCAAGTGCAGAAAAGCTCTAGTGCAGCTGTGCTGGGTGGAGGTGCTGGGAAATGCCAGGACTACTGCTCTAGAGGGCACAGATAGACTCTAGAGATGCTATGTGGCTGGGCTTTACTTTGCTTATCCTCAAACTATTCTGTGCATATTGTATACTGATTTCTTATTTAAAATTTTGAGGTGTGTCTAACATCTGTCTATCATTTCTTCTATTGACACCACTGATGCTTGTCCATTTCACAACTCTTTCTACCTGGAATAATAGCATTGACAAATAATCACCGAAGAAATTGAGGCCTGAGCAAAATCATTGGGATTAAGTGCGACAAGCTTTTAAAATGTCTTTCACATTACTAGCTTCAGTAAAGCTAACAAGAAATGCATAGGAGAATCCAGATGGATATTTTCTACCACTCCACTCCCAAGCGCAGCCTGACTGTATTTCCTGACTCCCCCCAATGGAAACATCATCTGTGAGGGCAAATCTGCACTGCTCTGGGAGAATGGGGACACTAGGGGTTACTGAGCCCTTGAAGAATCACTCACATGTGTCAAACCTGCAGCTGTGCCCCCTTGTCAGCTGCTGCTGATTTGCATAACCAGAGCAGAGCCCACTGCCCTGAGGACTTTATCAGTTGGTCACAACCTGTGCAGGGGTCACTTGCAGTAAGGACACAGCATGGACATGAAGACCCCTGGTCAGCTTCTGGGGCTCCTGCTTCTCTGGCTCTCAGGTAAGGAAGTTTAGAGCTAGGGTTTCCCCCCTAGCTCAATGTAAGTAGTGCTGACAGATATTTAGGCAAACTCAGCTCTTACATTGTTATCAATATCAATATCTTATTTTTGTCATATTTCTAATTTCAGGTGTGAGATGTGACATTCAGATGACCCAGACTCCATCTGTGGCTGCATCTCTAGGAGAGAGAGTCACCATCAACTGCAAGGCCAGTCAGGGCCTAAGCAATTACTTAGAGTGGTATCAACAGAAGCCGGGCAAAGCTCCTCAACTCCTAATCTATCGTGCAAGCAATTTGCACACTGGAGTCTCCTCCAGGTTCAGTGGCAATGGATCTGGGACAGATTTCACCCTCACCATCACCAACCTGCAGTCTGAAGATTTTGCCCCTTACTACTGTTTTCAGTGGGATAGTACTCCTCACACAGTGATACAAACCATAGCATAAACCTCACTGAGAAGCAGAAGTATAAAGGAAGGTTACCCTGACTGCTCTCCTGGCATTGACATCTGCTGAGATCTTTGCTCAGATGCAGCCTGGCTGTGAAGTTCACTGTGGACCTTCTGTTAGAAATGGTCAGGATGGTTGTTTGCATGTAAACCAGACATGCTCACTCAGCTGAGGCAACTCTGTCAGGACAGAGGGTTTGGTAACATTGAGACATTTTCTTCATGGTCCCAAATATTATTACTGGAATGGGAATAGTGGCCCACTAGCTCTTGTGTTTGCAACCTTAGCTATTTTCAACGTGTGGGAAGATCATCTTAGAGAGATGGATCCTTGCTGGACAGAGACACTTGGCAGGGGCCAGACATTGAGGTTTTTTTAGCTCCAGTCTTGTTACTATGGCTCTTGAACTCTGAGACATGAGCCCTCTGGTCTACATGATAGACCTGACTTAATCTAGTCTTCCTTGCTTCATGGTTAACCTGCTGTGCCTTTTCCATACTATGTGCTGCATCTCCCTCTGGAACTCTTTCTTTCCATGTTTCTTGTGAGTGTTGTTTAACAATAACAGAAGACAGTAACAGCTACACCAATGTTTTGTTTTTCCTTCTTATATACCTTTAATTATTAAAGTAGTGAGAAAGCATTCTATATCTTATTGTTAGCTGCTCCAAGGCAATCAAAGTGATGGAGGTTTTTTATGTATTACTCATGATGAAAAGGCCTTTGGATTCTTGCGAAGAATCACTCAGAAAAGGAACCTTGTCTACATTACAAGACCAGGCTTCACTCCTGCAAGTTCATTGGATGTTAATGCATAAAGAAAGTTATTATATCTAAATTGTCAAAAGTATAGTGATATTCATGGGCAAAAGACCTGAAGTCATATCGGTCATCCCATTCATCCAAGCATCCCCCAAAAGAACATCTGAAGTCCACTCCCCTCCAAGAATGACCCAACAGAATCCACATACTTCACATTGGGAACATACATCCTGAAGTGGAATTTTAAGCACAAGGTGGTCAGGGTCATTTGCACAATGGAGCAGTGGAGAGTGAGAGCAATGTTCAGCATGCAGATATGCATTAAGGAGCCCTGTGGAACTGACAGGGTCCTGAAAGCATCCTGAGGCTGTAGAGATATCTGCTTTTTTTTTTGAAACAGGCTCGTCATCTTGGCACATCATTGCCTGGTGGGTTCCTCTCTGTGGATCAGATGATACATGAGTCCCATTGCAAATTTTTCATGCACTGGAAAAGAATGAAATATCAGATAAGCATCTAAGCTGGTAGAAAGTTGGACTTTTTCCGTGTAATTTTCTGTGTAAATCATTTCCTCTGCTTACTCTCATGCTATAAACACACAAGCTTTGTACTGTGCTCTTTTTTTTTTTAATTTTTTTTATTTATTCAACTGTGCGCATGTTCGTGTGTATGTGTCTGTGTGTGTGTGTGTGTGTGTGTGTGTGTGTCTGTTTATGTGTAGAACCACGGACGAATTCGCGAACCACCATGGCTGCCTCCACCTCCTTCTGCCCCAGGATTCACAGGCTCCGCCCTACCAGGACCGGAAACGCAGGCCGCCCCCTGCTTCCCCCTGGTGTCTATACGCGGGATCTGGGATCCGAACTCAGGACCTTCTGCCTGCAAGGGGGAGGATTAACCCCTGAGCCACCTCTCCAGCCCCTGTACTGTACCCTTTTGACTGTGTGACCCATGGTGTAAGTTTCTTAGATTTTCATTTCCTACTTCTTTATGATTGGCTGTCATGAATGCTTTGAGCAGTAATATTTAAATGGTGAAAATGTTAATAAAATATTTTCATAAGAAGAAAAAGATTCTTTCAGTCACTTGTAAATAAATACTTTGTGCAATATATTGTGGGGGTTGCTAGGCCCAGAAGCCTGAGCTCTGGATGATACATTAGCAACTGAACAGGCCATTGAGTGACTCCTCCCTTGGGCGGTTGAGTTTGCCTCTTGTCTGCAAGAAAATGATAGGCTAAATTCCCTCCTTGGAAGTTGAGAAAAACTCCCAGGTCTTTTGGAATGGTTTGTTTCTCTAGGAAACTGGCTGGGCTGTTCCTCCCCCAACAGTTCTGTCCTGCTTACCTGTGAGATGTTAATGCATGCGCCAAGTAACTCTGTTTTGGGGCATACATACATTGTCCATTCTCTTCTGGCAACAAGGTGACATGCCTGTTTACTCTACCTGGAGACCTCATGTCTGGTCCCTCAGCAGCTAGATGTCACTCCTGACTTCTCTTTGTTAACTAGAATGCATATGTTTTACATAATCCTGTAAAGAATTTGGTTCTGTTCCTCTTTGATGTTTTCCTGAATTTGGCCCTGATTCTTGATTATAAAACCCCTGTGCTTTTACAATAAAGTTGGCTTGGATGATGGTGGACATCCAAGACCCCCTCTGACCCAAGCCTGAAACTTTTAATTCCTTCTGCTCCCATTTCAGATTCCCACGTTTGTAGGTTCGGGTTTGTGCTGGTTCGTGGGCCCGGTCAATATATGGTGAAATTATGAAAATGTATCTGATATATATTCACAGGTCTTGTGTGTGTGCTCATACATGTGATAATTATATACAGGCATCATCTTTACTAATGAAGTCTTGCACGTTTTGAAGAGGTGTGAAGAATTTAAGCAGTTGAGTTAAGGCCTAAGCAAGTCTGCAGTATTTGAATAAGTGGTTGGGAAGGCCAAATCCACAGTGAGTGGGTCTAGTCCCTAGGCGTGAGCAAGATGGAGGGAGCTATGGACGTTGGCATAGTTCAACATACTCTGCCAGACATGCTGTTCTGGTAAGTGAGGATTTTTGCCTTTCTCAGAAGTCTGTGAATATGGTGTGACCATTTCCCTTGTCCCCAGGTATTGGTATGAACCCACCTCTCAAACTGGAAAATTGGAAGGAAGAATAAAACCAAGTATCCATCCTTAAGTAGTTTGCTTGTGAGTTTATAGATGTCAGTGCAGCAGAGTGAAATGCAAGTTTTGGTTTCTTCAGTATACTATCCTTCTAGAAATCGAGAAAATATGTCCCTTTCTCACCAATTCCAGTGGCCAATTTTCTTGAGTATTGATACCATTGTGAATGTGCCTGCTATAGTCGGGAATTACAAGCAGAGTTGTAAGTAAGAAGAAACCCACTTTTCTACTCAGTTCTTTGAATCTTGCATTTGTTCAAGAATGAAAAAAATGAGTCTAACACAGACACCCAGTCGATTTTATGGTATAGAACATGGAAGTCCCCAAATAAGAAATTGAATGCAGATGACCAAGTGCTTAAAGGTGCCTGCATGTAAACCTGTAGACCTGAGCTCCATCCCAGTAGCCCACATGTTGGGAGAAGAGAACTCACCCCACAAAGTTGTACTGTGTCTCTCAACATGTGCTGCTACAAAAAGTGGAGACTCTCACATATTCTTACTTCATAAATATACTACTGAGTTAATCAATCCATAAAGTTATTATGTGGCAGGAGGTAGTGCAGATTAGGTTCTACTGAGGAGCAGTGTGCTTGTGCAGCTGCAGCAAGCTGCTTATTCTTACAAGGGTGAGGACTGTCTTATGTCATGTGGGTATGTGGCAGTTTGCTTGCATGTCCCTGACTGTGGTCACAGACTGAGGACTTCAGGAGAAGCCATTTCTCTTAGTCTAGCTTGGGTGAGCTCTTACCAACACAAAGAGCCAAGGAAACTGTCCACATCATATCCACTGCAGCAATAGAGAGAGTTTAATAAGGAGAGAGAGAAGGAGAAAGGGAGAGAGAGACAGAGAGTGAAAGATAGAGAGAGAAGACAGAGACAGAGAATCCTGACATGAAAACAAGCAGGTCCCATCATCTATACTGAAGAATGCCAATTGCTTGGTTCACCTTCCTCTACCTTATCCACTGACCTAAGAAAAACTCCCCTCCACCATGGGTAAGCCTTCCATATCAATTATACAATCCCATGCAGACTTGCTGAGTCCTTAACTAACACTTCTTCATAACTGTGTCCACAGTTCAAACCTTCAATTAACAAACTGAGAGATTGTGGAATTCTCACGGGGTGTCATGCTGTTCTTCAAAAGAGATCATGTCCTGTACTCATGAAGAAAAAATGTTCCCCTCTTGTAAATTCCCTTGTAGGTGACCTTTTCTTACTCCTCTCAAACACAGAGATGATAGCCAACTCTCCTCTCTTCACTATGCTGAGTGCCTACACCTTTCACCTGGTTGCATCATGTTCTTTTCATCAACTCTGATTCATTTCACACAGTTCCTCACAACTGTTTCCCCTTAGAACCTAAAGACATGGCTTAAGCACTACATCAAGATGATATGGGTCACAGTGGATTCCTATAGATCTGAGTCCTTAGTGTAGAGAACACTTCTTCTTCTCAAGGGGATTCACAAAAAAAGGACAAGATAGTAAAAATGAACTCAGTGATCCCAAAGGACCATTTCTCATAGAAACAGATCAGGACCTCATCCCTGCAAACACACCTGAGATTTTGCAAGTGCAGAAAGCACAGCCCTAGTGCAGCTGTACTGGATGGAAGTGCTAGGAAATGTATGTAAGAACCTGGGCCACAACAACTGCTCTAGAGAGCACAGATGGACACTAGAGATGCCCCATGGCTGGCCCTTACCTTGCTTATCCAGACACTCTTCTGTGCATATGGTATACTGAATTCTTATTGAAAAATTTGAAGTCTATCTGACATCTGTCTATCATCTCTTCTATTGACACAGCTGGTTATTGTCAGTTTCACATCTGTTTATATCTGTAATAGTGATGTTGACAAATAAGCACACCAAGAATTTCAGGGCCTGAGCAAAACCCAGGGGATTAAATTCAACAGGCCTTTAAAGTGTCTTTCACATTCAGAGTGAAATGTGAAAGTGACATGTTTGAAATAAAGACAGCAACACATGCAAAGGAGAAACCATGTGGAAACTTCCCAACACTCCATTGTAAGACAGCAGCCTGACTCTATTCCCAGCCTCACCTCAATAGAAACACCATCTGTGAGAACAAATCTGTACTGCCCAGGATGAATGTGGACACTCGGTTCATAAGCTATTACTGAGTCACTCACATTTGCCAGCCCTGCAGCTGTGCCTCCTGCCGAGCTGCTGCTGATTTACATACCCAGACCATAGACCACTGCCCTGAAGACTTTATCAGGCTGGGCACACCCTTTGCAGGGGTCAGTCCCAGTCAGGACACAGCATGGACATGAAGACTCCTGCTCAGCTTCTGGGGCTCCTACTCCTCTGGATCCCACTTAATGAAGGACAGTAGTGTGGGGGGTTCAAGCCCAACATGAGCAGTGCTGCAGGATGTTTAGGGAAACTCTGCTATTGCATAGTTATAAATATGCCTTGTCTTATATGTGTTTCTTTCCAATGTCACTTGTTGTGTGATATTCATATGACCCAGACTCCATCTGTGGCATCTCCAGGAGACAGAATCACCATCAACTGCAAAGCCAGTCAGGGTATATGTAACGACTTACATTGTTATCCACAGATGCCAGACAAAGCTCTTCAACTCCTGATCTGTAGTGCAACTTATTTGCAAACTGGTCTCCTCAAGGTTCAGTGGCAGGAGATCTGGACAGATTTCACCTCACCAACAGCAACCTGCAGCCTGAAGACGTTGCAACTTACTACTGTCAACAGTGTTACAACTGGCCTCCACAGTGATTCAGGATGTTACACAATCGCCCAGGGAAGCAGATGGGGGAGGCTGGGCTGCATGAACCTCCTTTAGGTGAAATGTTCCTCAGACACAGCCAGACTTCCAGCTCACTCTGAGGTTTACCAGGCAGTGCCAGGGAGGGTTTGTTGAGTTGCCAGTGTTTTCCCTTCTTGGAGCCCCAGCAGCAGCAACATAAAACAATATCTCCTGAATTTTAAAGGACAAAAATTCCGTTTCATGTGGCATTTGTTTTGTGACAGTTGTTTAGACTTATGGTGAAGAAGAAGCAAGTATAACCAGCAAAGATTTCCTTAAATTAGGAAAAGAGAATCTTTAAAATAATGTTTGATTCCCACATGATAACTGAATGCTCTTATGGGGTATAATTATAATATGTACATAATGGTAAAGATCAAGAAAGCATTATAACCACAGGCACATATCATTACTTTTTATTGAACCTTTCAAAGTCTTGGACGTCTCCTACTGAAAGATAGAGTTTGCAGAAATATGACAGTCTGTGGTCCTCCCCCAGGGACAAGAATCCACATGACATAAAGGACATAAACTCTCTGCATCTGTGTCTGCATAGTCATGAGGTCGCCAGGCCTGTGTAAGAAATCCAAGGATGAAGGTGGTGATGGTCTCAGCTATCTGGCATCTCACAGTTGACTCTCTTCCCTTATGATTAAACTTACCATCTCTAGCGATGTAATGATATAGGATCCTTCTCTTCTGAGTCCAAGTCTCAGGCCTCTCTTTGAACAATCCTCTGGTGAACAAAGAAGAAACACATGGTTGACAATCATGCTCCTATTATATACTGATGAAAGCTCATAGCTTATAGATTTGATCTCTACCTGTCAGAAATATACAACTCTGGGATTCTCCTGGAATATGCCTGGAAGTATTAATAAACACCATTCACAACCCTGGGGAAATGACAAGAAAATTTCACTTTCATATGGTAAATAAGATCATTAGGGGTTGGAGAGATGACTCAGGATTTAAAGTGAAAATCAAAGGGTCTGAGTTTAAATCTTGAGATTCTATGTGAAAATGCGATTTACCCTGGAAGGCAGAGCCTGGGAAACACTACATCAAGGCAAAAAGAAGGTAGAAAAATCCAGGATTTTTCACAGTGTCATCTTTGAACTTATTAAGCACACACACTCAAGAGCTCTCTTGTAAACACACACAGATACACAGAAACACATACACCTATATGCACACAAAACACACACACACACACACAAGTATGGGAATAATTAGAAACTTCATTATCAAATTTCAAAGTTTCCTTTGCCTCAAATTTTATCATTGGGACTTAAGTTTGTTTCAGTAGCATGAAAGTAGATTGTATTCCTTGTTCCTGGTCATTACTGATCCAGCACAGCTAGAGAGAAGCTGAGATGTTGTTAGGAACATCACTTGGGCTGGCCCTTCTCTCTGCATTGCATCTGTTCACTGAAAGAGTAAAATGCTGGATATAATTTTCATTCATGAATTTGTTTATACTGTCAACGACTCCTGAATGAATGACAGTTGCAGGCCCACAGTACAAACCTTCTATCACTCACACTGCTATAGTTTTTCAGGCTACAATTATGGGGAACATACTATGACTGGTGATGCATCCCATGCAGCAGTAATTTCATTGGCATTCCTAGGAAGGAGCATACTTGGGAATTTCTGACATATGTGTATGTTCACCTTTTTTTCTATCCCAGCAACTGACAATGGTCCAACAGTGCTGTCATGCTTTAAATATAAGTTGTCTTCCCAGGCTCAAGTGTTTGAGTCCTCAGCTACTGTCAAATTTAGGAAGATCATGGAACCCTAGGGAGGTGGAGCCTTGCTGAAGGAAGGCATGTCATAGGTGGCAGCCTTGAAGTGGTTTAGCCACTTCCTGCTAGTAGTCTGCTCTAGCAGTTTGCAGCATGGTGAGATCTCTCAGCATTCAGGATGGATCTGATTTATCCTTCTTCAAGCTTCCACTGCCTGCCATGACAT
Source organism: Typhlomys cinereus (assembly GCA_023101885.1). Lineage (NCBI taxonomy): Eukaryota > Metazoa > Chordata > Mammalia > Rodentia > Platacanthomyidae > Typhlomys > Typhlomys cinereus. Next base: position 1,612,352 of record JALPQD010000341.1, on the reverse strand, counting down.
TTCTGCCATGAAGGGCTAATCTTGCCTCTGAAACCATAAGTCAAATAAAATCTCCCTTTACTTCAGTTTGAGTCTCCTCTCCCTTCAGGAGAAAGAGTAAATGCTCTATTTACCAATTTCCAATGTGTGGACAATCAGTTCACTCTATTCTAGTTAAAATCAACCATATGAGCCTCCCATAGCTCCCTGTCCTCTGCTGCAAAAGATGTCATTTTGCATTTTTATTTTTTTAAGTTAAGTAAATATCTTTACTTATATATGTGTCTGCATGTATGTATCCACTTGTCTGACTATGTGTCATTTATCACCATTTACCTTTCATCTATCTATCTAATATTTACCTATCGTCTGTCTATTTTTCTACTATACATTGCCTATCTATTATCATCAATTATTGATCTTTATATCATCTATCTGTCTATCTATCTCTTGATCAATCTGTTTACAGTTTACTTATTATCTGTCTATATTTTTATGATCTGTCATCTTTGTGTACCATCTATCTATGCATCATCTATCTCTATTCTTCATCGATGTGTGTATCTATATTTCTGTCTATTGCAGTCACATCTTATTCTATTACCTTTTGCTTGTGCTAATGTTCTACCACACTAAGATATTCAGGATAAATTGGAATACCTTTACCTTTAAAAATATGTGTGGTTACCAAATATGGAAAGTTTCTTAAATTTCTTATGTCTGGGGAAATGATTTTTTAGTAATCCATCTGAGATGAAAAGTTAGCAAGAAAACATCATAAGTACATGAGGTGAGCAAAGTACACACTACTCATGGAAAAGCAAATTGTATCCTGTCACACTTTTAACAGAAAACATGTTCTGTACTTGATCTTAGTCAAAAGTACAGAAAACATGTTCTTTACAGGCAAGATGTGCTATTCCCTCTGGTCTGGGATAATTTGGTCCTGGCAAAGGTTGAGCCAGCCTTGCAGATGTGCCTAGCTTTGACCAGCCCCAGATGGTTTGCATGTGCTCCAGAGCACAGCCCATTGCCTGAGGGCTTCTTACTTAAACTGGTACCAACATAAACTAGGCAAAGCCCCTCAACTCCTTATCTAGGGTGAAAAATCTGCCATCTGGTTTCTGACCCAGATTCAGTGGTAGTGGGTCAGGAACAGATTTCACTCTCACCATCAGCAGCCTGGAATTTGAAGACACCGCCATTTATCACTGTCCATGAGACAGCAGGGCGTGTCCCACAGTGTCACAAGTCCTAACCTAAACCACGAGAGGAAGCAGAAGTGCACAGTGCCCTCCCCAGCGCTTCCTAGGGGCTTGTTGACATTCTGAGAGGACAGTTAAAATTGTGTCAGTTGTAAACAACTGGAAAGTTTCCATAAACCAGCTCAGTGATTTTCCTCTTACTCTTTCCTCCTTTTAGTCTCAGGAGTGCAGACACGACAATGTTTCTGCAAAGCCAGTGTGGGTAACAGGTGTCGATCCTCAGTGGTCTGGGTCATGGAACCGATTTGTATGCACAGAGTCAAAGAGGATCCACTGCTAGTTTTTCAAATAAAATTTTGTTTTCATTAAAGTTGCAACTTTATACATTTAAAGATTTTTTTTAGTCGACAGATGATAATATTATGGTGTATGGGGCACTTTATGGTGCTTCAATCCATGTATATATTATGTAATAAATAATTGGTTAAACTAGAATGTCTACCAACTTTACATTTTCCTGGTAAGAATTCAAGTGATTTTTTTTTCAATCAAAATACCCGACCCACCGGTCGGGACGCGCGCGCTGTCCAGCCGGGCTCATCCGCGACCTAGGTAAGCTCCGTCCCGGCCCACCCCCAGAACCGAAGGCCAAATAATTCAGTTTAGTGAAATTGAAAGATCTTAAGAGTTAAAACAACAATGCCAAAGTCAAAGTGCAAATCCATGAGACGCAACACTCAAGTAAACAAATTTCCCACTGAAGGAATTAATCCCATAGACTCCAACCAGAATAAACCCAAGGAAAATGGCCAAGAAAGCCTGACCCAGGATAACGACTTTCAAAATATGATCATTACCATGTTCAATACTATGAAAGAGGAAATCAGGGAGGAATTGCATAATCGAATCAATTGCTTTGAAGAGCAACACAACAGACACTTGGAGGAGTTGAGAAAAACAGTGCAAGACACAAAAACTGGCATAGAGCAGTTAAAACAGACTCAAGCAGAGTTTAAAACTGAGCTACAAGAAAAGTTATCTTCAACCCAGAACTCCACAGAGAGTCTTATCAACAGAACTAACGAAGCAGAAAACAGAATTTCAGACCTTGAAGATAAAGTGGGAGTACTAACCAGCTCAATGGAAGAGGAGGTTAAAGCCAAAAAGATACTTGAGAGAAATATCCAAGAGATATGGGACACCCTGAAGAAGCCTAACATGCGTATTCATGGAATACCAGAGCAAGAATCTCAAAATACCACCCCTGAGGAAATTTTTCAAACGATCATCAAGGAAAACTTTCCTCATATAAAAAAAGAGAGGCCCATCCATATACAAGAGGCATTCCGCACCCCAAACAGATATGACCAAAACAGAAGCACGCCACGGCAAATAATAGTTAAAACACTCCACATTCAAGATAAGGAATTGGTGCTGAGAGCTTCAAGGGAGAAAAAACAAGTCACTTTTAAAGGTAAACCTATTAAAATAACAAATGACTTCTCAGTCGAAACAGTAAAAGCAAGAAGAGCTTGGAGAGACATACTTCAAGTATTGAATGAGCAAAAATGTCAAACCAGGCTAATTTACCCTGCAAAACTATCCGTCATGATAGAGGGAGAAAGAAAAATCTTTCAGCACAAAGACAACTTGAAGGGCTACATGTCCACCAAACCAGGCCTTCAAAAAATGCTAGAAATGATACTCAAGCATGAAGAAAAAAACAGGCATATCCAAGAGAACAAAAGGCAAGTATAAAACCATTAAAAGCGAAGCAATATACTTATAAAAACTACTAAACATAATAAATGTCTGGAATTAAAAATAGTTTCTCCATTATAACACTAAATATTAATGGAATTAATTCACCGATCAAGAGACACAGATTACAAACTTGGATTAAAAACCACAACCCATCAATCTGCTGCCTTCAGGAAACTCATCTCACTACAAAAGATAGGCACATCCTAAAAATGAAAGGCTGGTCCAAAAATCTTAAAGCTAATGAAACCAGGAAACAGGCAGGGGTAGCCATTATGCTTTTGGATAAAGTGGACTTAAAAACCAAAAAAAAAATCATAAGAGACACAGAGGGATACTACATTTTAGTCACAGGTACAATTCACTAAGAAAACTTCATAATATTGAACATATATGCACCCAATACGGGCCCCTCCACATTCATTAAGAAAACCCTACAGCATCTAAAGTGAGAAATCAACACCCAAACGATAATTCTTGGGGACTTCAACACCGCCCTCTCAACATGGGATAGATCAACAAGTCAAAAGCTTAACAGAGACACTTTGGAACTTAATCAAACCCTTAAAGAAATAGACCTTACAGATCTCTATCGAACCTTTCACCCACGCACCAAAGAATACACATTTTTCTCCGAAGCACATGGAACATTCTTCAAAATAGATGACATATTGGGCCACAAAACGAATCTCCACATATACAAAAAGTTGAAATTCTAACCTGTGCCCTGTCAGACCACCACGGCCTAAAGCTGGACATCCACAACACATCAAACAAGAGAAAATACACTAACTCCTGGAAACTTAACAATATGATGCTGAATGAGAACTGGATACAGGAAGAAATTAAAAAGGAAATTCAAGAGTTCCTGAAAGTGAATGATAATGAAAATCCAACTTACCAAAATCTCTGGGACACAATGAAAGCTATCCTAAGAGGTAAGTTCATAGCACTTAATGCCTACATCAAAAAAATGGAAACATCAGAAATAAACAACTTAACAATGCAGCTTAAAGCTTTAGAGAAAGTAGAGCAATCTGATCCCAAAAGTAGTAGAAGAGAGGAGATTAGCAAAATAAAAGGAGAAATATCTGAAATAGAGATTAAGAAAACGATAGAAAAAATCAACCAGTCAAAAAGCTGGTTCTTTGAAAAAATCAATAAGATTGATATACCCCTAGCTACATTAACCAAAAGCAAGAGAGAGAAAACCCAAATTAACAAAATTAGAAATGAACATGGAATTATCACTACGGATACCCAAGAAATCCAGAGAATTATAACATCATATTTCAAAAACTTATACTCTGTGAAGTATGACAACACAAAAGAGATGGATGAATTTCTAAGTAAACACAACTTACCTAAATTGAATCAGGAAGTTGTGAATTATTTAAATAGTCCTATAACATATAAGGAAATTGAGGAAGTAATCTCGAATCTTCCCACCAAAATATGTCCTGGACCGGATGGATTCAGCACAGAGTTCTACCAGACATTTAAGCAGTTAATAACACCAATACTCCTTGAACTGTTCCATCAAATAGCAAAGGAAGGAACACTACCAAATTCCTTCTATGAAGCTAATATAGTTTTAATCCCAAAACCTAATAAAGTTGCGGAAGAGGGGGCGGTAAGATTGTAAGAGCAAAAGGATGGGAGGAGCAACGATTTGCAAGATTCTCAACAATAGTTGGGGCCAAAGCAATCACAATGGGACTTTGCATGCCCTGCGCAATGTCCAGCGCACTGTTGCCCTCATAAAGTCTAGCATCTGTTAAGGGCACCGAGACCCCTGGAGGCAAGGGATTGACAGCCATAGTAGTGATCTTATGCTTAAGGGGAACAAGAGAAAGGGCTTATGGAAATGCCACTGGGTCCTTATGTGTCATCGGAAAGGAGGACCCAGTGGAGAGTTAGGCGTACACAATAAAGGACTCTCTGGGAATTGGGGGGGAGGCACTGGGGAAAGGGGAGGGGGAGGAGGGGGGAGGGAGGGAACTGGTAAAAAATTTTAAAATGTATAATTAAATTTTTAATAAAAAAAACACTCACTTAAAAAAGAAAACTATAGGCCAATCTCTATGATGAACACAGACGCAAAGATTCTCAACAAAGTTTTAGCAAATCGGATTCAAAAACATATTAAAAAGATTATTCACGGGGACCGAGTAGGCTTCATCCTCTGCACACAAGGTTGGTTCAACATACGCAAATCAATAAATGTAATTCATCACGTAAACCAGTCCAAAGTCCAAGACCACATGATACTCTCGATAGATGCAGAAAAAGCTTTTGACAAGATCCAACAGCCTTTTATGATCAAAACGCTAGGGACAGTAGGAATGGAAGGAACCTTTATCAATATAATAAAAGCTATATACAACAAGCCCACAGCAAGGATAATGCTCAATGGGGAACAATTGGAAGCATTCCCACTTCGATCAGGAACTAGACAAGGCTGTCCACTCTCACCACTTCTATTCAGTATAGTACTTGAAGACTTAGCCGAAGGCATAAGACAAGAAAGGGACATAAGAGGGATTCAAATCGGCAAGGAAGAAGTCAAGCTATCCCTATTTGCAGATGACATGATCTTATACCTGAGTGATCCCAAAAACTCTACCAGGAAGCTCCTGGAAGTAATTGAGGAGTTCAGCATGGTGGCAGATACAAAATAAATGTGCAAAAATCAGAGGCCTTCCTATATGTCCAGAATGAAAGAAGTGAAAAAGCCTTGAGAGAAACAATCCCGTTTACTATAGCCCCTAAAAAAATGAAATACCTTGGTATAAACCTAACCAAGGAGGTAAAAGACCTTTACAATGAAAACTTTAAAGCCCTAAAGAAAGAAATTGCAGAAGACACCACAAGGTGGAAAGACCTCCCATGCTCCTAGATTGGCAGAATCAACATCGTAAAAATGACCATCCTACCAAAGGCAATATACAAATTCAATGCTACACCAATTAAAATCCCAAAGCAATTCTTTAAAGAAGTTGACCAAACAATCTCAAAATTCATATGGAGGCACAAAAGACCTAGGATAGAAAAGACAATCCTGAGTAACAAAAACAATGTAGGAGGTATTACCATACCGAACCTTAGTCTATATTACAAATCCATAGTTATAAAAACACCCTGGTACTGGCTCCAAATAGACACACAGATCAATGGATAAGGATTGAAGACCCAGATATAACCCCACAAAATTAAGCCATTTGGTCTTTGACAAAGGGGCCCAAAGAATCCAATGGAAAAAGAACAGCATCTTCAACAAATGGTGCTGGCAAAACTGGATCTCCACATGCGGAAGATTAAAGCTGGACCCATACTTGTCACCATGTACAAGACTTAATTCCAAATGGATTAAGGACCTTGATATCAGGCCAGAGACTATAAAAACCATAGTTGAAAGAATAGGGAACTCCCTCGAGCTGATTGGGCTAGGCCAACACTTCCTAAACAGACATCCAATGGCACAGTCACTGCTACCAACTCTCAACAGTTGGGATCTTGTGAAATTAAAGACCTCCTGTTCAGATAAAGAGATTGTAACACGAGCTCAAAGGCAACCCACAAAATGGGAGAAAATCTTCACTAACCCCATATCTGATAGAGCTCTACTGTCCAGAGTGCACAAAGAACTTAGAAAACTAAACACCAAGGAAACAAATGGCCCAATTAAAAAATGGGCCTTGGAACTTAAAAGAAATTTTACCAAGGATGAAATTAAAATGTCTAACAAATATCTTAAAAAATGCTCCACATCTTTAGCCATCAGGGAAATGCAAATCGAAACTTCCCTGAGATATCATCTCACCCCGGTTAGGATGGCAAAAATCCACAATACAAACAACAACAAATGTTGGAGAGGATGTGGAGAGAGGGGAACTCTCCTACATTGTTGGTGGGAGTGCAGGCTCATACAGCCACTCTGGCGAGCCGTCTGGAGATTCTTAAAGAAATTAAAGATTGAAATGCCTTGTGACCCTGCGATTAAACTTCTGGTAATAACCCCCCATGCAGCAGAGGTTCACCTCGATAACACAAGTGCGACCAGGTTCATAGCAGCACTGTTTACAATAGCAAAGTCATGGAATCAACCCAAATGTCCAACAGTTGATGAGTGGATAAGGAAACTCTGGTACATCTATACAATGGAGTACTACTCAGCCATCAAAAATGATGAATTACTGGAATTTGCCGGGAAATGGATGTCATTAGAAACAATTATATTAAGTGAAGTATCCCAGACCCAGTAAATTAAGCGCCATATGTACTCCCTAACAGGTGGCTCCTAGTACCAAACCCACCCACCCAGCCCATCTTGAGATACTCATAGGTGAATCTATGTATTACCTACAGTAATTGCAAGGATTATGAACAGGAAGGATGGGGTTGGAGGGCCACACCAGAAACAAGGAGAGAAGTGACCATGTTACAGTAGAGAAAATAGGCCTCCATCAAGGACTGCAAGAAAGTAATGTGACACCCAGTTAAGTTCACAGATATTCGTTCCTGATCATTTACAACCAAGGGGGTATAAACTCACCAGAAGGGGAGGGCATATAGTCCGGCAGATAAAAAAGTAACCATTTTGCAAATAGGTGATTGACCCCTCCCATTGCAAATGCCATATGACCCTGCAATTCCACTTTTGGGTATAAGTATTACATCTACCCTTGAATGTGCTATTATAATAAGAGTCCAGTTTAACAGCTTTCTGTCTCTGGCCAGACATACATTGCCCATCATGGGTGACATACATTGCCCATCATGATGGAGTGAAGGGCATTGCAGGAGCAATAAAACTGCAAAAGAAATCAACAAACCACTATCCAGAACTTCAGAGACTCTATATCAACCATCTAGAACTAGGCCAGACTAATCTCTCCCCATCCTGAAGCTCAGGGACATTTGCGGAAGAGGGGGCAGTAAGAGTGTAAGAGCAAAAGGATGGGAGGAGCAATGATTTGCAAGACACTGCACACAAGTTAAGGCCAAAGCAATCATAATTGGATATTGCATGCCTGGCTCAATGTCCAACACACTATTGACCTCACAAAGTCTAGCATCTGCTGAAGGCACCAAGATCCTTTGAGGCAAGGGATTGACAGCCACAGTAGTGTTCCTATGCTTAAGGGGAACACGGGAAAGGGTTCAGGGAAATGCCACTGGGTCCTTGTATGTCATCGGAGAGGAGGACCCAGAGGAGAGTCAGGCATGCACAAGGAAGGACTCTGGGAATTGGGGCGGGAGGCACGGGGGGATGGGGAGGAAGGGGTAAAGGGAGGGGGAGCATGGAGTTCGGGGGGGGAGTAGGGAGGGAGGGAACTGGAGTACCTATTAAGTTTGTATGAGCTGAAATAATAATAAAAATGTAATATAAAAAAGAATTAATTTCAAAGGAAAAATATGAATTTAATTGTTTGTGGAGACTTTTTTAGTTTGCATTTTTCCATTCTGAGTCATTACTTCATGGAATCACGCTACCCAATGATAACATTTAGTTCCACCCAGTTGAAGGTGTATTTCAAGCATGGTTTAACGTTCCCTAAACATCTTTCATAAAACAAAATGCTGGATTGACAGATATCCTTAATGTTATCTGTTCAAAGGCAATCCAAGTGCTGGTGTTTTGCATGCAATTACACGTTCCCAACTTGATGTCAGAAAAAAGATAGTACTGCTGCAGGTTTGATGTACATCTTGGAAATCACTAAAAGACCATCTTTAAAGAGGTGAACTTTGGGATTTCAAAAGAAAATGGAGGATTTTCCAAATACCCAAAGAAACACGGAGAATCACACAAAATTATTGTCTTAGTATCACAAATTTTAAGACTCTCTACAACAGATACAATATAGCAGAGGACAAATATTGCTTTGGAGTCTATTTGATGAGTTTGGGATTATAGTAGGGATGGTTGTTACTGAAGCAATTATGTTACAAAGGTCCTTTGAATTCACGGGAAGAATCAGTGAGGAAAGGAACATGGTGCTCCTTACAAGATCAGTCTTCACTCCTGCAAGTTTATAGGATGATAATACTGGAAGCAAATTTTAAATCAAAAGTATTGAAAGTGTAATGAACTTCATGGGGAAAAGAGCTAAAGTCATGTCACTAATTCCCATTCAGTCAAGCATCCCCCCAAAAGAACATCTGAAACCCACTCCTCTCCAATAGTGACAAACAGACGCCATGTACTTCAGTATGGAAACATGCAACCTGGAGTTGTAGTTTAAGCACAGGGTGGTCAGGGTCACTGGCACAATGGAGCAGTGTGAGAGTGAGATATATGTTCAAGGTGCAAATGTGCAGTAAGGAAGCCTGTGGACTGAACAGGCTTGCAGAAATATCCTTAATGTTAGCTGGTCAGAGGCAATTAAAGTGTTGGTGTTTTTCATACAATTACACATTCCTAACTTAAAGTCAGAAAAAAAAGGTATTGCTGCAAATTTGATGTGCATCAATGGAAACCACTAAGATATCTCTAGAGATATCTGCCTTTCTTTACAGGTTCATCATCACCTTGGCACATCTTTACCTGGTGAGTTCCTTTCTCTGTGTTATATGCTACATGTTTCCCATTGTTAATTTGATACTTACAATAGAAGAATGAAAAATCTGGTAAGCATCTACTCCAGTAGAGATTTGGACTTTTTTCTGTGTAACTTTAAATCATTTCCTCTTTTCACTCTGGTGCTATTAATACACAGGCTCTGTACTGTGCTCTTTTGACTTTGTGATTCATGGTGTCAGGTGCCTATGCTTTCCTTTCTTATTTCCTTGTACTTGGGTGTCATGACTGGTTTTGGCTTAACCTAAGTAATATTTAATTGGTGAAAACAGGATTAAAATATTTTCATAAGACAAAAAAGATGTTTTGAGTCACATGAAAATTAATTCTTAGTATACTCCATGGTGAAAACCTGAAAACATATCTGATTTGTATCTTCTAGTCAAGGGAGTTTGGGAAATATATATGTTAAATATAGTACTGCAATAATAATTCTGGATAAATCATGATTGAATCAGCAATGAGTTCTACTATTTTGCAATAAGGAATGTTTTGTTTTATTAATTTTTCTAGTTTTGCAAACATATTGAGTAATCATACCAGTTTCTTTCCCCACCCCTACCATCTGCACCCTTCCCTCACAATTCCCTCCCACTCCCTCCCACCTTTCTAACCACATGCGTCAATATAATTCAAGGTTTCAGGCCTCTATAGTGCAAAGGAAAATTTGAGAGAATTTTGGGAAATGAGAACTTACTCCATGAAGTCATTGTTGCATGTTCTACATATATTTACAGGTCTATAGTGTGTACTCATACATGTCATGTTATATAGGTGTCAACTTGACTATTGAAGACTTGAGCTCTGGGTAGAGTTGTGAGGAATGAGTAGTCAAGTTAAGTCCTTAGCAAGTCTGCAGTATTGAATAACTGCTGGGGAGGGCCCAACACTTAGTGGATGGATCTATACCCAAATGCATGTACAAGGTGGAGGGAGCTGGCTAAGGAAATTGGAATATTTCAGAATACTTTATCTGACATGCTGGTCTGGCAAGTGAGGATTTTTGTCTTTTTCTGAAGTCTGTGAATATGGTGTTACTAATTTAGGAATGTGTAACCCGTGGCCCCTTGTATTGGTGTGAACCCATGTGCCAAGCTGGATAAAGCAACATACAGGCCAACTTTAAGAAACAATAAAACCATTGTTTCCCACCCCCCGCAGTTTTCTTGTGCCTTTATAGACATCAATGCAGATAAATTATGATGCACGTCTTGGTTACTTCAGCAAGCAGCCTGTTGGAGCCTGAAAGTATGTCCCTCTCTCAGCAATTCCGGAGCATGTATTGTAGCCAGTTTCCTTGAATACTGATATTGGTGTCAATGTGCTTTCCTTGGTGGAGAACTGCAACCAGACACTCTAAGTAAGAGGACACCCACTCTTCCCCTCTGTTGTTAGTGTCCTGCATTTGTTCAGCAATGGGAAGATGAGTCTAACACGGTCAACCAATGACTTTTTGGTGTAGAACATGGAAGTCCACAAATCAGGAACTGAATGCAGATGATCTAGTGGGTAAAGATTCCTATGTGTAAACCTGGAGACCTGAGCTCCATCCCAGGAGCCCACATTTTGGGAATTGAGAACTTACTCCATGAAGTCATCCTTGCATCTCCCAACATGTGCCGCTGCAAATTCTGCAGACTCTCTCATCCTCTGTCTCTATAAATAAACTAGCAAATAATTCAGTCAAAGTTATTCAGTAGAGTTCATGTAGTTAATGCAGATCAAGCAGGTATGTGGCAGGAGGAAGTGCAGATTAGGTACTTCTGAGGGGCAGTGTACTTGCGCAGCTGCAGCAAGTGCTTATTCTTACAAGAGTGAGGACTGTGGCAGTTGGCTTGCATTGATTCTGACTATGTTCATGAACTAAGGGCTTCAGGAGGAGCCACATCTCTTACTCCAGCTTGGCAAGAGAGTTCTTGTCAGAAACAAGGAACAAGAAAACTAGCCACACCATTTCCATTGTGTGCGCACACACACACACACACACACACACACACACACACACACACACTCGCAAAGACACACAGAGAGAGAAAGATAAAGAAAGAGAAAGAGAGAGAGAGAGAGAGAAAGAGAGAGAGAGAGAGAGAATCCTCACCTGCCAGACCACCAGTTCTCAGCATCTATACCGAGGAATGCAAATTCCCTGAATCACCTTCCCTTCAACTTATGCAGTTACCAGGGCAAAAGTACCACTCAACAAGGATGAACCCTTCCATATAGATTTATCTCCTGAAGGCTTGCTCAGTTCCTTAATGAAGTATTAATTTTTAAAAACTTTGCCCAGAGCACAAATATCCAATTATCAATGGACACCTATGTGGAGCTATCACAGGATGTAAACTCATCCTTCAACAGAGGTCACAGCCTGTATTAATGAATGGTCCATGTCCCCCTTCTCATAAATTCCCATGTAATAGACCCTTCTCACCTCCTTCAAACACAAAAACCACAGCCACTTTCTGCTCTTCTCTGTTCCCCTTAGAATCTAAAGCATGGAATAAGCACTAAAATATAGATGATTGGGTCACAGTGAATCCTATATATCTGAGCCTTGGTTTAAAGCCTGTGGCTGGGCTTTACCATGCTTATCTGGATATTATTCTGTGCATATTGTCGCAAGTACAATGGAGCAGTGGAGAGGATTCCAATGTTTAGGGTGCAGATGTACATGAAGGAAGCCCTGTGGAACTGGCAGGGTCCTGCAAGCATCCTGATTCTCTAAAGTACCTGCCTTTCTTCATCGGCTCATCACCTTGGCACATCTTAGCCTGTTAGGTTCCTCTCTCTGTGTCAGACTACAAATGTGCCCCATTGTAAATTTGTCCATGTATCCCAGAAGAATGAAAGGTCATGATGAGCATCTACTTGAGTAGAATGTTTGGAAATTATTCTGTGTAACTTAATCATTTCCTCTTTTCACTCTGATGCTGTTAACACACAAGCTCTGTACTGTACTCTTTTGGACTTTGTGATCCATGTGTCAGTTGATTAGATTTTCTTTTCCTATGTCCTTATACTCAGGTATACACTATTGCTTTCCACATATCCTAGGACATATTTAAATGGTGACTATATAATAAAATATTTTAGAAGAAAAAGATATTTTGAGACAAACAAAATTAATTCTTTGTGTAATACATGGTGACAAGATGAAAACGCATCTTATATGTATCTCTTAGTGAAAAAAGTTCAGGAACATATATTTTAAATATAGTTTTGTAATAATACTTCTAGATCAATTATGAGAGTGCCTAGCTTTATGCTACATTGTATTTCTTTTTAACTTTTTCTATTTTTAAAAGCATAGTGAGTATTCATTCCACTTCCCCCCTATTTTCCATCAGCTCTCTACCTTTACAATTCCCTCCCACTTCCCTCCCACACTTTCTACACACAGGTGTCTATGTATCTCAGGGTTTACTCTGTCTGGTCTACTCCGTGGGGTTCAGGCCTCTGTAGTGTGAAAGAAATATTTCTATACCCAGAAGTAAAAGAATGCTGATTTTCTTTTCTGGGAAGAAGCTTAGGTGAATTCTTAGCAAAACATGAGGAATCTTATTGCAGGTATGATGAAATTTGTGTTATTGACAAGATAGACTAAATGTAAAAAAAATTTTTTTGTGGCAGGTTGTTTGTAGCACCTACCATGAAAGATCAGCATTGCAGTATACTTGTACATGTATTCACAGGTCTTGTGTGTGAGTTCATACATGCTATAGTATTACTATTAAAGAGGCTTGAGCTCTGGATAGAGTTGTGAGGAATTAGTTGTTTAAGCCTTAATCAATGTGCAGTATATTGAACAACTGATGGGGCGAGTCAAACCCATAGTGAGTGGGCTTACTCCCTAGGCATGACAAGATGGAGGGAGCTGGCTGAGGAATGTGACATATGTCAGCATACTCAGCCAGACATGTCATTCTGGTAAGTGAGAATTTTGCCTTTCTCAGAAGTCGGTGAATATGTTGTGATCATTTCCCTTGCCCAAGGTATTGGTATGAATCCATCTGCCAAGCTGACTAATAGACGTGGGCTGGACCGTAGTAAAAAAGAATAAAACCTAGTTTTCCCACTTAAGCAGTTTGGTTGTGAGTTTATAGCCATCCATACTCTCATATGCCATAAATGATGTTGACTTCTTCACCGTGGAGTCATGCCTGAATGTATGGTGTGGCCACTTTCCTTGAGTACTAATACTGGTGTGAATTTACCTATATGGTGTGAAAATGCAACCAGAATTTCTAAGTAAAAAGAAGCCCACTCTTCCCCTCAGCTGTTTTGAGTCCTGCATGTGTTCAAGCAGTGAGATGAGTCTACACAGTTCACCCAATAGATTATTATGGTGTAGAACATGGAAGTCCCCAAATCAGGAAGTGAAGACAGATGACCGAGTGAGTAAGGTGCCTGTAGGTAAACTAGCGACCTGAGCTCCATCCCTGGAGCCCACATGTTGGGAGGGGAGAACTGAGTCCATAAAGTCCTCCTGCAGCTCCCCACTTGGGTGCTGCAAACCATGGAGACTCTCTCATTCTCTGTCACTACCAATAAAGTACTGAATAATCAATCCAAAATTTTGTTAAGTACCATCCATTTAGTCAAAGTCCATCAAGCAGATCTGTGGCAGGAGGTTTTGCAGATTAAGTATTACTGAGTGGCAATGTGCTTGTACAGCTGCAGGAAGTGTGAGACTCTCCCATGCCAAGTGGGTTTGTGGCAGTTTGCTTGCATGTTCCTGAATGTGGTCATGAACTAAGGGTTTCAAGAGGAAGCACATATTTTTAATCCAGCTTGATGCTCTCCCACCTGGGCACCAAGAGCCAAGGAAACTGGCCCTACCGTATCCATTGCACACACACACACACAAAACACACCCACACACACACACACACACACAGAAGGAGAGAGACAGGAGACAGAGACAGAGACAGAGACAGAGAGAATCCTCACCTGCAAGACCTCCACGCCTCACCAAGTACACTGAAGAATGCCAACTCTCTGAATCACCTTCCTCCACTTATCAGTTACCACAGAAAAGTCCCGATCACCATGATGAGCCTTCCATATTGATTATACGGATATCCTGCAGGCTTGCTCAGGCTTAATTCAACTAACAATTTTATCTAACTGTGCCCAGAACTTAACCTTCAATTTCAAGCTGACACTTATGTGGAACTATCACCCAGCACAGCTGCATTAGGAGCCATGCTTGTCCTACCAGAGGTCACATCTTGTACTCAGGAATGGAAAATATAACCCCTCTTCAAAACTTGCCATGTCATGACCTTTCTCACTACCTTAATGTAGGGCCCGGTCAGGATTTGCCACAGGGCATGGCCAAGCACATGGGAATAAAGATGGCCCTGAGGGCTAGTGTTGTCCTGGGCATAACCCTGATCACATTACAGAGAACCCTAATTGGCTTTCAGATATTGACCTGCCTTGCATCCTGGGTTACATTGGACCTTGACCACTAGTACCTGAAGGTTGGTGACCTTTGACACAATTGGCTTCCCATTTGTCGCCTTGTGGGTCTTTTGTCTATATAACCTACTTTGTTACCCCAATAATCTGAGATTTTGCTCTGACAAACTCCTGTCCATGGCCAAGTCTCTGGAGGGTTGAGGTGGAGGGTGGGTGGCAGAACTTACCTTTCTTCGTCATCGCAGCTAGAAGCTGTGTAATCATGTGAATGAGTGTGTGAGTGGGTGGAGAGACACCACATCGTGGGTGGTGGACCCTGCACCCTCACACAGACGCCCAATCAACATTCTGCTCTTCTCTGTGCTGAGTGGCTTCTCCTTTCACTTTCTATAATCATCTAGAGTCTAAAGACATGGGTTAAGCACTGACATAGAGATTATGTGGTACACAGCAGATTCTTATAGATCTAAGCCCTTGCAGAAGACACCAGAAGTGGAAAGACCTCCCATGTTCCTGGATTGGCAGAATCAACATCGTAAAAATGACCATCTACCAAAGTCAATATACAAAATCAATCTGACCAAAGGCAATATACAACTTCAATGATATACAATTAAAATCCCAAAGCAATTCTTTAAGAGGTTGACCAAACAATGTCAAATTCATATGGAGGCACAAAAGACCCAGGATAGAAAAGACAATCCTGAGTAACAAAAACACTGCTGGAGGTATCACCATATCAAACCTTACTCTATACTACAAATCCATACTTATAAAAACAGCCTGGTATTGGCTCCAAAATAGACACACAGATCAATGTATAAAGGTTGAAGACCCAGATATGAGCCCACACAACTACAGCCATTTGATCTTTGAAAAGGGGCCCAAAATATCCAATGGGAAAAGAACAATATCTTCAACAAATGGTGCTGGCAAAACTGGATCTCCACAGGCAGAAGATTAAAGCTGGACCCGTACTTGTCACCATGTACAAGAATTAATTTCAAATTGATTAAGGACCTTGATATAAGGCCAGAGACTGTAAAAACCAAAGTTGAAAATGTAGGGATCTCCCTTGAGCTGATTGGATTAGGTAAACAGTTCCTAAACAGACATCCAATGGCACAGCCCCTGCTCAACAGATGGGATCTTGTGAAATTAAAGGTTCTCTTCAGATAAAGAGATTGAGCACAAAGGCAACCCACAGAATGGGAGAAAATCTTCACTAACCACATATGTGACAGAGCTCTACTATCCAGAGTGAGCAAGAACGTAGAAAACTGAACACCAAGGAAACAAATGGCCCAGTTGAAAAAGGACTTGGAACTTAAAAGAAACTTTACCAGGGATGAAATTAAAATGTCTAACAAATATCTTAAAAAGTGCTCCACAACCTGGGGCTGGAATGGTGGCTCAGGGGTTATGCCTCTGCCTTGCAGGCAGAAGGTCCTGAGTTCGGATCCTGGACCCCACTTATAGACGCCAGGCAGAAGGGTCAGCGGCCTGCGTGTGAATCCCAGGGCAGAGTAAACAAGGAGGAGGTGAATGCAGTCCATGGTGTTCCGAATTCGTCTGTGGTTCTACACACACACACACACACACACACACACACACACACACACACACATACACGCATGACTGAATAAAAAATAAAAATTTTTAAAAGTTAAAAAAAGTGCTCCACATCTTAGCCATCAGGGAAATGCAAATCAAAACTTCCCTGAGATATCATCTCACCCTGGTCAGGATGGCAAAAATCCACAATACAAACAACTCCAAATGCTAGAGAGGATGTGGAGAGAGGGATACTCTCCTACATTGCTGGTGGATATGCAGGCTCATACAACCACTCTGGCGAGCCATTTGGCTATTCTTAAAGAAATTAAAGATTGAAATGCAATATGACCCTGCTATTCCACTTTTGGGAATAACCCTCCATACAGCAAAAATTGACCTTGATAGCACAAGCACGACCATGTTCATAGCAGCACTGTTTACAATAGCAAAGTCATGGAATCAACTCAAATGTCCAACAGCTGACGAGTGGATAAGGAAAACGGGGTACATCTATACAATGGAGTACTACTCAGCCATCAAAAATGATGAATTACTGGAATTTGCCGGGAAATGGATGGAATTAGAAACAATTATATTGAGTGCAGTATCCCAGACACAGAAAATTAAGCGCCGTACTACCTAATAGGCGGCTCCTAGTACCAAACTCACTCAATGATAAATCTCTGTAATACTTACAGTAACTGCAAAGATTATGAACAGGAGGGATGGAAAAGAGGGCCACACTAGAAACAAGGAGATAGGGGACCATGTTACAGCAGAGATAATAGGCCTCCATCAGGGACTGCAAGTAAGTAAAGAGACATCTGGTTAAGTTCACAGACTTTCTTTCCTGATCATTTGCAACTGATGGGGTATGATCTCACCAGAAGGGGAGGGCGTATAGTCTGCCAGATAGAAAGTAAATATTTTGCAAATGGGTGATTGACCCTCTCTCACCATGGTGTCCTGCTTTTATTACATCTGCCTTTGAATATACTCTTATAACAAGACTCTAGTTTAACAGCTTTCTCTCTCTGGCCAGAGGGTGACATCCAATACCCACCAGAATGGAGTGAAGGGCATTGCAGGAGCAGCAAAACTGAAAAAAATATCAACAAACCATAATCCACAACATCAGAGACTCTATATCAACCACCTGGAACTAGGCCAGCCTCATCTCTCCCCATCCTGAAGCTCAGGGACATTTGCGGAAGAGGGGGCAGTAAGATTGTAAGAGTATGAGGATAGGAGGAGTAATGATATGCAAGATACTCCACACAAGTTAGGGCTGAAGCAATCATAATTGGACTTTGCATGCCCTGCTCAATGTCCAACACATATTGACCCCACAAAGTCAAGCATGGGTTAAAGGCACTAGGATCCTTGGAGGCAAGGGATTGACAGCCACAGTAGTGTTCCTATGCTTATGGGGAACACAGGAAAGGGTTCTGGAAATGCCACTGGGTCTTTGCACCTCATCAGAGAGGAAGACCCAGAGGAGATTTGGCATGAACATTAAAGGATGCTCCAGGGATGGGATGGGGAGGCACTGGGGGATAGGAAGGAAGGGGAGGGGAGGGAGCACAGGGTTATGAAGGGGGTGGATGGAGGGATGGTACTGGTGTACTGCTAAGTGTGTATGAATGGAAATAAAAAAAAGTTAAAAAAAAATAAATTGTTAAAATATTAATAAAATATTTTGATAAGAAAAAATGTTTTGAGACAAATGTAAATTAATTCTTTGTATAATCCATGGTGAAAACATGAAAACACATCTGGTTGTACGTTTTAGTCAAAGGAGTTCAGGGAATACATATTTTAAATACACTATTGTAATAATACTTTTGTATCAACCATATATTACCTATGTGCTATATGTTTCGTGGTAAAGAATGTTTCTTTTTTCATTTTTTGGAATATTTCTTTTTTAAATTTTTCTATTTTTTAATCATATTGAGTATTTATCCAGATTACTTCGCTCCCCCCTGCTTCTCATCTGCTCCTTTCGCTTTACTGTTCCATTCCATCCATCCCACCCTTCTGTTAAAGTGCCTGTACTAGAGTTTTCTCTGGCCTCTCTCCCTGTGGGGGTTCAGGCTGCTCTAGTGTAAAGAAATATGTCTATATCCAGAAGTAAAGAATGGTGAATTTTTTTCTGGGAAATAAAATAAATGTAAGGTGAATTCCTATCACAACATGAAGAAACTCATTGTAGGTGTGAGAAATTTGTGTTATTGACAAAAGACTAATACAAAAAAAAAGGGTTTTAGCAGGTGGTACGTAGCACCTATAATGAAAGACGAGCATTGCAGCACCATGTACATGTATTCACAGGTATAGTGTGTGTGTTCATATATGTAATAGTTATATACAGGTGTAAACTTCACTATTGAAGGCTTGAGCTCTGGGTAGAGTTGTGAGGAATTAGCCCTTAAGTTAAGCCCTAATCAAGTCTGCAGTATATTAAATTACTGGTGGGAGGGCCCAACCCAAAGGCTGTGGGTCTAGTCCTCAGGCATGAACAAGATGCAGGAGCTGGCTAAGGAAGGTGACGTACTTGAGCATACTCAGCCACATGCTGTTCTGGTAAGTGAGAGTTGTTGCCTTCTAAGAATATGGTGTGACCATATCCTTTGCCCATTGTTTTGGTATGAACTCATCTGCACAGCTGAACTAATAGATGTGGGTGAACATTGGTATAAAGAATAAAACCAAGTGTTCCCCCTAAGCAGTCTGGTGTGAGTTTATAGATGTCAATGCAGTCATATTTCAGTATATGTCTCGGCCACTTCAGCATAGAGTTTGTGCCAATAAGGCAGAAAATATGTCCCTTTCTCAGCAATTCCTGAGCATATAGTATGGCCAGTTTCCTTGAGTACTGATATTGGTGTGAATGTGCCTATCATGGTGGAGAACTGCACCCAGAAATCCAAAGTAAGAAGAAACCCACTCTTCCCCTCAGTTGTTTGAGTCCTGCATTTGTTCAGCAATGGGAAGATGAGTCTAACACAGTAATCCAATCGTTTGAGGTGTAGAAAATGAAGTCCACAAATGAGGACTTGAATGCAGATGGCCCAGTGGGTAAAGGTGCCTGGGTGTAAGCTGGAAACTTGAACTCTATCCCAGGAGGCCACATGTGGGGAGGAGGGGAGTGACTCCACAAAGTCACGCTTGCATCACCACACTTGAGCTCTGCAAACATTGGGGACTCTCTCACCCTCTGTCTTTACAAATAAAATATTAAATAATTCGATCCAAAAAATTGTTTTATGTAGTCCCATTTAGACCATGTGGATCAAGCAGATCTTGGCAGGGGGTAATGCAAATTAGACATTACTGAGGGGGAGTGTGCCTGTACAGCTGTAGCAAGTTGCTTATTATTACAAGGGTGAGCATTATCCCATGCCATGCGAGTGTGTGGCCTATACTTACAAGTTCCTGACTTCAAGAAATAAGGGCTGCGAGGAGCCACATTTTTTTGAGCCACATCTTTTAATGCAGATTAGTGGGAGAGCTCTTACCAGTACCAACCAAGAGCCAAGGAACCTAGCCACAACATATCCACTGCGTGTGCCGCACACACACATACAGAGAGAGAGACAGAGACAGAGACAGGGACAGAGACAGAGACAGAGGCTGAGAGAAAGACAGAGAGAATCCTCACCGGCCAGATTGACAGGTCTTACCACCTCTACTGAAGAATGGCAATTCCCTGAGTTCTCTTCCCCCAACTTATCCAGTTACCCAGGAAACAGTCCCACTCTCCATGGGTGAGCCTTCCATATCACTGATACAGCCCACTGCAGGCTTGCTTAGGGCCACACTCAACTACTAATTTTTCATAACTGTGACCAGAGGTCAAATCTTCAATTATCAAATTGACACCAGTGTGGAACTATCACATAGAGTGAAGCTCATCCTTCAACAGAAGTGACAACCTGTACTGTGAATGCAAAATTCCCCCCTTGTAAATTCCTATGTATTTGACTTTTTGTCACTTCCCTAAAACAGAGACCACACAGCCAAATATCCTGTCTTCTCTTTTCTGAGTGGCTTCACATTTCACCTAGTCATCATGTTCTTTTCTATGACCATGAGTCTTTTCACACTGTCACTAACAAGTAGTCTCTGTAGAATCTAAATATATGGGTGAAGCACTGACAGATTATATGGGTCACAGTGGATTCCTGTAGATTTGAGCCATTTGTGTAGATCACCTCCACTTCTCAAGGGGATTCACTTCAAAGGATAATAAACTGTAAATTGATGCAAAGCACACACAAAAATGTATTATGACCACAGCACTGGAAACACACTTGAGCTTCTGCAAGTGCAGAAAAGCTCTAGTGCAGCTGTGCTAGGCGGAGGTGCTGGGAAATGCCACGACTACTACTCTAGAGGGCACAGATAGACTCTAGAGATGCTATGTGGCTGGGCTTTACTTTGCTTATCCTCAAACTATTCTGTGCATATTGTATACTGATTTCTTATTTAAAATTTTGAGGTGGGTCTAACATCTGTCTATCTTTTCTTCTATTGACACCACTGATTCTTGTCCATTTCACAACTCTTTCTACCTGGAATAATAGCATTGACAAATAATCACCCCAAGAAATTGAGGGCCTGAGCACAAATGTTGGGATTAAGTGCGACAAGCTTTTTTTTTTTTTTTGAAGGCTATTAATAATTTAAATTCTGATAGTAGTTGTGAAATTCTTTTTTGTGTGTGTGTGTTTTTTTGTTGTTTTTTTTTTATTAAAAATTTAATTATACATTTTAAAAATTTTTTACCAGTTCTCTCCCTACCCCCTCCTCCCCAAACCCCTCCTCCCCTCCCATCCCCCAGTGCCTCCCCCCCAATTCCCAGAGAGTCCTTTATTGTGTACGCCTAACTCCCCACTGGGTCCTCCTCTCCAATGACATATAAGGACCCAGTGGCATTTCCATAAGCCCTTTCTCTTGTTCCCCTTAAGCATAAGATCACTACTATGGCTGTCAATCCCTTGCCTCCAGGGGTCTCGGTGCCCTTAACAGATGCTAGACTTTATGAGGGCAACAGTACGCTGGACATTGAAGTGCAACAAGCTTTTAAAAATGTTTTTCACATTACTAACTTCAGTAAAGCTAAGAAGAAATGCATAGGAGAATCCAGATGGAAATTTTCTACCACTCCACTCCCACGCAGCAGCCTGACTGTATTTCCTGACTCCCCCCAATGGAAACATCATCTGTGAGGGCAAATCTGCACTGCCCTGGGAGAATGGGGACACTAGGGGTTTCTGAGCCCTTGAAGAATCACTCACATGTGTCAAACCTGCAGCTGTGCCCCTTGTCAGCTGCTTCTGATTTGATATCCAAAGCAGAGCCAACTGCCCTGAGGACTTTATCAGGCTGGTCACAACCTGTGCAGGGATCAGTTGCAGTCAAGACACAGCATGTACATGAAGATCCCTGCTCACTTCTGGGGCTCCTGCTCCTCTGGCTCTCAGGTAAGTAAGGACAGCAGGGGGGAGGAGGTTTTCCCTAGCTCAATGTAAGCAATGCTGACAGATATTTAGGCAAACTCAACTCTGACATTGTTATCAATATCAGTATCTTATTTTTGTCATATTTCTAATTTGAGGTGTGAGATGTGACATCCAGCTGACCCAGACTCATCTGTGGCTGCATCTCTAGGAGAGAGAGTCACCATCAACTGCAAGGCCAGTCAGGGCATAAGCAATTACTTACATTGGTATCAACAGAAGCCAGGCAAAGCTCCTCAACTCCTGATCTATGCAAGCAATTTGCACACTGGAGTCTCCTCCAGGTTCAGTGGCAGTGGATCTGGGACAGATTTCACCCTCACCATCACCAACCTACAGCCGAAGATTTTGCACTTACTACTGTCAGTGGGATATATCCTCCCACAGTGATACAACCATAGCATAACCCCTTGAGAAGCAGAAGTGTAAAGGAAGGTTACCCTGACTGCTCTCCGGCGTTGACATTGTCTGAGATATTTGCTCAGATGCAGCCTGGCTGTGAAGTTCACTGTGGATCTTCCATTGGAAATGGTCAGGGAGGCTTATTTGCATGTGAACCAGATATCCTCACTCAGCTGAGGCAACTCTTTCAGGACAGGGGTTTGGTACCATTCAGATATTTTCTTCATGGTCCCAAATATGTTGCTGGAATGGGAATAATTTATTAGCTCATGTGTTTGCAACCTTAGCTCTTGTCAATGTTTGGGAAGGAAATCTTAGAGAGATGGATCTTGCTGGAGAGAGACACGTGGCAGGGGCCAGACATTGAGTTGTCAGTCAGTCTTTGTTACAATGACTCTTGAACTCTGAGGCATGACTCTCTGGGTCTAATGATAGACCTGACTTAATCTGTCTTCCTTACTTATGGCTAGCCTGCCATGCCTTTTCCACACTATGTGCTGCATCTCCCTCTGGAACCTAAGCCACCATTAATCTCCCTTTCTTTCCATGTGCTTGTGGGTGTTGTGTAACAATAGCAGAAGACAGTAACAGTACACCAATATTTTGCTTTTCCTTTTTATATACCTTTAACTAATAAAGTAGTGAGAAAGCATTCCCTCACTGTGGTTTCCTACTTTTATTGCATCTTCCTTTGAATATACTCTTATAACAAGACTCTAGTTTAACAGTTTTTTATCTCTGGCCAGGGGGTGAAATCCAATACCCATCAGGATGGAGTGAAGGGCATTGCAGGAGCACCAAAACCGCAAAAGAAAGTCAACAAACCATAATCCAGAACTTCAGAGACTCTATATCAACCACATAGAACTAGGCCAGCCTAATCTCTACCATCCTGAAGCTGAGGGACATTTGCGGAAGAGGGGGCAGTAAGATTGTAAGAGCACAAGGATGGGAGGAGCAATGATATGCAAGATACTCCACACAAGTTAGGGCCGAAGCAATCATATTTGGACTTTACATGCCCTGCAATGTCCCAACACACTATTGTCCCCACAAAGTAGCATTTCCTAAAAGCACCAAGATTCTTGGAGGCAAGGGATTGACAGCCACAGCAGTGTTCCTATGCTTAAGGGGAACACAGAAAGGGTTGACGGAAATGCCGTGGGTCCTTGTATGTTATCGGAGAGGAGTACCCAGAGGACAATCAGGCATGCACATTAAAGGATTCTCCAGGGATTGGGGAAGGAGAGGGACTGGGGGGTGGAGATGGAGGAGGAGGAGGAATGGC